>BGNK01000196.1:179059-311406 GCA_003297005.1 Symbiodinium sp. clade A Y106
CCCCCCCCGAAAGATCTACGTATGTGCATGTGTGTTTGTTTGCTTGCTTGCGTGCTTGGTTGTTTGTGCGCGTGTTTGGTTAGTTGGTTCGTTGGTTCGTGGCTTCGTCCGTTCCTCAGTTCGTCGGTTCGTGGTTTCGTTGATTCGTTGGTTCGTTGAGTAGTTAGTTTTTTTGTTTGATTATTTGAGTGTTTGTTTTTTTTGTCTGTTTGTCGGTTTGTCTGTGATTTTGTTTGTGTGTGTGCTTTGTTGTTGCAGTGGCTGCTGCCGTCGTATGTGCGCCTGTTTGCATGTGTGCTCCTTTGTTTATGTGTGTGTGTGCGCGCGCGTGTGTTTGGTTGCTTGTTTGCTTGCTTGCTTGTGTGCTTGCTTGTTTGTTTGTGAGCGTGTAGTTGTTGCTTGCATATAGGTTGGTCGGTTCTGTTGGTTGGTTAACGAATTGTCCGTGTGTTTGTTGGTTGGCTGGTTGAGTTGTGTCCTTTGTCTCCTTGTTTTTGGTTTGCTTGTGTGTTTGTTGGGTGGGTGGCCGGTTGATGGTTGGCTGGCTGGCTGGCTGACTCACTGGCGGGCTGCCGGTTGGGGTGTTGGTTGGTTGGCTGTTTCTTTCTTTGGTCGTTTTGGTGCTTGGTGCGTTTGTGGTTTGAATGTGGGGGGGTTTCGGGTTTGTGAGTAGTTCGTGTTCGGGTTCTTTGTCCGTCCTGGAAGCCGTTTCGCAGTTCCCAAATGCCTTGACTCGAACGACAGCTGAATCACAGCGAGGCTCCCTGGACACATGGATCTCATCAGACCGGTATCCTCCAACCGGCGAAGTTGGCAGACTCCTCCTGACCTGCTCCCCGGCCTTGGCTCATAATGCTGAATTGTAAATGCTGCCTGGTTTGGAGTCCGAGAAATCCATGTCCAGCGGTGGTTCGCTTGCATGGCGGACGGGCCTTGACATCGCAGTACCGATGCACAGGCAGCTTCCAGCTTGCAAGCTCCCCGAGAGCTACAGCTTCAGCCATCGAGTCACTTTGCGCACTTTGGTGTGCACTTGCAACACTTCTCATTATATCAGAGTATGTCCCTCGTTCTCACGACGGGCTCCTGTGGCCGTGGCAGCTCAACTCATTGAGGTCGTGGTCTCCAACTTCTCTGGTGCCTTGGCTCAGCGACCGGAGCTGGCGGAGCCGTGCCCAGGCTAAAACTGGTCACTTACCCGACTGACTTGACAGTGTAATAGGGCAATATGATGAACCACGGATTTTGACGTCTTCAGGGGCCGGAGCCTGCATTTGATATAGCAAGCCGGAGGTAGACTGAAGTGATGGAAAAGTTTGCGAAGAAGAAGTGGCCCACCAAAATAGGATGAATTCGGGGGTCTGATCACAGCTTCCACACTCTGGTCGCAGGTGTTGTCGTCGCCTCACGGATCTTTGCATTGGGCAGTGCCTTAGAAGAAGTGGTTGAGTGTGGCAACGCTCTATATTCCCGCTTGCTCTGGGGCTCTTGTTCACCACGGGCACGTTTCTTAGCGAGGAATCCTCTTGGTGCCACTTCACGGGAGAGAACGGCTCGCTCAGCGCTGGCGCCAGTGCTGTCTCGACTGGAGGAGGCTTATTATGGGTCCTCTCTCAAAAGTAGAGTCGTCGGGTTCTGTACTCCGCCGGATCATTAGACAGCGTCGTTTGTTGCTGCAGCTTTGCGCCAGCTGTGTCTCGCAGATCTCATACGCACACATGCGTCTGTGCCATCTGGATGGTCAGGTTCAGCTGGGACCGGTTGCACCTTGACCTTGCAAGCATGGCTTGTATGCATCAGTCTCTTCTTGGCATTGACTTCGTGATCCACGCATCTCTGATCCAACACGTGAACAATGCTGCCTCAGCGAGACTGCGAGGGTCGCACTTCAACTTCCATTGTCCTTCTGCAGCACGCACTGTGGTTTGTTACATGCGCTAGCGCTGATCCAGTCTACCAACTTCAGCAGGCCTCCGTAGACATCACCAGAGCATCATTTCAGGTCGAGGCCTTTGTGGCCCCGCTGCGCGCTGCAGCACCTCCCAGTCCCGACCCAGCTGGCCTCGGGCAGCGGGTGGCTTCGCAGCAGATGGCGACATGTGTTGTTATGTTACATTGATTTGGGCTATATATATGGCATTGTACTGTGTCACTCTTGCAGAGCAATGCATAGCATATATGATTATGTATGGATTGTTATGGTGTATGTCACGTTTGTGTAAAACATACAGTACTACTTCTGGTATAGTTCGAGGACATACTCAGTATTGCAATAGGTGACAACTATATGATGTAATATATGTTAAAGGCTAAAAGTTATGTACATTTCATTTTACATACGCATATTGAGAAATGTCTATTGCACAACATCTGTTGTGTATCATGACACAGACCTCATATATTACATGTTGCATGTTCTGTATATTCTATATATTACCCAGTATTACAGGGTAGCTACTGTATAGTAGCTGCTAGCTGATAAACACTATGCACTTTCAACTTTATGACAATGTATTCTGTACTGGGGTATACTATAGGCGACGATTTCGTGTTTGGTCTGTATTGGTCGATTACATATTCTTACATACAAGTTGTTTTTTACATCATGTCGAGTATATGAATATCCATGCCGTGTACGTGCATACATGTAGACATGCATACCTGCACATGCATGCATATATATATATATATATATATATAGGTATATATATATATGGATATATATATATATACATTTACATATTGCATATAACGAATATGCATACATATATATATATACAGATATGCAATATGGGACAACACCATCTTACACACTACAATAACATATGCTCATTCTTCTATATTGCATGTTGCTATGCCATATTATGTCAAATTATATCAGACTATATGGCTCCGTTTTGAAATGGATTACATTAAACTGTGTTGTGCTATACCATAGCATGTGTTATCAAATGATTGTAGTTTACGTGGATATCTCATAGTATATTATATGCTCTTATACTGTATGCTCTAGATTGTATATTGCATGTTGTATTGGAGATCGAGAGGCACTGGGGCTCGCAAGGATGAGATAGGGTCCCATCAGGGCTTCGTACCAGACAATGGGCAAAGAGGGCGGGAGGTGATCACTTCAGATTCGGCCAGAAGGATGCCAAAGCAAGCTCGTTTGCAAGACAAGGCTGAGATTGACGATGATGCTATGCCAGATGCTACGAACTGTGAACTTTTCCAAGAAGACGAGAATCAAGCTTCGAGTTGCAGAACTTACTATGCGGGGACGAGCTAACGCCAGGAAATGCCCTCAAGCCAGTCAACACCAGGAAGCTGCATGCGATATATCTTAGTTTCGCTGAATTCGGGGATAAGGTTCATGCTGAGCAGTATTTGTTTACCATCATGGTCGCCCGCAGCGATATCGTGAAGAGGATGCCGGGTGGCCTGTCCGAGCTCTTGAAGCTCATGTTGCAGGCCATGCAACAGCCACCTTTCGATCTCAGGCAGGGCTGCATGTATCTCCTCGGGCAAGGACAGCACCACCTTTTCTTCAGAGAACCCAGTGTGTTGGTGGCTGACGACAGCTGCTTAAAATATGCATGGGACATCGAAGGTGCAAGTGGTTCGGTGCCGTGCATATTCTGTGCAAATGTCGTTGCACAGAGCACGCGTCTAGATGCCTTTGATTCATCCAGCAGCCTCGTCAATTCCAGCTTCGCAGCAGAAATATGCCGTGGGATGCACTTGATCTTCCAGATCGTCGATCCTTTGCAATGAACAACGGCGAGTTCACCAAACTTCAACAGTCCATGGGACTGAACCACAGCCCGAGCGGCCACTCTATCATCCAGAATTTTGCCAGCGTGCAAAGTTACAATGTACGAGTGGATGCACGTGTTCTTAGTGTCTGGTTCGATGCAGCAGGAGGCCAACCTCTTGCTGCGATGCCTGCACAGTGATGGCATCGTTCTCTTGGCCACATGGCCTCCGGCTCAGAAGAGCTGTCTGCAGCAACGATGCCAGCAGCATGATGTTTCCTTGATCTATGCCGTGTGCTGGCTTTGCTGCACGAATGCAAAAAGGGCCGAACGATTGGGCACCAAGAGCTCGCAATGGCTTTGGAGAAGCATGCTAAATCTTGTCTCACGGTCCATGAACAAGATCCACGCATACCAAAGTTTCATTTCGCCCTCCATCTTCCGTGGACGCTCCAGCAGCATAAAGTTCTTTACAGCTGCTTTTGCCACGAAAGGAAGCACCGAGAGATCAAGATGATTTGCAACAAGGCCACGTGGTCGAAGTATGGCTACATGTTCAACTGCAGGACAAACAGCTGCACTCGCTGTTTGCACCATGGACTGTATATCTGAGCTATTTCGTATGTATTTGTATATGTCGGTATAAACCTGTCGAATCTATATTGCTACTTGTTGATATGCACGGAAGGACTTAGCAAACTTAGCCAACATAGGATAAGCGACCTAAGTACATATAGATATCTTCTTTAAATCCGTTTCCTAAGTGACTTATAGAACATCTATAAATCAGCTTGGCTACGTATGGCATCTTGCACATGTAAATACTATGTGCAATATATTTATATATATATATTCATTCTAAACCCCACGCCCACCCAAGAAGTGTACTTCCGGGCTGACCAGCCAGTCTTGTCGCATGAAGACATGTTTTTTTGCGCACGGAGAGAAATCCAAGTGTGCTCGCGCATCCAGGTTGAGAGCGCAACAGTTTTTTCGGATTGAGCAGGGTGAGAGATCCAAGTGTGCGAGCATGCAGTCGTGCAGCGAAATCCAGAACACGGCAGTTTCGCTGATGCGGAGAAAAATGTGGGTACGCTGCTGAAGCAAAGGGCTGAATGTTTGCCAATGAACATGTCTGCAAGCAGAAAGGTCCAAGTGTGCGATATTCGCATAACAATATGTCGTTATTCCATCGTTGTTGGGGTCCGTTGTTGAGATGACTGTTCAAAATTTATGTTCGGGTTGCAACTTACTTCTGTATAGTTGCATCTGCACCCCCTGCCATGAACGAGGTGGTGCTGTGGCGCCTTTTCTTCAACCTGCTAGCCTCGACGGAACCAGCACGACCTGAGCTTTCGTTGGAAGCTTTGCTTGCAATAAAACTAGTTTGTCTTGGAACTGCCTTCAGGGTCAAAAGTGGGTAGAATTCAGAACACTTGTCTCAGGAGTGGCTTTCGCAGCATTGGCCGTGGATGGAAGCAGCCCTTGGCTGTCAAAGCGAGTCTGCATGCGAGGTGCCATTTGCACGAGTCAACGTCCTGAGTCCTGCGCTCATCGTTCGGAGGCTGCAGTTACGCTACTGACATCTGTGCTGTCGCGGACACGGAACATCGAGGCCTCGCAATCAGCCGCTCGGAACATGCCTACATGATGAATTTTGTTGCATCACATGAAGTCAGCTTATGTAATTATTGCTGTAAGCCTCTTACGGATTTGTTGAAGGCATCGGTCGGATGAGGTCTGCAATTTTTCCCTCCTGCGCGGCAGTCACGCAAACAAGGCCTCCTCATCGGCTCTCAAAGATGCAGTGCTGAACTCGTAGGCCCTCTTCCCTCAGCTCAAGTTTCACACACCAGCACTTTGTGGTGCAGTTTATCATGCTTCTACAGTCAATAACGAGACCATGTTGTTAGGCTGTCTGGCATGCTAGAAAGGCTCAAGTCAAGGGTTCCCTCGATGTCATGAATTGCGAACCTAGACAAAGCAAGCCAATCAGGATCGAGCAGGTCTAATGACGTGCCTGTCAACATGTCTGCAAAGACATCCGCATTTGCAGCAAGGTCCTCCTGCAGGCATTCCCAGTACTGGCCCAGTCGGCAGCAGAGCGTGGCAGCGCTGCAGCCCTGCAGGGTGTGGTCAATGTGACCGAATTGCCACACAATAGTTTTTTTGATCTCTTGCTTTGGACGCTGGTTGGGTAACTTGTGCTTGTGGAGTTTGCTTTCCACGATGGCATGAGATGATACACCTGCGAGGACCCGCATGTTCCGCGGTGGGGCAACGACAGACGCTGCCAACTTTCTGGCGCAGCATATTCTGGCTTCTTGGCTCGGTCGGCATTGAAAGCTTATTTTTGGTTCTGATGATTTGCTGCGCCTCGACTGCATAACATGGCCACGAGTGATCGCCTGTCCGTTCGTGGTTCCCCGGGATCAAAGAGCCTTGTTGTGAAAGCCGGTACAACTCTACAAAAAGGGGGGCGAGGTGGAAGCACCTTCTCAGCAAGCCGAGCAGGCCATTGCGCGACGGCTCCTTCCGAGCCTGGCCAAAGCGTCCCTCAGAAGCACAGGGTTTTCTGGCCAAAAGCCTAGCCTCCCTTCGATGCAGCAGATCACCATCGCTTCTTCGTGACGTCATAGACGTGAAGAATGGTCGAGTGGCCGGACGCCAGACTTCCTACTTCAAGCGATGCTGCCAAGGCAGGATTTGCCTCCAGACCTCCTGGCAGCACTGCTGGAGGCGGGAATGTCCCTGCACAGCTCTCGCACCGCACCCGCCGTGACTCCACCCACTTGGGCACCGCTTTCGCGCATGCGTCTACTTCGACACCTCGGATCTCTCGATCTACCAAATTGCAAGATTTGCCAAGCGCAAGCCCGCAAATATGAGTCAAGGAGTGTGAGTGGAAGGCCTCCGAAAGTACGATGTGTAGAGCCGCTCAGGGACGGTCTTCAGGTTTTCGATCTCGACCTCTGAAAAGGAGTTGAGTCATGTGTGACCAATCTGTATCGATAGTCACGTGACTTCTCTGCTGCAGGCGTTTACAGTTGCCTTGGCGCCGCGGTGCAAGCTGCTGGTCGCATGGCATTCCCCTCGCTGTGTTCACTGCGCGATCGGTGTAGTTGAAGTACTCCAGGGTTTCTGGGATGGAATCGGATGGAAGCATCGTAGCACCAAAGAAAGGAAACTCGGCAACTCCAGCAGTCCAACCCCATCCCCTGCTTGTCGTTGTCTTGAAAAGCCGAGGGTGAACTTAGCAGCACTATGCCATAGATTGCAGTTAGGTTTTTGACGTTCTGTCCATTCAGTCCGCTTTCGGTGTCCATGACTTGCAGTTCAGGCCTCGCAGCTGATGGCATCCCCGGAGATACTGGCTGCACTGCTGCAGCCTGTGCCAGTGGCTGCATCGAAGATGGCTGCAGGAAGTCGACTCAGCAGCATAAGCTCTACGTGGCCAGCCTTTGATAGATGCCGTTTGCTGGATGGAGATACTCAGTGGCACGACATAACTGTGCCCAAGAGCTTGCAAGTGAAATTTCACCAGCCATTTAAACTGTTCAATTTGTTCTTACCCTGCAGAGGTCTGTGGGCTTCTGTGCAACTGTGCAAGCCCGCGACTGGCGTGTTGGAGCTTGATGCAACTCTGCTTCCAGATCCGAAGAAAGCTGGCTTGCTCCGTGAAAATGTAAGCAAGGCACCAAACCAGACCGGGTTGATTGGCCTTTTGGCATTCGCATTACAGGCTCAGTAGTGTGGTTCGGATGAAGCATCATTCCTGAATCCGAACTTTACTAATGAGCGTTCCGGAGAGTTAATCGCTTCATGCGCTTAATCAATCCCCCCTCATATAAAGACTTGCCGGCCGGAAAAAATTTCCAGTTTCGAGCAAAAAGTTCAAAAATTAACAAAAGTCAATTCTGTTGAATTACGTAGAGGTCAGGCAGGATGGCCATAATGCGATTGGAACTACCAGGCTAGGGCCGCCAGGCAGAAAAGGAACGCGGCCTCTGAGGGTAAACCCGTGGTTTGGAGTTTCCAGGGTTTAGCCGTCCAGAATTTGGAATTCCCAGGCTAGGGCCGCCGTCCAAGATGAGAAAGTCTATTCCCTCTCTGATTTCTGTCTCGAATCCGGAACTCCCAGGCTAGTGGGTGCCTGCCCTGAGACGCACCGAGACGCACCCCGCATCCGCGCCCCGCTGCCTAGCCTGGGAATTCCTAATTCCTGGCTTGACTCCAATTTCACCGAAATCCGGAAAATCACTGAAAGGTGAAGCCTGAACCCGAAACCCCCCTAATATAAGAATTGAAATACTTCTTGATACTTGGGGGTTTTATAAACGGATGAAGCGATTGGTCGCTCGCTTACCTGCCGAAGCCCTTGCCTCTGAGCCGTTTTCCGAGGCTCCTGGACCGTTTCCCTGCGTGGTTGCAGCATGCAGAGACTGCCGCAAGCGCGAGGCATTGGGACCGCCTGCTTCGAAGTCAGAAGGTCAACGCAACCAGAGGTGTGCCCAGAAGCTTTCTTGGAGGGCCACTTGCTCGGGTTGGCACGGTGCCGAGATTTCCAGGAAGCTCCTGGAAATCTCCCTTCCATGGGCGTGCGAGGCACGTGCTGGAAATTTGAGGGCTTTCTGTCCACTGTGGGAGTAGTAATACTTTCCTGCGGCAGTGTAGTAATTGCTTGAGGCATGCAACATTGTGCAGGATACATTGCTGGCAGCTCATGCAGCTTTGCAAAGGCCTTCTTGAGCCTTCTTTCCTCAGCGCCGGTGGTCCGAGACACGGAGGCTACACTGGCAGTCTGTGCTTGGCATGGGAAAGGCATGCCCTTTCTTTCGAATTACCTCAATTACCTGCCTTGTTTGACAGGTTTCGCAGACCTTGGCGCAAGCTCTGATTTCGATTCATCGGGCTATGGGGCCTCCTAGCTGAAGCCGAGACTTCGTGTCGTGTTGGACCTGAAAGCGAGTTGCATGTTCACGCCTGACAAAACGCCGTCAATGCAGGTCCTCTTTCACGGCGTCCATGGCACGAGGTCTCAGCGGACTGGGCCTGCAGGCGCTTTAGGTCTAGGGGCCACCTGCCGAATGTCCATTCTACTGATATGTTGTTGCGGTAGAAGCAAGCGCTTGATGTGAGCTGCTGAGCTGCAAGGAGGAGGGCGGCTTCCTTCTGCAACAGCTTGAGGACTCAGGGCTCACCGAGGAGTGCAGCCGTGGGAAAACACTTAGGCGGTCCTGGTTCTGGTCTCTGCCATTCCTCCCATTGTCCAAAGTCCATCAGGAGACCCTTGCAGAGGCCCTGCGCGATGCTGCGGATGCATGGCAGGCAGCCATAGTACTTGTCCAACGTCTCGCAGAAGCCCACTTTGGAACGACGTCGAGTAGGTTTTTAACCATGCGGGGCTGAAACTTTCTTCGAACAGATGAAGAATTTGTCTATGTACCCACCCAGCGTACACTGTGCAGCCCACAACATTTGTCGACACAGACAGTCTCCTATGAAATCGTCACAGATTCAGATGAATCCTGAAGCTTCTTTGCGGTAAGACTTATAAAGAAAACACATCCCCAAATTGCAAACTGTAAACACTATGACTATGACTCAGACCATTCGTGTCAGGCCGAGGAGCTTCGGAAGTTGTCCGCGTGAGCCGCAAAAAGAGTATCCTTGAGGAAGCGAGGTCATACACAGTTTACCGCTTCATGTAGAATGTAGATATCTGTTTGGGTGAAGGGTCGGAAGCTTGCTAGTGCGAGCTGGCAAGTAGTAAGTATGCTCGACTTTCGACATGCTTGCCGAAGCATTTGCAGTTTTGGGTTGGTTTTCGGTTAAGCCATGGTCGGGAGCAGGGGTGTGGGTTTGAGCCAGCTCTGGCCACTTGTGGGCATTGCTCTGGCCCACCAACCAAAAAGATTGTCTTCATTCCGCTCGTCGAAATGCGCTTGGCCTGGTAGTCCGGCATCTGTCAGGAGGCTCATGCGACCACGATTATCCGTTGTGGCTGAGTGATTGCAATGACTTTCGAGTCCAGTCCACGTCCCTGAGTGCACGCCAATGATTTCTCTCTGGCTGTGAGATTAGGTCAGCATCGTTAGTAGAGAGCAAACGCAGACAATGAGCCAACTTAAGCCGAGAGCCTGAACGGTTCACCAAGCAAAAGCCCATCGAGACGAGCTCATATCGCCAACTTCTACTCTGCTACCCGTAGCCAACATTCATCCTGAACAAACCGAGACCCACATGCACGAGCTCCAGACCTTGGCAACTGCTTGAGTTGGACCCGCTTATGAGATTCTTAAATGGTGAGCGCCGGATCTTCGCGAGTATCTGCCGAAGATTCCTCCAAGCCGGAAGCAACGGCGCAGCCAGGACTTGAATTTAGGATTTAGGACTCAGGGTTGTGGCTTAGGTGTTTCAGTGCAACACCGTTTCTCTACACTCTCTGCACGCGTAGGATTCACTTTTTTCATGCATGGTGCCGGTACTGGCATCTGCGTGCTCTTGCTCATCTGAATCACCTCTAAGCCACTCCTTGCCTCCACTGATCCTAGTGTGCTCTGTGTATCTGTTTGTTTGGACTCAGCCATTTCTTCCAGATCCGATTGTCCTGTTTTGCTTGTTACGGTGTTCATAAAGTGATCCTGGCAAAAGGCTGGAGGTCCGTGCTACGCACCAGAAGCTTGGCAGCGCACGAAGAGACGTACCCAACTGCCGCTGATTTCACCAAGGATGAGCGTATCTTGGACCCGCACAGTCCCCGTTGTGGCACTACTCTGCCTCGCAGGCAGTGGATTGTCAGTTTACATTCTTGAATATGGGGCACAAGATAAGAAACCAGTTTCTGGTCTGCGTTCTCTCTGCGCCCTCTCGCGGTCTCCTTTGACTTCTCACCAACAGTCTCCAAAGATCACGTAAGCTGCCTCGACATTGACTCAAACACACCAAAGAACAAGCAAACTTGTCGGAAAGTATCAACCAAAGCCAGATCCCCCCCCTTCCCTCTCACTCTGCTCTCTCTATCTCTATCTCTGTCTCTCTCTCTCTCTCTCTCCCTCTTGCTCTTTCGGCCAAGGTTTGGGTTCGTCCTCATGAGAGCTGTGCCAAATACAGGTTGACTAATTTTTTGAATAGCATCACGCAGTGGTGCACGACCTACGGTAGCAGTTGGGGCTGTTGACTCGTAAAATACGCCAATAGGAGGGGAGACGCCCAACCTTGAACAAAAATACGAAGGGGGATTGGCAGACCCTTTGCTCTCCGGGCAGTGGGGATCGGCATGACCTTGCAGGGACAGGAGCAGCAAATCCTCGGCGTAGAGCACTGTTCACCCTCAAAGGAGTGGGGCATGGTAAAGCCTTGACACGAAAAAGAAGTAGCAACCCTACGAACCTTGCTGGCTTCGCGGGCAACAAGCAAGATGCTGGAGCAAACATGTACTCGATCCCCCAAAGCCACTGCCTCGGATAAGCACAGTTGTCCCGGAAGCAGGGATCCAAAGATCCGCTTCCCGACATGGGCTCACCTTTCCACAAGAAATCCCTGCAGCCCCCTCCCCAACTGGATCGTTGCTCCGCAACTCAATCCGTACATGGACATGCCATGGTGGCTTTCTTTCTTCTTCTGATTTGCTTGCCTGGCCACAGGCCTCTTCGGGCTGCTGCACATGCGACCTTCCATGTTGCCAATGACTGACTCAGTCCAAGGCACCAGCCGTCCTCATGAGACTTTCTGGGACTTCATGTACATTCACAGCTGCTCATGAACGTCTTGAGGTCGTCAAAGTCAAGTAGTTTGAGGAAGTGCGCAGAAGTCTGAACCCTGCCCTCTAGTGTCACTCGCTGTGTCCTTCGGAGGTCAGGAAGTTGCAGGAGCCGCTGCCTTGAAAGAGGCGACTGGGCCAGCATCAAGGTGACATCTGAGCATCTGCGAGTATCCGTTTGCATGACAAGGTGTTGTAGTCTTGTCAGGTCAGTACACTTCGCGAAGCCGTGTTTCGAGGCGTCTTGGACTCCTTTCGATCATCAGCTCTGGCGGCATGGAATCGAGTAATCACCGACGAGGGAGGACTGTATCATTGCTCCAGCTCAGGACAGGATGATGTCCGGAAGGCAACTGGGGATGTTGCTGGAACTAGCCTAACTAGTCGTGGCTGCGCGAGCCCTTCCCTCTTGCATACCCTGCAGAGACGCATTTTCTTTTGGAAGCTCAGACTACAAAGCCCCACTTCAGCCAGAAGCTCCTCGGACTTCACCTGTGCTCAGGCGGTAGACATGCTGAAACAAGAATTGGCGCTCCTTCGGCAGTCAAGGTGCGGAATGTAACTTCCAGGATTCGATTGGAGAGGCATCAAGCCAGGAAAAGTCAGTCAAAGGTCACACAAACAGAGTTTCGTCGAGCAGGTCCGGCGGGGATTACCCAGCCGCTGGCACTGTCACTGCATCGCCGTCCACTGCGCCGACTGGAAAAATTCAAAGGCTCGGGCATGGGGAAAGACACGGAGTGAAGACATCCCATCTTCAATGAAGATCCCGAATGAAGCTCCGAACCTGTGCCATCTCCTCAGCGCCGCTGTCGCCGACTGGCTGCTGGCTCCGGCCCCCGCTGAAGCAGCGCCGCTGCAGAATCCACGCGCAGAGCCACAGGGCATGAAATAATAAGGATTTCGTAAATAAATGCTCGATGATGCTTTATTCATCCGCGGCTGGTCACGTTCGCCATGCGTCCATGACCGAGGGTCGCATCACCTCCGTCCACGGTGTCTGGAGCCACCCGGATGCGAAGAGTGTCTTCCAGGGCATGTCATGACGTAGGGCTACAGGCAAGCATTTTCAGTCTGATCCACGAGAACAGAGTTACAAGGGATGAGCTATGACGGGCCGTTCGTGGTCGCAGCACTGAAATCAGAGACACTGCATGTGAGAAGTTCCCATGCTTTCGGTTGAACTATCCCAGTCCCTGCATCCTGAAGCGAGACATTGTGCAGAGATGTCGACATTGATTGCCCTGCAGCTGCTCGTGACCAAAGATACAGTCATCCAAGCAGCGAATGGTGTCCGAGAGATTTGGGGCCTGATCCCGACATGCTCTCTCGAGAACGACATCTGTATCCTGTCCCGCCACAAGACTCAACTCAGGACCAGCCGAAGAGCCCAAATGGGTTCCGGTGGGACAGCAGCGTACTGAAGCGGCAGGCGGCTTGCCCGCAGAGCAGCTCTCACCCATCATGTTCTTAGCAGTCAGCTGAATCTAACGAAAAATACTGGCACGCCTAGACCATCCTGAATGGCTTTATCAGTCTTAAAGCTGCTGTATTTGGCTGAATGATGCTGCGCGGGTCTTTCAGTTGCAACAAAGTCGTACAACTTCACACCTTGCCAGTGGATGATGTGAAGAACTGCGCTCACATTGACATGTCAATAATGTGAACCTAAAATGAGTGCCGGCTACGCAAAATTCAACTGTGTGGCTATTTACAAGCTGGTGAATTTGAAAGTCGAATGACAGCTGTACCGAGTTACATCACATGTTCCCCAAATCACACATGCTGTCTACCCAAGTGTCTTTTTGCCTTATGACATGCGCACATTCAACTTACACAGACGTGATGGTCTGTGGGGCTGTATAGGTGCCGCTCATACTGATCATGCGGCAAACCTCGTTTAATTTGCACAGAGTATGTACTATGTATATGTGTATAGATAAAGATATAGATATAGAGGCCGAGCTTGAAGACAAATGAGCATGTGAACAAAGAAGCCGTGTTAAATTATCTATTCCAGTATTGTACCTTAGTCGATGTGTGATAGCTACAAATGCAGGAAGAACATGGGAAAATCCTATTGAAGCAAACCGTTACGACATAGTTATGCAACTGTACGTACTGCTCTTTCCTTTGCATGACAGTCGCATCAATGTCCTCGACAACTGTAGCAGTCGCGTACAGGTGTGCATATGCATATATACATATATACATGTATACATATATATATATATATCGTTAACATAAGGCATAGTTTAGTTTCTAGTACATCAGGACATATGTATGTAGAGTATTGTGTATTAAGGTATATCTTTGTGTACTATAGAGCATGATAGTATTTTACCAAAAACAAAACTTCGATGGCGCAGTAGGTCGATACAGATCACTGACGTCCCTTTTCGGAACGGGGGCGTGCGATTGCACATCCATTCTCTGTAGCTGGCTCGCATTGCCAGCTGTGCCGCACAGGCATGCACAAATCCTTTGTTGATTTTCACGGCACATGACCACCAGAACAGCTTGAGGCTGTAGAACAGCTTCAGGCTGTGACACTTGCAAATGCTTTGCATTGCCAAGGAGAGCATGGCAGAAAGCCAGTACTGGTATCAGCGGAGGGAGAAGAACGTGACCCTTGGTAGCACAGTTCACTTGTGTCTTGTCATTGACACGGCTTAGCTTAGCTGGATGTCCAGACACGTCGGGCATCAATTGTTTGCCGCACAAAGTACGCTGACATGTTCGCCGTCACGCAGCTCACGAGAAGAAAGATACGACTGACATGAGTCTCGGGGCAAGTGAGAACGATCCCACTGTAGTAACTGTTAAGGCCTGTTAACACGGCAAGCCGCACAGCATTGAATTCACCCGAGACGAGATGGTTACGCTTCAGGTGGCTAGAGTTATATTGTGAATATTATCAGAATACTTTGCTACAACTTTCAGCAGTTATTCCGGTTCTTCTATCTCGTTTACAGCAATTGATCTGATGTCAGGCGCGCCAATGCGGCCTTCAGTCATTACATGGCGAACTGGCCATGCATATGGGGCGAGGACAGGTCGCATACCAGCCGTGCATGGTTTTTGTCCTGTAGGGGCCTTGAGGTGTATTCAAACCTTTCGTCTCGTGTTGCATCTCTGAGTTTCAAGATCAGGTCCCCCCGAAGTACCATTTCGCCGTTTTTGTTTTGGGCTGTCCGTATTAATTTAAACTGAATAATCGAAAATGGTGCCCTGTTCTGGGGAACAAAGAAGAGAAGAGAAGAAGGAAAGAGGCAACACACGAACGGCAGGACGTGTAGGGCGGAGAGGGGGGAGAAACAAACGGTGGCCCCATGGCTGTTGGCTCGCGCCAGCGCAGTGCTGCAAGATCCAGCAGCCAGCAACTCTGAATGTTAACGCCCAGCAGAGAACCAACTGGTGCGCAGATTCCGAATCGATCCCAAGAGTCCAAAGCCAATGACTTGCCGCGAATGTTTCTAGTAAGTGCGGCGAAGCACTATCTGACTCCAGCTCCTGTAACACCGTGATCTTACGGTTGCCTACTTCGTAATTTGTTGGTGAGCCAGCCCTCAACCCGATCCTCGGCCAGGTTTCGACCACAGATTTGCCTTTGAAGCTGTATCTGTGATCTTAGCCGTCGATTGCACAGCTTGGGGTTTCAGTCCAGGTCGTGGGAGCTTTGGCTTTCAGGACTTCTGCTCCAAATCCAGACACAATCGTACGACATGTAGGAGTACGTCGGCATCGGTGCGGGAGACGGCAACAAGTACCTATCCGGCAGACAGCGGTTGAAGTGCTCTAAGGCTTTACGCTTTCTCAGAGAAGGTGTGTGTGTGTGTGTGTGGACCTCTGTTACCAAGAGGACACAAGGCTTTTGCAACAACCTAGCATTTCAGCTGATCGAATGTGCAAAAAATTTCAAGCATGTCTTATTGTATTATTGCAGGGGCATGTGGCACTCATGTCCTACCGCATGCAACGAAGCTGTGGACATGAGTGGGAAGCGAGGATTGATCACTCTCGTGTACCTGCAGAGAGTCGCTCATGGGTCACTGATGTGGCAGCTTGGGGACTCGACCAAGAGTTTACCTCTTATGCACATGTCAGTGCAGTGATCTTATGCTGTGCTTACATACATTTCTGAGGGTTCGAGTTGCCTTGTACAGTCTTAACGAACAGCACAACCGATGAGCCTGGAGTCCTGATTGCCCCCGGACCTCCTGGAAGTTAACCTTCCACAGATACATCACGCAGTGCTTGATAAACATTGGATTAGTGGCTGCGAGATGGATGCCTAAGTGTGATCCAGGTAGTTGCAAGCTGGTCTTGTATTCGTTTATCGTGCTACCTGCGGCGGGATCAGCCCGTGCATCTTTCCTGTCAGAGTTNTAAGTGTGATCCAGGTAGTTGCAAGCTGGTCTTGTATTCGTTTATCGTGCTACCTGCGGCGGGATCAGCCCGTGCATCTTTCCTGTCAGAGTTGTCTTGGTGATGACAGGGATTTCTGATCTGCTTCCGTCGTGAAGCTCCCAGGGCGGAAGAAGATTGCCGTTCTGATAGTGCCGGCATTCGAGTACATCAGTCGTGATGTTTTCCTTGTTGCTGGCTTTATGCCAGTTTTAGACGCCAGGTTTCATTGCAGGTCTTGACTTTTCAGATCCGGTGGAACCACCGGCTTTACTATCCGCAGACCACGTTTTTAGCTCTGAGACAGAAGTCCCTTTAGGACATCTCTTTCGGGACATGTCGTGGAACCGTGGGTGGTCCACTTCGTCATGGGGAAGTTCGTCTTGCGTGACTGGCAACAGGGAATCAATCATCCGTCTGGAACATCGCCACCTTCGCAACCGTCGGTGCCGAGTGGAAATGTTTCAATCCCGTCGTCGTTTGCTCCTGACTGGGAATGTTACGATAGCAATTCCGTGTCGAACAAGAAGTTTTTTCGGAATATCCAATCGACACCCTGGTCCACGAAAAGTGGACTGGCTGGGAAGGACATTGCTGACCTTCGCGTGACGGAGTTGACACGGAAGGGTCTCGACGATTTTAGCCTCCGATGCTTATCCAACGGAGAGTTCCAGAGCATAGTTATCGTGCGATCTATTTCAGAAGCAGTTTTTGTTTCGAACCTGCTTCGCCACATCAGGCAGGATCGTACTGACTTGGATGCTGTGGCAGCTCATATGCATGGCCCAGCTCCTCCTGACAAGCACAAACAGTCAGCGAGGTTCATGCCACCTCTGCTTGGCGAAGTCGTTTCAACAATCAATCCCACGCCCCTGCATCGGCGGCGTCGAGCTCCCAGAGTCCTGAAAGTGCAGAGCTGGCAAAAGCCAAGAGGAAGCTGCAGGAAGCTGGAATTGCTTGAGCATCTTTGCCAACCAAGGGAACTAAGACTCCCGCTGAAGAAATTTTGGAGAAGGAGCTGACCACTCCACCACCTTCGGTTCCCGGCTCCGCCAGCAATGAAGCAGTGGAGAAATGGCTCAAGAAACATCAGAGCCAATTTCGTGGCAAAGCCAGTGCTTTTAAGAAACAGGTCGCAGATATACGCTCCGTGTTTCAGGCTTCTGAAGCCACCAAGCAAGACCTGGCCGAAACGGCAGTGAGGTATGGCTTGCAGAAGAAACATGCAGACAGGGTGTCTTTCCATAACCTGTCCACCTTTATCGGTGCATGTCAATTTCAAGCAGCTTGACTAGCCACCCAAGCAGCACACGTGAGCACCCAGCCTGTTGCAGTTCGTAAGCAACTTGATTCGGCTGTGTGCATTTTGGGAAGTGCTGCAGCTTTCATGTTGGAGCATGGAGATGGGATTCCCAAGATCCCGCTGATCTGGGTGCACACCTTGATGTCGTTGGTGTTGCTGTTTCATTNGGCTGTGTGCATTTTGGGAAGTGCTGCAGCTTTCATGTTGGAGCATGGAGATGGGATTCCCAAGATCCCGCTGATCTGGGTGCACACCTTGATGTCGTTGGTGTTGCTGTTTCATTTTGGAACACCCAGATCATTCCATCAAGTGGACAGCCATAGGTCCAGAATTTTGCACAAGCTTCAACCGTTCGGAGTGCATCCTGATACGTTGCACTACTCATCGTTTGAGGAACCGAACACAGTTTACAGCATTTGTCAAGTTGATTTCGAGTTCAGCCGTCTTCGGCTATCGTCAGCCATCGTCGCTGCTCTATGTGGGAAGCACTGCTGTCGGTGCAGCCAAGCGACATTTCTTAGCGTACCGCCACATGTCTGCTGAGTTTTTCTGACTCAAGCACCATGCTGAACTATCGCTGAGATACTGGGCATCTCACGACAATCTTTTTCAATTCGCTCTGGTGCCACTGCCGTCGTATGAGAACTATCAGTTGGCATGGGTCACCGAGCATGAACTCATTGCTCAGTGGCAAACACCTTTGAATTACCCTCGAGCCATGGCTCTCATCAAGAAAACAGCCTTGGGCTTCANTGGCATGGGTCACCGAGCATGAACTCATTGCTCAGTGGCAAACACCTTTGAATTACCCTCGAGCCATGGCTCTCATCAAGAAAACAGCCTTGGGCTTCAGAATTTCCTCGAAGAGAAGGCCTCGTTGTATGGCACCTTCGGTCTTCGGTTGTGGCGTAAATTGCACAAACGGATGCATCGTCGCAACCAGAGATTCTTTATCAAGAATTCTCGTGAATTAGCATGGGCTTTTCAAGCTTGGACCTCGTACACGAGCAGCTTTTGATACTTCGAAGCTTCTCAGGTCCAGGCAGACAGCTGATGAGGAAGTGTATGCCCTCATCAAGCTCAGTCGCAACATAGAGAATCCACACCGCAACCGAGTTCAAGGGTTGCTCAAGAGTGCGGTCAAGTTTCGCACCAAGATGCACTGGCCTAAAACATCCAGGCCCCTGCGTGTTCTGCCATTGTGCCACCCACACTTCACTTCGCAGAGTGAGAGATGGCTGCGAAACATTCTCCTTCAGTACAAACTTTTGTTCCCTTCTTTTCATGTTCCCAAGAAGAGATGCCACATCAAAGCATAAAGAAGTTTCTTCACAACTTCCAGTCTTGGGAAGAAACCATGTGGGACCCAGCCTTTAAGCTGGATTCAGTCCCATGTCCGTGTGCCAAGTATCGGAACAAACTACCGGACCGTTGCTTTTCTTCAGGCCATGTGGCTGCCGGCCTCGAAGAATTCGAAGCCATGGTACCCGGATGTGGCAGTATCACTTCGGCCAGTGCTGCCAGCACGTTTGTTCCCAGGCCGTGCTCACTGGATGACCAAGTCCAGAGCTCTGTTTGATCAGTGGCTCAAGAGACACAGGCTTCCAACCACTCTTCATCCGATGTTTCAAGAGTTCTGTGAAGAACAATGGCTACAGCATGTAAACATGCTGGAGCAAGCTCCCAGATTGAACTGGGCGATGTTGCAAAACGTCAAGTCTACTTTGCACAAAGACTTGGTCCTCTACAATGAGGATCATCATCCGAATCATATTGTGTGCTTCTGTCCTCGGTTTTTCCTTCGTGGACTTTGTAACACATGGGATGATCCCTCAGTCTTCAAGAGCCTGGATGGCTCGCCAGAAGAATGGCGGCAGAAAATGCTGGATAAAATCCCAGCACATCTCTCCAGACGGTATTCCTGGAGTTTTTGCAAATCAGCCTCGCTGCCACGAGGCACAGGTTTTCTGAAACGCAAGAAACAGTTCGCCAAAGGACGGACTATAATCTCGTATGCACAGTCTTTGCGCAGCAAACTGTTGGAGATGGCATCCATTGTTTTGACCGTGATGGCAAAAACACTGTATGCCGACGGTCCAGGTATGCAAAGCATGCCACAACTGTGGAAATCCCTCCACAGACACTGGGCAAGACCCAGTGAAGAAGACGATGTCGAATGGAATGACGACCTCGTCGGATTTTTCAACGCAGTGCCCCGCAAGGACATCTTGCGATCGGTACACACCATAGTTCGAGAGTATCAACAGCATACAGGCTGTTCAGTTCTCTCGGTCGATTTGTTGTCCAAGACAGGACATCCGGGCAATCCCCGGCGAAGGACAAAGTCCAGCCTAAAGCACTGCTGGATCCGTGACATCCCAGACATCGTCGAAATGTCATTTTCGACAAAGGAACGTGCGTTGGCAACCAAACTTCCCCTATCCTTTCAGGCCTGCTGGTACTAATGGCGGAACGACAATTCCTTCTGTCTCTGCCAACTACTTTGTCCTCGCCTTTTCTGTTTCTACGATATGTGGACAACCGGCTTTTGCTAGGGCCGACAGCCACGCTGCAATCTGAGCAGTTGAAAGCATTTTGTGATCCCCGTTTTTTACGATGGGATCTTGCTTGAGACGGTTTCAGATCACAAATGGCTGGGTTTTACCATCGATGCCAAAGCCCGGACAGCAATTTTTAACCTCCCACAGAAGCCCTGGCAGATTCGTTCGCCGGCCAGTGCAGGATCCTGGAAGTTAGCAGCATCCGGCTATTTCTCCCGAGCATCGCTGATTCGCCAGTACGCCTGGCCCCCTGAGGCAATTCCANCCCTGGCAGATTCGTTCGCCGGCCAGTGCAGGATCCTGGAAGTTAGCAGCATCCGGCTATTTCTCCCGAGCATCGCTGATTCGCCAGTACGCCTGGCCCCCTGAGGCAATTCCAGGGCAGCTTCGAAGACTCAAACAGCTTTATGCACGGGCAGGATTTCCTGCGAATGCTTTGCAATGAAGCTAACAAGAATTGGATCAGATTGTATGCCGTGTCTGAACTGTTGCAACAGCAATCGGTCATGGGCGCATCAATCTTCCGGTCGCCAACCCACTGCATGCTTTTACGATTTCAAGTGTGTTGGGCAGCGACATCAAGCCGTTGGGTAGTTGATACGTGCCCCAACTTTGCTGTTGAGCCATGGCCCAGCAGTGTCAGTATCATTTTCATTTCTATGGGGGACCTCCGGGGCCCCTACCAGGAACTGGCCCTCGCCCCCCGGTGACCGTGATTTCTATTCGCGGTGATGCGAGGTCTACAAGATCACAATCGGTGCACCCTCCACACCGATTCAAAATTGGCCACCCAGCAGGCCGTTCCGAGCTGATTCAGAGCAGGTCGACCAAACTGCTCGAGAAAGGCCGCCATCACACCAGGAGCGGCTCAGAAGCAGGTCCCGGCGCCGCAGACGCCGACATCATCGACGACATGATGAAGTACCTCAAGAGGTCCCCAGACCTAGGTCTGCACCGGGGCTTTTGCCTCCCAGACCTCGTCCGAGCATTGGTCCAACAGAACGACCCGCTTCCCATTTTCGTAGCTGAGATATGAGCCCAGAGAGGCCTCCAGGACATTGGCAGCCTCATGCTTTTGCAGCTCCGAGCCAAAGGCCGGTTCTGCCTCGCCCTCGTCCTCCGCCTTCCAAATCCCAGGCTGAGGACCCTTTAGAACGAGCTGCTGAAATGCTTAGAAACCCTGCCTCGCAAAAGTGCTTCGGTCGCCGATCTTCAAAAGACAACGGCGCCCAAGACACCACCAAAACATCCGGGCCCCCAAGGCTCTCAGAAGCCTCCTGCTGCAGCTGCGACTATTTCAATTGACGATGAGCAGATGTTTCAAGCAACGCAACGGAGCAGCTATGAACAGCTGCGAGATCAGATTTCACAGCGAGCCAAAGGCCGTAGTGCTGTGGATTTCTACGAGGAGGACATGACCCCTCTACTCTCGTACATGTTTTTTGTGTTGCATTATCATGAGAATTTTTTAACAACTGAGAACATGCATCAGTGGCCCATTATCCCGCACAGCAAAATGCGCCATTACACTGATCGCATTGTGTTCACAAGGCAATTTTCTTTGCCGGTATCGAAAATCCTCAAAGATGAGGTCGAGGAAGTCTTGCGATTCTTGCTGACCCAATTTGGCTCAGCAGATCGTCCTTTTCTGCCGGTCAATCCTATCGGCCGACGAGAAATCGTCACGCTGGCAAGATCTGTTATAGCAAGCAGGATCCCCTATCGGGAAATCTTCCAACACAACGCAAAAGCGTATGCAGTGCCTCAAGAGGCAATGCAAGTGTGGGAACTGCCCGTAGAACACATGCCAGGACCTGAACCTCAGGCCAACTGCTTCTACTGTTGGGGTCATGGGACCACGGCCGAAGGCCTCGTGGGGATCCTGACCATAGGTAGAGTTCTCAGATCCAGCGCCGAGGCTGTACAGGTAGCCCCGCACGATGACGTTTTTTCGTTCTACGGAAAGGCTACACAGGACGTGCGTTACCAGCCGTCCAAGCTGGATTTCATTTCAAAGCTCCATCATGGCACAAAAAACAGTGCAGGAGTAGTGGTGGGAGGTTTCATGGGCACCCCCCACCACAAAAGTAAATCATCCCGCACGGTCCACGAAGGCCATCTGTGCAAATTTCATGCACTAGTCCACTCACCTTCGGGTGACAAACGTTGGGCTGTTCGAGAGGCTGCCGGCCGCATCGATCGAATTTGGGTTCTGTCCAGCACCCACAGNCCATCTGTGCAAATTTCATGCACTAGTCCACTCACCTTCGGGTGACAAACGTTGGGCTGTTCGAGAGGCTGCCGGCCGCATCGATCGAATTTGGGTTCTGTCCAGCACCCACAGTGCTCGGTTACCAATGAGCAGCTCCGGCGACGCCCAAGCCCGAAAGGCTGTCACCTTTGATACCGGAGATGGCAACGATTGGGGAGTCAGCTGGCCAGGCATCGAAGATACCATCCGCAGGCCCAAAGCACTGGGCCCTTCCGAAGTGAAGAGGGAAGCCTGAGGCAGTAATTCGATTGCATCTTACCGATTGCACTGCACCCTGTGACAAAATCACAGAACATGCTTTTCGTCTACTTAGTGTGCTCTATAAGCATGCTCAGCTTGCTGAACCCTTTGCTTCAAGCTTTCAGCTCTGTTTGTTATGCAGTCGCCATGGTGAAATATCATCGTCGAAAGTTCGACGACCGCGGCGTCCTACTTCCTCTTCTAGTGAATCCAGCTCCAGCTCATCTACTTCCGAGAGTTCGAGTTCAGCTTCGAACGTTACATATTTGAACTCTTCATCTTCTTGCTCTGAAGTCAAGAAGCCGACACCCAGAGCAACAATTGTAGTTCCGTCTTCATTGTCGCGATGTCACAACTCTCGAGTGATCACTGCCACTGAGTATGATCCTCGTGATGGAACCTGGGTGTACAGCACCACNACAATTGTAGTTCCGTCTTCATTGTCGCGATGTCACAACTCTCGAGTGATCACTGCCACTGAGTATGATCCTCGTGATGGAACCTGGGTGTACAGCACCACAGACAAAGCTGTCCACAACCAAAACAAGGCAAAAGCAGTCTTATTACAGAATTGGAACAAGTTTCGACACTATTGCTGTAAATTGCCTCATTGCGAGTTATGTCACGAGCATCAAAGATCTCGTCGTGCCGGGCTTATGTGCAATGTCATAAAAACTCTACCAAAATCCGGCCGTTGCAACAAGAAGAAGTTTCACCAAATCCTGGACAACATATTGTCGCGCACATGAACAAAGTTCCGTGCGAGATTCCGAATGTCATTGGCTTGATTGCACATGTTCATTTTTTCAGCAACTGCCTTTTCGGCGTGGCTCTCTTTCAGTCAGCTTGCCTATTGAAGTTGTGTGTTCTCGCCATGAAGCGTGGCGACAAAGAAGATGCTCGCCAACGCAAACAACTACCTCCACCAGAAAAGATTCGAAGCTTCTGGGTGGAGAATCTCCCACCGAACGGACTCGGACATGGCAGTACATCAGCGTGCTTCAACCTACGCAACCATCAGCCGTACCATATCAAGCTCAGCACCATCGACAATGCCACACCCTTGACTGTTGAGTGGGCAGAGCCGATATATATTCACCCTAACATTTCGGACGAAAATCGTCCTCGACTTGAATACAGACCGTAATATGTCATGCCAATTTGGCTTCTTGTGAGTGTGGACTTCTGTTGCCAAGAGGACACAAAGCTTTTGCAACAACCTAGCATTTCAGCTGATCGAATGTGCAAAACAATTTCAAGCATGTCTTATTGTATTATTGCAGGGGCATGTGGCACTCATGTCCTACCACATGCAACGAAGCTGTGGACATGAGTGGGAAGCGAGAATTGATCACTCTCGTGTACCTGCAGAGAGTCGCTCATGGGTCACTGATGTNGGGGCATGTGGCACTCATGTCCTACCACATGCAACGAAGCTGTGGACATGAGTGGGAAGCGAGAATTGATCACTCTCGTGTACCTGCAGAGAGTCGCTCATGGGTCACTGATGTGGCAGTTTGGGGACTCGACCAAGAGTTTACCTCTTATGCACATGTCAGTGCAGTGATCTTGTGCTGTGCCTTCATACATTTCTGAGGGTTCGAGTTGGCTTGTACAGTCTTAACGAACAGCACAACCGATGAGCCTGGAGTCCTGATTGCCCCCGGACCTCCTGGAAGTTAACCTTCCAAAGATACATCAAGCAGTGCTTGATAAACAACGGATTAGTGGCTGCGGGATGGATGCCTAAGGGTGTGTGTGTGTGTTTGGGCGTCTGCGACTCGCATGAAGGTTCCCACTGTTCTGTCCTTTGGTCGTTCCTGCACGTCCGCTGCAACACCAGAATGGCTGTCTAGTCTCGCCGTGCATTGTACAACAATTGGCTGTGTCAGAGGATCTTGATACTTGAGCTCTGTGTTGATTTGCTTTCGTGTTGCCCGATCCTGGCTGTCAAGGACTCGCCACTTCTGGTCCTTGAGCTTGTGTTTTCGAGGCCGTCCAGAGCGTATGATTCGCACGCCATGTGCAGGTGGATGTGTGGCGCTCGGCTTATGCAAAAGCCCTGCGTCGTCTACTCCTTCGGCTCCAACAGGAACATTCAGCTGCTGGGATGATTAGGTGAAGCAGACGATTGTCGACTTTCAGCCATGGTTGGCTATGGGGTAGAGGCTGCGCGAAGCCAAATCCATTCGAGACACGAGGGTTGCAGAATTGGCTAGCGGCATGCCCTGACATTGACATTCTTGGATCTATGAAAATGCAGGTCTCACGTATGTGCAAACACACCCCACTGCATGGTTCCTTCGCATTAGCTAGGTCCGTTCTGTTGCTACGAAGGTTTGGAGTTGGAGGGCGGTACTTGACTAGGCTACCCATCATCTTCAGCTCCGAGTTTCCGGAGGTTCCCCAACTCAGGTTCGAGAAAGGCATCCACAACTTGGGAATGAACTGCGAAGTTCACATCTACGACCCGACATCATCTGCGCCGCATGAAGCGATACAGCTAGGCTGGACCCTGTCATCCGAGGGTTGTTGGTTCGAGAGTTGTTGAGCAAGTGTCGGGCTTTCACGTCGAAGGTTAACTGTTTTTCTCTGCGAAAGTTGGCACCTGAACAGTTTCAATCTAAAGATCGTGCTTGAAGAGTAGCTAGTAAGACTTCTACACCAAGACCCCTGCAGGTTTTAAGTACCACCGCATTGGCCTCGGAGGCACTGATGGCTGGCAGCCTCTTGGTACAAAAGATCCGGCACAGCTCTCCGGCATGCGAAATCTTTCCTGAGGCCCTTCAAGAAACAATGCTGACAGTTATCCTGTGACAAAACAGCTCTATCTGGACCTATGCGAGGCTGCCGATCATGGGACCCCCAACTTGTTCACACTGCCGCATTGAACCAGAAGAGGCATGCCGCAACGTTTAGCCTGGGCCCACAGCCATGCCCAGGAATGGGCTCCCTGTCAAAACTCTGGCCACGCTGATGCAACTCTGCTGAAGTTGTAAGGGCGTTCGGGTGAAGGTTGATTTGCAGGATTTCTGCAGGCATGGGCACGTCGTTTGAGAACTGCTGGGTCCAAGATTGAATATCAACAAGACAACAGCTTGGCAGGCCAGCACGATTGGTATGAGAAATGCCGCTGGTGCACAAGTTCAGAGCTAGGGGGGTGAGATCGGTCTTGCTGTGTCTATGTCCAGAACTATGCCGGTCGTCGTGGAGTTGTGTGTAGAGTGCCCTTCAGGGAGCCCTGATACACTCGAGACAACCCCAGCCCCAGCTCAACAATGTCGGTGCACCTCGCAAAGCTTGCTGCTGACCTAGGAGGGAAAACGGTCACACTCATCTGGATGTCCTCAAGGCTCTGGAGTCTCGCCCGTGTTGAGGGCAGAGGTTCTGCGGTTCTGCAATATCCAAATTAAGATATGCTGTGGCGAGTGGCGAGCTTCCTAAGAAAGAGAAGTTCATGAGAGACGATGCATGCTTTGAAGCCTGCGGAAGGTGGACATCGAGCGTGCAGAGCATGCAGCTATCAAGCAGATCGCACGCCTGCCTGCTTGAGGATGTGCGACGTGAGCACATCACGCTGATCTTGTTCATAGTGTTCTCGATAACTGGGGGTTTGAGCTACCAAGCGCGATCATCCGGACGGACTTTGAAAAGCCGCAAGACAGGGAAATACTCTCCGCCGCTCCGCGCCAGGCAGGCGATGGTTGGCCGTCCGTGGGTCAGTTTCTGGTCGAGGCCTGGCTTCGACGACTGTATGGACCCTGATTGAGCCTGATTGCACGCAGTGACACAGCAGAACGGGCAAGTCGAGTCGAGCCGTCCCGTGCAGGTCCACATAGACAGCGATGCCCCTCAAGCGAGACGAGCTCAGATTATTGTTGCGAGAGTCAGTTCAGATGCGACGCACCTCGAGGTTCCAAAGAAAGGAGAGACAGCAGTGAAACCACTCAGGTACTTGTAGCCTGCTAACAACCTTAACCTGGGATCAAGCGCGCACCAGGTATTGACAAGCACACCCCATCCACCAGGCACCGAGGTATCACATATTTCATTGTCATCCTACTGTAACGCCCAGCTGTACTTTAACAGGTCGTGGCTGTTCAGAAATAGTGAAGGCATTTCCCAACAGCGAACGAAGGCGGCTAGTACAACACGCAAATACGGAAACCTGCACATGGGAAGCTTGGACAATGCTCTTGTTATTCCACTCTCACCAAGGGTGTCTCAGAATTCCAGAGAACAGGTTATCCCAACATGGAGCCCGAGCTAGGATTCTGATAAATCTGACTAGAAGGACCTCCAATGAGGGACATGTGGAGTATGTAGGAGTTTGGAGGATAATCACAAGGATCTAGGATTTGGCGTCTTCAGTTTGAGGTTCGGGATAGGGCATGGGTCATAGGGGTCATAGGGGTAGTATGAAGTCCCAGGTCCCCGCTCGGGAATGTTGGGATCAATGGCAGATCGCTTGACGAGTTCTTCGGCAGAGCCACTCTGCGGATCTGGGGTTTAGGCCATGTAGGGCTGTAGGGATTAGAGTTTAGGTATCATGTCAAGCGCCCCCAAATTCGCAGAAGTTTCTGCCAGCACTCCTAGCCAGGATGTCGGACTTAGCATCGGGTAGGATTGAGATCCCAGGGCATCCGTGCCTTTAGCCATCTGAGATCGAGAGAGCAAATTTGCGGCTCTTCCACCAGGACCTTGTGAGTGCTGAAGTATCTTTACCCCAGTCCCACTTTGAGTCACATGCAGGAAGTCAGATTACGCAGGGTGGGAGACCGAGAACGGGCAGATGAAGCAGGGGGCTTCGGTTGATGACCCTTTAGTCCCCCATATACAATACAGACACGGGTGTGTTCATGTCTGGTCGTTTTGGGATTATGGCCAAGCGGCCCGAATTTGTAGGTCAGGCCTTTGTTCGGCGTCGCGTTTCGAGCTGAGTTACCGCTTAGATCTTGTCTCGAGGTTTGCATGTCCAACTTGTAGTTTAGACTTGTTATTTCTTGTCAGAGATTCACCTTCACCGCTGCAGCTGGAGGGCCTTAGTTTATGCTTGCGGCCCCATTCCAACCTCTACATTCCGGAAGCTGCTGGGACAGAGCTTTTCTGCACTGATCTAGGCGGTAGCATGCGCAACGCGAGGAGCTGAACTGGGAGTTCGGTGCTACGTGTTGTTCGGAGTATCCCGGATGCATGCGATCATGTGAACCCAATCACGGGTCACACTCCTATGTTCTCTGTGCATGTCTGCGTCTTTGCGAAGCTGGAAGCAGAGAAGAACGTTTGATTGATACTGTATCGGATCGCCACGGCAGGTACTCCTTCATCCACAAAGACTGGCTACCGGAGACGAAGATGTGCCCAGCCCATGCACGCGAGTGCGATGATTATGAATATGATGCCGATGATGATGATCATGGTGATGATGGTGATGGTGATGATGGTGATCCATGGTGACTACCAGCCACCACCACCAGCATCAGCACCAGCACCAGCACTACCACCATGATGATGATCATCATCATCATTGCTTGCGTTCCCTGGCATGGTCTGCCTTTACTTGGGTGAGTCTGTCGATGCAGTGCGAGGTACGACATGCAAACAGCTCCCACATATCGCGATGTGCCGCATCTTGGGCTGCTCCCGAGAAACCTTTTGTAATTCTTCAATATCCCGTCACACACTGAAGCCATACCTCTCGATCTGCTCAAGAACTCAAAAGACACGGGCGTCACGTGACAGAAGTTGAATGCATAATACTGTACAATGCACAACTCGAGACTGTAGTTATGAAGGTTTTTAAGTTGCTACGTTTAGTCTTGTAGAGCAGACAGAGGTATGGCACAGCAGGGCCTGAAGTGTCAGGGGTGGTGCTGCCGTTCCACATGCCTTCGCAGCGGGTGTCTGTAAGCTCTTGCAACAAGGCTACATGAGCAACGCCCCCGACGCTGACACTCCAGTTGGCATGGCGTGAGAGCTTGGCCTTCTGCAGCGATAAGCACGGAAGCATGAGAGGGCACGCTTGCGCTTGATCCAAAGACTGATCCATGGCAAGGGCCCCTCACACTCGCAGCAATGTCTGCTGGAGCTTCAAAGGATTGCTGTGCCTCGCAGGATGACCCGTGTAGAACCGTGTAAGCATGTACAAGCTGTAGGAAGACGCCAGCATCCCCAAAAGGCTCTGCAGCTAGCAACTGCTTCACTCTGCCCAATGGCTTCCTGGAGTCATGTGCAGCTTCTTCGGAATGTCTTGCACTTCCTGAGTGTTTGAGTTTGTAAGCTGGCCCCGAAAAGTCGCTCGTGCTTCGGCATGCATTATATTGAACTCTCAAGAGCTCTGCACGGCTCCTCTGTTGCCGTACTTCCAGCCAGCTTGATTGTACAGGGAAGGGTATCTGAAAGGACGTTTTGTTGACACATTTGGCCGCTTGGCATTTGGCAAGAGGCTATGATGGCCCTTGCTGACCACTGCTGTCCAAATCATGGCACTCTGTAGAGTTTTTCAGTGGCTCCTGAAACCGCTATCCTCGTCAGGTCTTCTACAGACCAAGGTTCTAAACGCGTGAGGCTTCTGGTTCGCAAAGCTAAATCCAGATGTCAACTCATGGCTTCCGCCTGCTGTCAGGCGCCTTGGCCACTGTCCCGCAGGGACAGACTGAAAGCCATGCTTCACCTCATGACAAAGAAAGGTACCGTGCAAAAAGCTCGCCTGCATGAAGATCGCATGATCGTAACAGAGCAGCCGGGTTGGCTTTCATCGCAGGCTTGGTCCTAAGAACTGAGCAAAAGCCTCGCGCAGGGCCGACCGGTAAGCGCGGGCAGAAAAGCAGAAGCTGTGCCAGGTGCCCGGAGCTGCTTGCACGTGTGGGGATCTCTCGATTCGGGAGGGTTGTGTTGCTTGCGTCACCTTCGCACTGCTGTGGAGCTCAATCCTTCAACGATAGCTCGCGAGAGACACTGCTCTGCAGGGCTTGCGAAATCACCAGCCATCCAGCTAAAGCTAAAGTGGTCAAAGCACGCTGGGCTGGCACAGCCTCATCGCCGGCCACGTGCGATCTCTGGAATTCCACTGACGTGCCTACCAAGGCCGAAACCTTCGCCGTGCGGCGACGCCGCATCCCCAACATGAGCTGTGAGACTCCGAAAGAGGCTAAAAGTTAGAGGCATGTGCAATGTCATTTAAGGCAATTTAAGGGAAAGAGGTCCAGCACTTTCGACGCTCCGCTGGTGTGCCGCATCCCAGGTGTTGTCCTACGGAGGTCGCCAGAAGCGCAGGATCGGGTTCGAAAGCAGGGGGCATTCCTTTGCTGACGTCCTGTGCATCTTCAATCTGATCAGCAGTCTACCATTTTGTATTCTTTCAGAGCTTTTAATTTTGCTTGGCAGTCCACTTGTAGCGCCCGCGCTCTGCACATCGCTCGGGTGAGGCACTTGGCATTGCTATGGGTGCTGGCAGTCTAAGGACTTCTGCGGGAGAATCGCTTAGCTACTCTACGCCCAGGTTGAAGCCGATCAGAGGCAGCCAGCCGGGGACCCTTGAGTCTGGGCAGCGGTGCACCCTCGAAACCGCCCGCCAATGACGTAACTCTGTACCCTGTGAGAAGTCACATGGCAGGCACCATGAATATAGTCTGTGCTGCAGGCGGGATATTCTGTGCTGCAAGCAGGTTGTCCGCCCGGCTCATATAGCAGGTTGCGATCGGGGCCATGGTGAATATTCCAAACCCTGAACCCATTGAACACCCATGCTTCGGTGTGCTCTGGCAGTTCGAAGCTAAGGCCGAGAGCACAGGAGCCGCAACGCAGGGGTCGCTGCGGTGTTGTGATACCAGTCTGTGACGGGGTCAGGAGTCTTTGCGAACATCTTGGGATTTGTATACTTGCACACTCCCCCTGTGAAGCAAACCCATGGTTGATTTGGATGCCAGAGGCGGAGCAAGTTGGAGCTGCATATGACATTCTACTCAGCAGTAGCACTCGAGCATACGGCAGGAGCCCATGCTCCCGCCACCAGCAGAAGTCGAGGCTTGTTCCTGCAGTGCCCAGGGTAGACTACTGTATCAGGCCTATAAGACTACTGTGCCGGGAAGCTACGGAGGCCCTGACGAGCCGTCTCACATTGCCTGCGACGAGGGAGGACCATGAGGAGGCGTACCCTGGCTGACTTCAGAAGTCAAGCCTGTCCTTCGCTTGGCCACATGCAGCCCTTACACTACTGTCGCAGAGGCTCCGGCGTTGGGTTGCCACATGTAGCGTGTTCCTGCAGGACACCTCGCCATAGGATGTGAAACTGCGCCAGTTACGCAGCGACATGCGAATAAAGCCATGCTTCGCAGTCACTTCCGTTTTTTGCAGCACAGTATCTCTCTTTGCCTGTAGATGTACAGGGAGACCAAACCTCGCATGCTGGAGCGAAGTTAGTGTCGTGACACAGAATGTACCCTTTTGCATACACCACGATGCCCACTGCAGCTGTGCGGCACCCTGTACAGACTCTCTGGAGTCCTCTGGAGCACCCGTCTAATTTCGTCTTGTGGTGCATGGTGTTGTAGCGAGTTTACTCGTAGTGTCGTGTGCTGTGGAAGAGCAGTGCAGTGTGTTACATATCATCGTGGTGTGTGTGTGTGTGTGTTTGTGTGTGTGTGTGTGTTTGTGTGGGTGTGTGTGTGTGTGTGTGTTTGTTTGTGTGTGCGCGTGTGCGTGCGCGTGTGTGTGTGTGTTGTATTATGTCGTGTTGTATTGTATTAAGACATCCTGGACACCCAATATTTCATATTTCTCGGCTACACAGCCGATCATATGTACTCGGCTCAATGGCTTGTGAATCATCAGCTTCTTGGCTCGGTAAGAGAGCACGTCGCTGGCATGTTGAGATGTAGGGAGTGGGGCTTCCACTTTTAAAGATGAATGCGCATTGTTCTGTTTAGGGGTTCCGTACCGCCACATCAACTGTGCACCCAGGCTGCGAAACCTCTCACCTCTGGACAGGCTGCATTCTCAGGAGGGCATCGTGGTAGAAGGAAGGGACGAGTCCAAAGCGGTCTTATTTCCAGGCAATTGTTACCAGCTCTTTTCCTGCACATGTCTCTTGACATTAAATGTGGCCAAGAATGCTTGCGGCTGTCGCTAAAGCTCGCCCCCGCCTGCGTGTGCAAAAGAGCTCACAGACGGCACTTAGCCGATGACGAGACAAACTTGTTCGAGATGCCATCCATTCGACGTCTTTAGCAGGTGACTTCACAGAAGCAACGCCCAGATTCACTTAGCTTGAAAGACGTATCCATCGGCAATTCAGCTGAATCCAGCACTATCGTTCAGGACGAGAGTACATCAAGCAAGGTAGGCCTGTCGGTTTCAATTCGAGTCCGATGGCGGGGGGCCAAGCGGCGCCACCTGCAGCAGCTTGCCTGCAAACAGTTGGTGCGACACGTGCATTGAGTCTGACAGGTAGGGGCAGCAGGATGTCCGAGACGCCCTTTGTCCAGGCGAGAACGCGAGTATTCTTCCGCTTCTGGGATGCCGCACCAGCCCCTCGGCTCTGTATTTTCTGTCCATCCGTCCCGCCGTACATAGAATACGTAGAACATGCAATGGCGCGAGGCAGGCTGTATGTTCCGAGGTTGTTTCAAGGTAACAAACCAGGCAGCAGCGCAGAAGGGCCACGCCACCAGCATTGCCGGGACGATGAATGCCGGTCTAGAGCATTCTGTCGATGCTCTCGACGCAGAAGGGTTCACAGTTCAGTTCCCAGCTGCTACTTGTAGTGACTTCGCGGTCCATTCGGGCGAGATGAGGATGTGAATGAGCAGAATGCAGGGTATGTGAAGCTGCCCTGGCTTTGCCTAGGTTGGACCACACGAAAGCGTTCGAGTCTTGGGCAGCTGCGACTGGGCCTACCTTCCAAAGCGCATTCTCAGAGTAGATTCCATCTAATGTACATAGCCTAACACCGCGCGAGCCCCATGAAGTCACCGGAAAAGAGAGTCACCGATGTGTTTTCGTTCTTTAACGGTACATAGCAACGTTATGGATTGCATCCTTCCGCATAAACTGCAAGGGCACACCTTCTAAACGGAACAGTTCTAGCCACTACAGGCCCAAGAATTGTGTCAGCAAAGGCGCGCCAGGAAGTTTCACTGCACGGCCTCGTCTGGTAGTTCAGATGTCAGCCGAGGCACCGAGCTCGGCAGCTGGGATCTGGACTCGGCTGTGCCTTTGAGTCGCGTGGAGCAGCCCGTGGCCCCAGTTGCTTTGCCGGTGGATCAAGTGCGACATAACTCAGCTTCGTGGGCCTAGGGCCTAGGAGGCTTTGCGAGCTAAGGGTCCTAGGGGCTTTAGTAGGGCATCCGCTGCCCATGTTACTCGGCGCTTGACTTGGCATAAGAGCGACCCGCATAGTCATAGTCCCTTTGCAGTCGTGATTGAAATTCTCTGGCAGACATTTTCTGGGTATCGGCTGTGGTGCTTCGCAGGCACGCTGTGCCACAGTTCTAATTATCAAACTCCTTGGTGAAATCATCCTAATGCCAGCGATGTCCCATGATTTGAGCTCGGATATCGCTTTGGTCTACCTCGAGCTGTGAGTGCAATTGTGCTGGCAATCTAGCAACTGCACTGAACTGGCCTGCAGCTTGAGACATCATGTCAGGTGCAAGGGATGCTGGTGGACCACGCACAGCGTGAGGAAGCTCGCTCTGATTGGAATTTATAAATGAAACTTCGAAAGGCATCCTCCAGCCAAGTGAAGCCTTTAACCTCCCTTGATGCCTTAGGCTTGCTTGCATGACGCGCCGATCATACTTGGACCAAAACGTGTTCAGGCGACCTGTACACGCCGATACCATCTTATTGAGGGAAGCCCCGGGCTAGAAGCTTTTGGCGTGGCCTTCATATCCAAGCGTATCCCCCAACGGGGCGGCGATTCACGAGGCAATTGCTCCTAGAAATGCCACTTGACTTCAACCTCCAGACCCCCCTGCAGACGTTGGACCCAAGGATCCCTTTGAAGCAGCACTTCGAGCCACTTGGCAGGGTTCTGTGATCTGATCTGCCGGAGGACGGCAAGCGTGAATAGCTTTTGGCTTTTGCCATATATAGGAAGCTCTAGACTTACGTTTTTTCCTTTGTGCCGTCGCAGACCGCAACTCCGGGCCGCAAGCAGGTACCGCTATGCCATCTTCCATTCCGAAACAGATGACTTCATCCGGTGGACGAAGGAGCTCGTCCTTCGGGGACGATAACTGTATACGCAAAGTTGACCTAACGTAGCGACACTTCACCCCACGAGCGGCACACGATTAACGACCACCGTCCGGACCTGAAGGAGGGAGAGGAGCCGCTCTTCGCGGTCGCGACAGGCCCCTGGCAGCCGGTGTCTGTTTGAGATCCACGCGTCCCAAAATGTCGGGATACTACAGTTGTGCAGTTGTCGTGTTTTGTCATGTGTGATTTGCTTCTCTGTGGTGGTCGAAAGTCTAGCCGAACCTCATGTTTAGGCTGGCTTCCTTGATTATGATTGTTGTCTTCCGATATTTGCCTTCTGCTTCATGCTTGCCTGGAGTTTCGGCGATCTGCATCGCCGTTCGTTGCACCTGCTTGGTGCGCTTTACATCCTTCTCCGCTTTGCTGTGTACCCTTTTCTTTCCGCTATCTCGTTGCTCCACAGACGCTGCTTGCTGCGCTACTCCCATTGCCATCGCTGTTACTCCTATACCATTCATTATTCACTGTCTGTATTGTATATGCATACACACACACTCACTGCCTGTCACCTGCGCTGCGCTATTTCTCAGCTCTCTCACATCGCAGCCTGAGTCTTGCTGGGAGACGATGGCTCCTTAGGCCCTCTGAATCCTCTGCATCCCTCGCCCCCTAGGCCCTCTCTTTATTTGGTTTCCTTTGTCTGTGCTCGAGGTCGCACGCTTTGTCTTGAAGACGACAACGGCCGCTGCCGTGCCACAGGCGACGACGAAGCAGGGCAGGCGCGGAAGCCGATGCGCAGCTTTCGGACGTGCAGCTTTCGGAATTCAGTCCAACGGAGTACGTCTTTGGATATGTTTGGAAAGGTTCTTGTGTTCTGTGAGAGGTTTTGCCGGTGTTGCCGATTAAGTTGGAACCCAGAACGGATTGAAAGACTGGAAATTACAGTAGCAGGATGTAGCAGGTCACGGAAATCAGTGGGAGGAGGGACATGCGTCGCAACGCTATCAGGTGATCTCAGTCATCTCGATGAATCAGTGCAAAGCACTTGGTGACTGCGTGAAGTGCCTGGTAAGCGAACGCCTGCGTTCGTTTTGTGGAAATCGTGCTCCCCCCGGCCCCGACAGTGCCGTGATCACTTTTGCCCGAAAGTCGTGGCATGCAACTACTGCCGACTAATTGTGTGGCTCCTCCGAGTTCGTCTCGCCGTTTGAAGTGAGCCAATGTTTGCAGTCGTGCTCCCACCACACACTGAGTGTGCGACTCGTCCTCTCGCCAAAGGCCCGTGCGTTTCCACCTTCCCAGCGTGGAGTCCACGCCGTTTGCGCTGGCACGAAAGTCTGCTTGCTATCGCTCTGAAACCGCCTAACGGGCTAACGCACGGCATCGAAGTCTCTCCAAGCCGCAGATGTCGACAGTCGCCTCTCGGGGAGCATCCCTTGCCGCAGAAGCGTGCCTCGGCGAGTTTGTGTCTACGACCAGCCATATATATATATATATATATGATTTTTAATTACATACATGTATATAAATATATATAGAGTTTACAGGTTCACAGGTACCTCGCAAGACTGTTCTACGGTGCTGCGCAGCGCCCAAGGAACTCGGGCAGCCGACCTCCCAGTCCCTCGGGCTACCATGGGACGCTTGTCGAGAAACCTCCAGTCCTCCAGGTTTTCGCATCAAGGCACAGCGGTTATATTTGAGGCTTTGCAGGGAGCTTCTGGGACTGCCTGCTCTTCTGTACTTTCGGGTTCGCATTCCATGAGGTCACCCTGCCACTACGCTCCTCAAGACAGTTCCGATAAGTCTGAGCATCAGGGATGCGCATGCGGAGACTCTCTCCGTTGGGCCGAGGAGCCAGCCAACAAGCCCGAGAAGCCCAGCGTCCCCGCGGTCTGGAAGCTGCTGGAACGTGCGTTCAAAGTCCATGGATCCCTGGCTCAGAACAGTCGAGGACTCTGCAAGTTGCGAGATCCGGCATATGGCAAACTGCGATCATCTAAACCATGCAGCAACTCTTGATGATGCCTCAAAAACCATAAACACAGTCGGCACAGACCCTTTAATTCGGTTCTGCTGCTTTGGGCGAGTTGCAGCCAGTTCCCTCCTTCAGGGCTGCCGTGATGTAACATTGAGCCCAGAAGTTCTCTAACCACGCATGCAAACCAACAGCAGCGATTCGCTCGCACCTGACGCTGAGGACCTGACGCAGCTGTGTGACGTCACAAGAGACTCTGTCGCACAGTCGGGCTACGGCCTCCTCTGCATCACAAGACATCCAGGTTGCACCGCTCCAGAAGACTTCACTCGATGATAGGCCAAGAGCTGCTCAGGGAATGGGGCATGATGTGTTAAGACATGCATGCACCTTTAGTGATGGGATGCTGAGGCGAGGACAGCGCCTTCTTGGTGTTTCGAAGCCTGCCAGCCACTGGGGCTTCGGTAAACTCCACGGCATCCTCATGTGCATCTCATTGCGCTCATGTCATGGTCAGTGATCGTGCATCGTGGTTGCCATGTGATGTTCTGCGAAATGACTGGGTGAGGCAACACTACTGTTGTAACGTTCGCATTTTCTTCGATCTGGCATGTTTAGCCTCAGCGTTCCTCGAGAGCGTTGGACCTTGGATCCGCTAAGCCATCTGTAAGGCATCGCGTGCCCATACATTGAGCAGAATCATACATCATGCCCGGGAAGACCGGACAGTTCCTGTTGCCTGGTTGTTGCTGTCCATGAGTTTTTGACGCTGCTTAGCTTGGCATGCGACTTAGGTAGTGGTCAAGCGAGCCGAGAATGGGGACTGGCAAGTGGCTTGGCCAGTTCGCATCGAAAGTTGGGCCCCAAACTGCAAACCTGATGAATCCAGTGCATGCCAAGCCAAGAAGCCTGGAGATCCATGTTTCAGAGTTAAGGATTGAAGGGTTGCCCAAGCTTGGAGGTTGAATTATGCGAGGCTGGAAGTAAGCTACGCTGGCTATGGCTGGGGTGAAGGCTTCAGGGGATTGAATTCTTTTAGGTTTGTCAGGCCTGCGGCCTGAATTCGGACTGAGAATTCAGGCAAACTGACTTTCCCTTTGCGTTCTTGTTTACATTGTGATCTCTCAGCTTCTGTTGCCGATCTTTCTCACTTTCTCATGGCTAAATTGATTTCTACCTTCGGAAGTCGACAACCAAGCAAGCCTGCGTGCTGTTGCTGGAGGCGACGCACGACTATCCTGTAAAATTTGCCCCCGAATGTAATGCAACCGCTCGCCCGAAGGCAGTTTTTGCAGCTAAGAAACTGAGAGGTTCTGCTTTCCAGCCACGGCAGGTTCAAAGCATGGCAGGATTGCAGGACTCGTCTTTGTGTTCCTGGCCCCGAGCTTCAATACATGACGTTTCGATGTTTCGGGATTATGGGACAAGCTGTGCACGGCTCGCTGGCCATGCTCAAGCAAACGATCAGCTTCCGGTGAAAAGACGACTGCCATTGCAGCAAAGACGTCGAAGAGGTAAATTTTCAGGGCCAGCAGACAGCCGCTTGCCTTTCAAAACCGAGGTTGAAAAGATTAGCCATGGAGCCGGAACTGCCTTGCCCCTGCTGAAGCACTTCACGCTTCTCAAACAGCAATTTACATTCGTGACGTGGACTTCTAGTAGTGAGTTGCAACGACTTGCTGGTACCCCGTTAATGATTACAGGTACTTTGGTTTGGGTGGTTCCTGACTTGGCAAACTCTTGGAGCCGGAGTGAGGGTGCGCGTAGCATTCGACTTCTCGTTGTCGGATTTGTCAACTTTAGAGTCTTTAGAGATACCAGCGCACAGGTGCTGGCCGAGTTCTGAGAGTCTCCGCTCAGTGCATGAGTAGCGCTGTCGCAGGACTTTTCGTACAATCGCGAGTCAAGAGAGAGCAGCACCAACGGCCAATACTCAGGCAGACTGGGGTCAACAAGCCCCCGTCGGGTGAAGCCATTGATGTGTCTGTGAAGTTCATCGGGCACCCAGGACGGGCGCAAGTAGGCAGCTGTAGTTGCCGAGGTGCTGCAACAGCAAGACAGACATTTCAGAGGCACATCAATCTCATACTGAAAGAGGAGGAGCTGCAAACATGATTTGGAACAAGAACGTTTGCCAAAAGACTTGGCAAAATCTTCTCCTAAGTCAGCACGCGAGTGGTGTCGAAGCTGACTCAATTTGATCCTTGCGCTTTCACATTCTGTCAACCTTGCAGGTGTATGTGTCAGAGATGATGCGGACAGGCCCGGCTGCAGAATGGACACCGCACCACTCAAGCTGACGGCAGTCGAAGAGACAAGAGAGACCCATAGAAACTTGGATCCTTCCTCTAAGGACCCCATTGAATAAGCAGAGAGGGAAACCCTGCTGGCCCGCAAGTTCTTGTCATTTGTAGCAGACGGTTGCACGATTCCTGCTTTGGGTTGGTGCACAAGCACGTTTTAAACAAAGTCTTTACGCGGGTGGTTTTAAAGGAGAGGGGGGGGTCGCAGCCAAGGACAACAAATTAGTTGGTTGATAAGAGCCTGTAAAACAACAAAAAGCAACGGCAGAAAACAAACAAAAGCAAAAATCTTACAGACTAGTCTCCTGGAAAAGTGTTTCATTTTTGCTTTTGTTGGTTTGGTTGATGCTTTTGTTTCTTTCGGTTGTTGGGTTCTATTGCCCATACGTGCCCACACCCCGGAAGATTGATTTCAATGCTTCGGAAATTTGGCCAATGCAGCGCAAGGGGTTGAGCAACATTGCGAACCCATTTGTTATGCAAGTGTTTGCTGTTAGCTAATATCTGCTGCTCATCACATTCTCGATGCATTTATCTACTCTTCGTCTGAGTCTTAGTTTTTAGATGAGGCAACCAGGTGATATCGAATTATGATTTGACCTGTTTTTTACATATCTACATAGATATATATGTATATTCAAACAGAGTACACGACCAACCAGAATTCTACATACGGTATGATGTTAGCACCTGGCTAAAATAAATTCGTTGATGCTTAACCAATAGTCGATGCATCTACATAAAAGTTTCAAGCATTCGGATACTGTGTCACTATGTGCTCACACAAATCAAGCATTTAGTATATCTTTAGTACGTGCTGCACGTGCTGAACGGCAATACTGTACAACATATTTTAAGCAGAATCGATGACTAATCAATCAGTTCTCACATAGCATTTGCTGGATCCCTTCTACTTTTTCAAATATTCAGTGTACCTAAACAAAACTAACCAACATTGATACATGTATTATAATTAACTATTAGAGCAATATCAAGTAGGCAAATAGTCGTTCGGTTCAAGACATGAAACTTTGAAGACGTAATAGTCAAGTGTGTTTTCTTTTCTGGGCATGTTGAGTATCCACTGTTTCATTATGCAAGAGATAACGATAGCTACGAAACAGGTGAATCATCGTCTACGTACTACTTACCGCGCACACTACCCATGTGAAACCTCAGACATTCGTCATCTAGGCCCAAAGATGACTTAGATATCGGACCAGCTGTCACAGGAATTGCACTTGCCTTGCACTGAGTAGTTTCTTACCGTCGGTGCAATATCGGTTACGTGTGTTCTTGTTCTTGAGTTTCAACTGCACGTGCATTCCATTGCCTGAACAATTTCCTGTGATGGATATGATTGAACTTGCTGTAATATTGTCAAGCTTTAAGCATGTAACAACGGATTGCTTGTTGATTGTATATAAGAGCACAACTACATGAGCACAAGCTGCATACAAAATGCATGTCAGCTTTGCTAAGATGGTGCAGAGGCACAGTTATCAAGGTACATTTGCCAGATTCGTCAGATATCAAGTAGATGTTTAAACAAATACTAGTTGCATCCTAACTTACAACATAGAAACAGATTGCTACTTTGTTGTTAAGCTACACGAACAGTGCTTAAATCAGGCAAGTACACAAGCACGCAGCAGATATCAATTGAGTGGGAGGTACTTGTGGTTGAGAAATGAAGAAGGTGCTATCAAATGTGTATTCGCCACCTATCTGAGATCAGCATAATGCTTGATGTTGCATTTCCTCCTAGCCGTGCTTCATTGACGATCTTGCCTTTCCATCCGCAGATGTATTGCTGTTCAGCGTGAAACTACACCTCTTGTCGTACGAGGAAAAGCTACCATGAAATTGGACATCCGACTTTGGGGCCACACACATGCGTGTACGACATACAATACAAGCACTTGAACAGATTCATCGGTGTTCGCAGTGTTTTCAGCTCGTACCGTCTATAAGCATTCGACATACCTACTCCTCTGAAAGCAAAGAGGGGGCCAACCGGGTTTCCCTCCCTGAAAAAGGAACCTCGGGTTTTCTGAACGCCCCACACCCAGATACAGGAAACAGCTCACAGACCTCCTGGCAAAGCATTCCTGCATCCCGGTTTTTCTCGACGAGGAGCTCAGTTGAGCCGGGTTTGGGGCTTTAGCGCCTTTCTTTGATTTAGGGCTTCAGGAAGGCGTGGCCTTGCACTGAGCCTCACAAATGCAGGCATGTCCGTGAAAGTTATGGGTTGGCAGTCACACAAAGAGTCAACGGAACCACAAAGCCTGACATCCACAAGATGATCGTGGGGATAACGCATGTCTCCTCCAGGATGTCGTGCAAAAGCACAACTTCTTTTCAGATCCGCGTCAGCAACTTTGTATTTGCAAGTGCTTCATCTGATCTTAGGGCAAGTCTCAGCGAAGGGAGACTGCTGGGCGGTGGGGCCTTGCTCTTGTCCAGACCTCAGCCCTCAGCCACTACATTACTAGCCATGCCAACAGCAAGGGATCACCGCTTCTCATCAGTTGCTGATATTTGATTGTGATATTTGCAAGTTCTCGATCCCTCTCTCTCTCTCTCTCTGTCTCTTGATTTGTCTCCATCTTCTTCCTGGTTGGCATGAATCATGTCTTCGAATGCATGCACGCATGCATGTCGTGGCCAATCAAGAATGGCATACCGCCGCGGTTTATGGGGCTTACGGTTGAAGCTTGGCTCAGCCTCAGGAAGACTATTTGTGGCCCGTGTTTCACAACATGAAGATTTTCGATGCGACCATCACCGGTGACCATGCGGCTTTCCAGCACCAGCAGGGCATGAACCGCCGCGGCAAAATGTCGGAGTACGACCGGGGAAATTTAGTTTCCCAGGAAGTGTAGTTTGTGCGGCACTCTGCAGCAACAGTAGCAAGAAAACGTAACGGGCCTGGTTGGAATTCCACAAGCCTCTCTGTGAAAGAATTAAGTCTTCTGGCTCTGAGGAGTACGAGTCCTTCGACAAGGCACTTTGGAAGAGTTTCCTAAACCTGAACAACGCGTACGCGGAGGTGATTACCACGCACGGACTCTTGGCCACAGCGATGCAGATTTGGGCAAGACAAATCAGAGCTTCAGGGGTCTGCTAGTACCACAAACTGTTTTGCAGGCAAGCACTTCCACATTCTGACAGAGAGGCTACAAACAACCCGTGACCTGAGTGCTTCGAAGCCTGCTGCAGTCCAAAGTGCCCGAGACCCTCGAGCAAACGAACGACCCATTAGCTGCTCGTCTGAGGTGATGAGAACACGCTTGTTTGGATCCACGACTACGAGCTCGAGCCTTCGTCTGCACACCAGGCTTGAAGACTGACAACAACGCCATTGAGACCATGCGTCGCCATGCGGTGGTTGACCAACCCAAGTTTCAAAATAGACCAGATCCTCCCAAATTACTTGCAAAGCCCGGGCTATGCGAATCTTACCGACTACTTGTATGTGAGCAGACACTTCATGGGCGGAACTTCGACCCGAGACCCCGCAAATCAACGCAGAACGACGGCGTGTCCTTGGCATCTCTCGTAAGGTGATGGTCCCCCGCTTCGTCTACCACCGTGGCTTTGCTGCAGCATGCTGCCGCCGTCGTCCAACGCTGTACAGGCTGCAATTCTCGCCACGGCCTTTTTTGCACTTCTTGCTCATTGACTGCATTCCGTGAAACTGAGGCAATCCAGACTTCACTACTGGTCTTTTTCTCCACTGTGCCTTTCCTAGCACCGAGGTGGGACATTGCGAAGGGGGGACGCGCATACGACAGAAAAAGACGACCAAGCAGGGACAACAGAGAGATCGAGAGAAGCACGCTGGCAGAGCGGGCATTGTGTCGGACGGTGCAGGCAAAGAGAGGGGAACGTCAGGAATCTGACAACTTACTCTCGAAGCTGGAAGCAAGCCCGAAGAGAGCGACGGGGAGCAGTTTGCCGACGCAGTGCACGCAGTTGAAGAGGGAAGACTGCACAGTATGTTGACCGAAAAAGGGCAGGCCAGGACAAACGCACAAACATCGCTCGCCTTTTGGCCTGCAGGTGATGAGCTGCTTGCCCGTCCGAGAGGACATCCTGCAGGGCATGCTGAGCAGCAGGCCGCTGTTTGCCCGTGCATTTCGTGGCCCTTTCCGGACCTCTTGCAAGTGCCAGGCTGGTGACCTTCCAGACCTTTGACTACCTGAGGCGACCGAGCTTGGGTTCTCGCAGCGATCGAAGCTACAGGGTAGGACACTTCCCGCCTTGCCCTGGGACTTTGGAGAAATCTGGACTGCAGTGCACCACGGTCACGACTGAAATGTTGACTTACTAATGCAGTGATGAACTTCCGCCATGTTTGTCTCCGCATGCGCTCCTCGTCTTCGATGTCCCGAAGTGCCGATCATCCTCAAATCTTTGAGTGCTTGCTGAGCTCCGTACGAGGCACTTCATGTCCTGCTGCTCCTCAGTGCTGGGAACCCGCCACTCCTTTCAGAAGGGTGGCATCCTGCAGGCAGGGACCGGGTGACCGGAGCGCTGGGTTTCGACATGGTGGGTGCTCTTCAAAAAAGCAGGTGAATCCGAGGCAGAATGATATGATGTGCTATGATGTGATCTTTCAGTCGATGCGTTCTCGAGGTCCGGTGTTTGTGCGTTCGCCTGCGGGCCTCCTTGCCCGGATGTCGGTATGCGTAATCGGGCTTCATGCCATCTTCGAGGGCACGTCGTCCCGTGACACAGCAAAGGCCGGCCTTCCCGCAGCCATTTGTAGCTGAACAGCTTCCACTCGGCTGCGCCATAGGGCATCGCGGCATGATGTGGGCAGAGGTGGACTGGTTACAACTGCCAACGCTCATCCAGGACCCTGCGCGGAAGCAGGAACTGCAGCCACTTCTCCAGGCCAGGGAGTTGCGAAGCGGGTACTGTAACTGACACGCTCGACTGCCAGACTGCACCTCCAGGCGGCCTTGGACTCGTTGGATGTGCCACTTTCGGGTCTCTGCGGGGCAGTTGATACTTGACCTCAACAGACGCTGTCGTGCAGATTTCGCAAGCGTTGTGTTGTCTTGCTGGTCTGCCGGTTGACCGCTCAGGACTTTTGCATCTTGGGCGTTTTTGTGCTGCAGGCGCAGGCGATGTCTGGTTTGACTCTATCGGCAGCCTTGGGCCGCGAGGAACTGCAAGCCGTGATGAAACGAAGCGTTGAAGACATGGTGCCAGTTCTGAGAAGGTACCTTCCTCAAGAGCGGACAACACTGCAAAGTGAGTTTGGTGCCCAACGCGGAGCTGACACACTGCCCAAAGCTGCAATGCAACTTCTGGGCCGACTTCTTCACTCTCTCGCAGACCTGCCCACACAGAACGCAGACGCAGAGCAGTTCTCCTTCGGGAAGAATTGGAAGCAGTTTATCGAGAAAGGCCGGCTTTCCGCCGCTGGGCTGCTCAGCTCCGTGCGGGAGCTCCGGCGCTGCGCGGGCGGCTTCGGCTTCGAAAAACTGAAGGTCTTGGACCTGGGCTGCGGTTCCGGACTCAGCTCCTTGGCTTTCCGACTACTGGGAGCCGAGTCCGTCCTCTCCGCGGATGTCCAGTCGGCGTCTCTGGATGCGGCCCAACAGCTGAGACAGCTTTTCAACGAAGACGAAGGATGGCAGTTCGTTCAGGCGTCGGCCCTGGATGCTCGGTCCCTAGCTGGCCTGGGACAAGTCGATATTGTTTATACGTGGGGCGTCCTGCATCATACAGGTGATGTCTGGCAGGCACTCCACAACGCTCAACTGCCTTTGGCTGATGACGGCCTGCTGTTGGCGGCAGTATATGCAGAAGAGTTCTACGATGAGCAGGACCACATCCTGCTGATGAAGCAGTTTTACCGGAATGCCAGTGCTCGGCTGCAACAGGACCTCGAGATTGCCATAGGCACGGGAATTTTGCCACTGTCATGTACCTTTCATGGTTCGGCTCCCCACAAACTCAGGGAACGGGAACAGCACATCAATAGTTCTAGGCTTGCCTCTTTGCTGCACTAGCAACAGGTCTGGAGTGGCTCCGCCCAATGCTGCGGGACGGCCGAAGCCCTTTTGAAGTAATGCGGAATTTTTCCCAGATGCGTGGGATGGACTTCTGGACTGATGTTCGGGACTGGTTGGGGGGCTGGCCCACGGAGTTCGTGAGCTCCTCTGCGGTGCTTTCCTTCGCCCGCCGCGCAGGCCTCCGTTGCATTGGCCTGCGCCGCAACGGTGGAAACACCGAGTTCGCCTTGACACGGCCCGGCCGCGGCGTCGAGAGGTGGACTCAAGGACGCCGCTGTGAGCACCTGCCTGGATTCCAAGAGGATAAAGACGGAAGCTTCTTTGCGGTCCAGGAGTATTTTTACTTTCGACCCGACAATGTCTCTCCGAGAAGCTGGTGGTTTTGCAGGTTGCCCGAGTGGATGCGTGAGTTTTCCGATGGGCAGAAGGAACCTCAAAAGAGCCGTCTCTTGCTTTTGACACACCAGGGAGAGCCCCTCGGTTATCCAAGTGCCCAGTTCGCCCGCCCGGATAGCCTTGCGGATCCGCGGTTATCCTTCCATGCCTTTTGGGAGGGTGTTGCCTACGTGTCTCCAGGGCTGCGACAGACTGACCTGACTGGGCTTCGAGCGTGTCTCTTGCCACCAGCCGAGCTCTCTGCCCAAGAAGAGGCAAAGACTGAGGCTCGCGCGCAGCGGGCTGGACTGCTCTAAGGCAGAATTGGAAACCGGGCTAACAGGTGGTCCAAGAAAGTTGAGCGACGCCGACAAGTGAACGAAGGTCCTACCGCGCTTGCAGCTGCCCATGCCGGCCTCAAGGCATGGTCACGAAGACACTTTAAGGCAGAACTGCATGCTTTCAGCGCGTTCGAGCACATAACTACGGTAAATACGGAGCATCGATACCTGCAGCTGTTACTCCTGTTTTGAAGTGACGGCTGCAGTCGTTGCAGTCTCCGGGCAGACGATGCTTGGTACAATTGCTCGCTGGTTGGCCAGCTGCACTGAGCATGGCACGCGACCAGCGGCTTCTTTACGACCAGCGCCAGCTGAAACAAGCAGCTCATGGTTCATCACGCATAGCTGCGGAATGATCAGTAATCGGTCCGCAAGCGATGCCAAATTGTCAAGGAAAAGGGCAGCAGCAAACATGCAACACTTGCAAGATCTTGAGACTGTTGTGCTGATCTGGATCTGTGAAGGTTGAGCACGAGAATCGGAGCGTGGTGGTCTTTGCTGATCACTTCACTGTGCCCTACAACCATCTAATCAAGAAGATTTCTGATGAGAAGGCTGGATTGCCGGGGTGCCTCTTTGTGAACCTAGGGTGCCTAGCGAGAGTAATGCACAGCAGCGCTGCACCATAGTGCAGGGTTCCGCGCTTCCACGAACTTGTTGGTTTATTGGCATCTCACGAGTCTGGCAGGTTGTTGAGCGAGCGGCTTCCATCCGGAACCAGTTCAAGGGCAAAACAATCATCGGCGACTGGGGTGGCAGCCTTCCTGGGTTCTGGCTTCGGGGATCGGCTTCGGGCAGTTAGCATCTTCAGCGGATAAGACGCGTGTCGCTGGGCGGTGGGATGCACGGGATGCAACACAGGAGTCAGGATGTATCAACCCGAGACAAGATCCTTGAATCCGCCAATCTCTGGCTTGCGAGGTGCCTATGACCGATTCGACTGCTTCAGCGGGCTAACGCTCAAGCTGCGCACTTTCCACCGTTTTTTGCAGGCGAGGAGTACTATGTCAGAAGATCCACTTGCGCCGAGGGGGGGCTGATTATGGCTAATCAATGTCGCAAGGGTCCGAAGATTGTTGAACGAGGTGAGTGGGCAGTTTGAGATGTCTTCACAGGATCTGGGTCAGTTCCAAGCTGAAAGAAGGACCACCTCCTCGTCCTTTTCCTCCTCCTGCCCATTGCGCACTGTTTCCTCAGACTATTCACATTTCATGATGTTGCAGACGTTGACACTCTGGCAACCCCTTGCAGGAGTATCGCTCGCACAGGCCAGCTGGGCAGTGGCGGAGTTTTTTTCCTTTGGGTGCAGTTCTCTGTATGACCACAGCTAAGCAGCTGAGGCTCAGACACGCTTTTGTTGCCTGAGTAAACCCATGCCTGCAACGTCCGCTCGGGAAAGAACCCAAAATCAGACGTTGTTTCCCAGATATTCGCGCAGTTTGTAACCCGTAACTAGCAGCTGGCTTGGGTGGATCCGAACGTTGTTTTCGGACACCGAATAGCACAGTGGCTTGCTACGCTGACGGTGAAGTAGAGAGTCTTGACGGACTTTGTGTGCTGACTGTGCTCTCTCTCTCTCTCTCGCGCTATCCTACCACTACTACTACTACTTCTTCTTCCGGTCGCAGCAAGAGGAACTCGCTTAGCGTCAGCGGCTTTCTGACGGGGCCCGCAACCCCGGCGCATCGCGCCCCTCGAAGACTTTCTCGAGGTTCCGAATGTAGAACGATGNCTTCTTCCGGTCGCAGCAAGAGGAACTCGCTTAGCGTCAGCGGCTTTCTGACGGGGCCCGCAACCCCGGCGCATCGCGCCCCTCGAAGACTTTCTCGAGGTTCCGAATGTAGAACGATGCCCCCCGGTCCGAGGACCCCAAGAGCAAGGACACCGTATGCTTGATGAAAAATGTTGCAACCAAAGTATACAAAACAAGGTTGGGTGACACTGTACCAAGATCTACCGCTCGCTGCGGATGCCGGAACCTAGTACAGTGGGGCACAGGAGGCACTACAAAAAGATTAGCTATTCGGGCTGTGCACGTAGAGGACGGCGTAGACGCGACTGTTGACCGATTGCCATGATGCCGTGGTGTCAGCAAGACGTCGGGCCTGAGTGTTATCATTTGTGATGAGAGCACAGCCATCCTCATATAGCACAGCGCGATAGTGGCCACTAACCGGGGAGTGGCCCTCGTGCAACAATGCAGCGGTTCGTCGGTATCTTTCGTACCGCTGTTGCATTGCTTGCGGCTGAGTCAAGTCATAGGTGAAGATCGGCATCATTATGTAGAGATCCGGGTTAACAGGCTGATGGGATTTATCACCTACACTAGTGCCTATATTAAACCGATTGACTTGAATCAGCAGAACCCTTGGCTTGTTCACCAAGCCGTGCAGGCCACGTTGGATGTTCGTCCAGGCATCGACTAAGCTTTGCACTGTAATCCCTGCTGCCGGCGTGGAGACAGCTGGTGTCAACGGCTGTGGGAGCCAGAGCGGCCAGCATGAGCCCGTATCTACTACCTTAAGACCCTCTTCATCCTGAATGCGCGCCTGCCAGTGAATTTGGGACAATTGGGGGACCAGCCATTTACGTAGGAACGTGAAGTACTCAATCACGTCATGCTGTAGCTCAGGCTGTCTCCAGCCTTGGTGCAGGGACCTCCAGGTGATGCGAGTCCATATGTGCTGTAGTGCGCGGGTTCTACAGATGCCGTGGAGTGTTGCCAACATGGCGTCGCCTACAAGCGGCTCACTTCGTGCCCCTGGGAGCAAATGGGTGCGCGTCCACAGCAGAGCAACACACGCCGCATTAGAGTAACAGTAGTTGGCTTGGTTTCCAAACATTAGGGCTCGCACCGTTTGTTGATCATCTCCTGGATGAGGTCGGCGAGGACCGATCGGCCCATCCGCTCGCCCCGCATGTTCATGGCCGCCGCTCTGCATGCCCCCGAATGGGAGAGGGTGTTGAGGTGCCTCCAGCATTGGTCGGCTTCTGCCGTCCGGAGGCCCACCTGAAGGGCCATAGGAAGCACGTCGCCCGCAAGGGTCTCGTCCGTGAGCTTCCGCATGGGGTGGAACCTGAGGAGGGTCAAAGGGAGTAGGGCCAGCCTCCCCACTTCCTTGATCATCTTCTTGACCTCGTCGAGCTCCAGGGGCTCCCGGTCCATCTTCACTTCCATGGTTTTGGTAGTGCGATTGTACTGTAGGTACGGAACTTTGCCTTCGGCGTTCAGGATCAGCAGCTGCTCCGCCTGGGCCTTGGAGTCGGCCGTCTGGGTGCATGCCTCCAAGCGATTCAACCAGACTTCCATGAACCTCTGCATCAGCATCGCTCTCACGGAGATGGTGAGTTCCTGGGGCGATGTCTCTTTGGTGCGCTGCCACAAGGTGGTTGTGCGGTACATGTCCGGAACCATCGAGAGATCGCCCTTTGTTTGACAGAACAGGACGAATCCTGTCTCTGTTCTGCTGATGTTCAATTGATCTTCGTGGCGAAGCATCAGCTTCGCCATTGCCAGACACATCTCGATCATCTCGTCGCTCATCTCGCCCTCTTGCTCCTGATGTGCTTTCTTTGGCCAGCTCCAGTTGTCCCATCCACTCGAGGATCCCCATCTGCCGCCCTTTTGGTCGCCCCTGGGGACCTTGGGACCTTTGCCTTGGCGGCGTTCCGGCTCCCGAGCCTCCTCGCGATCCCCGCGCTTGAGCTCCTTGGGTTCCGTCTCCATCGCTGGCTGTCCGGCCATCGCGGCAGTCAGGCCCAACGGATTCGCCATCATGCCCCGCATCATTGCTGCCTGCGCCTCTGCTGACAGCAGTTCGTTCTGCTGAGCCTCCGTGAGTTCCATCGGCATGGTGCTGAGCGGGCACCTGCGATGCAAATAGGAGAGAGAGCAGTCCCGTTCTGACTAATATGGGGCAGTGCATGGTATGCTTGATGCGGCTGACGTGTTTGGCCTGGAAGGCAGTGTGGCACCACTGGCAGGGGCTGTGTACCGTGACACGGCGGTGTTCGAGCCACTCTGGCAGTTGCGCCAACAGCTCCGCACAAGCAAAGTGCTGCGCTGCTACATGTCGCGTCAGATACTGAGGCTTGGCTAACCATTGTGCACAAAACGGGCAGTGATTGATGCCTTCTTGTCGTATGCTAGCAGCAAGAGTTTGCCACACGTCCGCCACTCCAATTTCACGACAGTACTCCGGCAGTGCCTTAAATAGAGCTGCTAAAGTGTCCTCTGGATGCTGATTTGTACTCGGAGGGTTGGGTGAGTCAGGATTAATGGCTACTTGGTGTTTGATCTGCTGGGGTTCTGGAGTTTCGGCTGTCGGAGCGTGGAGCACAGGACATCGGCGACATTCAAAGTGCTTGCAAAAAGCTGGCCAGGAGGAGAACTGCCAACTGCAATGCTTGCATGCTGGAAGTCCATCAACAGCATGCTGCATGAAGTCTGCGCGCATTTGTTGTTGTGTTCTGGGCCGCTTCTTGTTGACAGTCTCCGGGTGTTTTAGGGCCTTGTGGTGTCTAAGCGTTTTAAGAGACGGGAAGTAGATGCCACAGAGCGCGCAGGCTACCGGTTTGGCCAGGGTGCGTACTTCTACTAGTCGGGCCTGTACTTCATGGGCATGTGGGGGTGTTCCAGGACGTTGCGTAGTTAGCGATGTATCCTGGAGGGCCTGCAGGCTACTTAGGAGCGGGGTCCATCGCTGCTGTACCCTGGGGGGCTGGAGTTGCACCATTGCGCCTTGTCTAGCTTTCTGAATCCTGGCCTCCGTGCGTCGCAGTAAATCCTGAAGCGGATCTGGGATGCCTAGTCTGCGTAACAGATCCTCTGATCGTTCTTTGGTGATATGTGATGGCGATTTAGCTATGAGTCTAACGTGGCGCGCCACGTGCTTGCGGAGCAGGACAGGCCCCGCCTCAGATACACCTGTGCAGTCTAGTCCGTGCATTAGGGAGGTGTAGACGCAGCACTTCCAGATCTGCAGCTTCATGCGAATGGTGAGACCTGCATTGCGCAGCGCAGGAATCAGGCGATTGAAGTTCGCCCAGGATTCTNCTAGTCCGTGCATTAGGGAGGTGTAGACGCAGCACTTCCAGATCTGCAGCTTCATGCGAATGGTGAGACCTGCATTGCGCAGCGCAGGAATCAGGCGATTGAAGTTCGCCCAGGATTCTGTGATGCGGTGCTGAAGAGTCGCGCTGCAAACTGATTGGTACGACAGCTTGATGCCTAGGTATGTATGCTGTCCTACCAGAGGGAAGATGACATCTCCCGCCTGGGTTTTGATCGGGACCCCCTTTCCCTTTTTATGCTGCTGGGTGTGTTGCTTCAACAGCTTGCTGGCGCGGGTTCCTTTCAGGCCAAGCAGAATGACTGATTTTTCACGGCTGATGCTCAAGCCAAATTCCCGTAGTACATCGCATATGTGTCCAATGTCACTGAGAGCCTGTTCAAGCTGTTGTTCATTATCAATCAGCCATTGGAAAAGCCAATCGTCTGCGAAAACTGTGGTGCAATGCAGAGAAATGCGGGCCTGCAGTCGCTGCAATATGACACACGTGAACATAGACCATAGTGTAGGCGAGAGCCCACATCCTTGCCGTATTCCATTCGTCGTGGGAATTTGTACCGACTGCGAGCCATGGGAAAAGCGCATGCATGCCTGCCGATGGATCTGGAGAATTGTCCCTCGCAGAGCCGGATCAGCAGCAGACGCGAGGAGCGCACTGTGGAGGTGCTTACGATCCATGCTGTCAAAGGCCTTTCGTAGATCTACGGAGAAGCTGATACCTCCCCTGCAAGGGGCTGTTTGATGGCCCTGCCTGCGTAGGTGTGGGGATTGCCTCTGGGCGTGAAGAATAGCTTGCACTCTCAAGCAGTGCGTGACGGCCCGATCGAGGGCGTCTGCCACGCCGCGCCCCTCCATGAAAGCGAACTGCGGCTGGCTGTGCAACAAACGGTGTGCCGCCATTTGCAGTCGTTGCTTAAGGAGATACGCCAATGCTTTAGCTATGGGGTGTAAGAGTGAGATCGGGCGCAGGTTGTCCGTGGTTTGGGCTTTGTGGGGTTTGGGTATCAGCATGATATCCGCTATATTCCACTCACTAGGCGGGGGCTGGGTCATGTCGCTGAGCCAGGTGTTTAGCTGCTTAGTACAGGCTTGGGCCACCGTTTGTGCGGCACCTTTCCAGAGTAGTGCCGGCGGTTGCCCTGGAGGCACTGCTTTGTCGGGCGGTAGCACAGCCAAAGCGCCAGCCAATTCATCCTGTGTGATTTGTAGTGGACTCTCGGGCTTAAGGTCAACCAGGGGGATGTCCGGGCACGTATTGTAGAGGTTGAAGTGGTATTGTTGAATGGTGTCTAGGGTGTCCTTACTACTAAGAGGGATGCCATTGTCGGCTCTCAACTGGAGACGTTTGGCCGGTGCTTTGGGTGTCAAGCTGCGCAGCAGGCGTAGGACAGTCTGCAGGCTATGAGGCTGAGCTTCGGCTTCACGGAGCATATCATTGATCCTAGCTCGCTTGCGCTTTCTACACTGATCCCGGAGTTGGTTCTGTATACGCTGCAGCTTACTTTGCTCTCGCCACAGCTCAAAAAGGGCACCGAAGCGGCGACTGCCTATCTGCGACCTGGCTTTCAGAGTCGACACCAGCCGTCGTTGCTTCCATAGGGCGCTGACAGTGGGGAGGTGTGAGTTTGCGGTTTGTGGTGAATGACTAAGGGCTTCGGGAGCGCGGGCTTGTGCCTTAATCCAGCTCTGTNTCGACACCAGCCGTCGTTGCTTCCATAGGGCGCTGACAGTGGGGAGGTGTGAGTTTGCGGTTTGTGGTGAATGACTAAGGGCTTCGGGAGCGCGGGCTTGTGCCTTAATCCAGCTCTGTTCTAGAACCTGATTGATGGGGAGATGGGGTTGAAGCAGGACTAGGGTGGCGGCGTTCTGCTGGAAAACAGGAAGCAACTCCGGTGAACGTCGGTAGGCTTCCACAACCTGCCATCGTCGCAGTGACCGCTGGTTGCGGTGTCCCCTGGGCACCGATGGCTTAGGCAAACTGCCATACAGCGGTAAATGCCTCATGCCTGTGGTTGGCACGAAAGGTAAGGCATGCGGGCGGACCTGCCGAGCTACCTGGTCCACTTTGTTGATGCGAGCTACGGCGTAGTCAATTTGGCTATGGCCTGTCTGCGATGCGGGGTAGTGGGTGCAGGCTCGCCTACCTCCTTTGGACCACGTGTTTAGGGCTGTGAGGCCCAGGTTGCGCAGTAGATCTTGGAAGATATGTCTATCACTAGCATGCTGTTTACGATGGGGCGAGATGCCTCTGCCTACTAGGGAACCCTCGGTGGTCAGGCTGGTGTTAAAGTCTCCTAACAACAGTACCTGGTCCCTTTGTGGCAAGCGGCTCAGCAGTGCCGTCAGTTGCATCCATACTTCCATCCTGCGTGAAAGCACGGTCTCCTGGCTGTGGGTTTGGTGCCGAGCTTGCCGTGTGATAGACCACATATGCTGGTAGATGATGACAACATGTATGCATGGCTCAGCCTCCAGTTTGACGTGCATAAGCCGTCCCGGTATTAGCTCGGTGTGTTGGATGGTAGGTACGGGGAAGGTGTGGGTGTTGATGAGGGCTAGGAGGCCTGCTTCTGCTTTCTGTTTGCCACTATGTAGTGCAAGAAATCTATCCTTGCGGTACTCAAGTGGTCCGCGCCAGTGTGTTTCCTGGACTGCAACGATGTCAAGATGCTGTCCGGCCGGGCTGTTCAGCCACGCGTGTAGCTCAACGTTGCGGGGCGAAGACAGGCTACTTGCATTCCATGACATGTAGTGGATTCGGGGCCTGTGTTTGGGGGCGAAGCTAGCGGTGGCAGCCTGCTTTACAGGAGAGTATTGGACTCCTAGCTGATGGGCATCCATCCACCTGCCTTTGTACATCGTGCCTCCATGCTTGGTGGCCCTTCTCTGTGCCCTGAGAAAGGCCCGCTTGGGCCGCGTCTGCGGGATCGCAGACTGTGGTACTTCACCGTTAAGGTTTGTCAAACCATGAAGTCTGTGTGTATCCTGATCTTCGACTTCAGGGAGTTCCTGGTGTGGAGCGCTCCCAACCCTCGCATCTACAACCTGAGGAATAGCCTGCGCTCCCTGAATAGAGATACTACAAAAGATGCAGTACATGACGATGGCTATGCTGTGGGATTTGAACCTCAAGTTGCCCTTGGACTTGGGACCAAGGTGACCCTGCTCAGTATTATTGGGGGGGTGCTGGGAAAAGTGATGCAGCGCGGAGATCCCACAGCCTACCAGAGCGATCAGACATGTTCTGTACAATATGTACAGTGCGCTTTCGATCTTATGGCTCAGTGCTGGTCCTCGGCGCGGTGGTGTCCGTCGTCGCCCAGTGCGTCGTCTTCTTCTCTGTGGCGTGGGTCTCATCCTCCAGCGTCTCCAGCGACGCTTTGTCGCGTCCTCAGTCGCGGCTAGAGGAAGCCGGGGCCTCCTCCAAGTCAGTCTGGAACCTGTATAGCCACTGTTGTATTCGCAGGCGTTGCGTGTCTTCGACCAGCGGCCACAGGAGCCGAACCGATGGGATGTAGAACTTGTTCGATGCCAGCTCCACAGCGGTGGCGGCCACCATCGTGGAGCCTTCCTTGCCTCCTGTGTCCAGGAGGCCATCGTAGATTGCCCGCTGTAGCGTCTGCAGGAATCGTTCTCGAGGGGGGAGCTTGGCGTGTGCCAAGCCCGCCAGCCAGAGTTTATCATTCTCTGGTACTCCGTCCTGAAGCAGACACCTGATGGCTGCCAGCATGTATTCCAGAGTTTCCGCGCGCCTTGGTGACAAAAGTCCGACCACCGTGAACTGGAGGTCCCTGGAGGCTGCTTGTTCGTGGCGTCGTCGATACTCCCGCAACTGAGCTGCTGCCTGTCGCGGCTGGTATTCCTCTCTGAGCTGTTGCTGGAGGTGCTGCCAACATAATGACTTGCATAACTCTTCCTCGAAGGATCGCTGGGTCTCCGCAAACTGCAGTTCGTGAGGGGAAGGTGTGGGCATTGGCATGGGGCCCACAGGTCCTGCGTATCCCCCCTGCTGATGCTCAACATCGTCGGCATCATCGCCCATAAGAGCAGTGCTGCTCGGAAGGGAGTCCACAGATGCAGGGCTGAACGAGCTGTTAGAGTCATAGTCATAGCTGGAGCTGGAAGAGCTCCCTAGGGATCTTGGCATCGGCCCCGGCCCGAGGGCCCCAAAAGCAAGCCGAGCAAAGACCCGGAGGGTGCTAGCAGTTCCGTGGAGTCGACACCATGCACCGTCAGCCCCTAAAGTCGTTCGAGTCTCACGCTCGGGCCAAGATGCTTNGAGGGCCCCAAAAGCAAGCCGAGCAAAGACCCGGAGGGTGCTAGCAGTTCCGTGGAGTCGACACCATGCACCGTCAGCCCCTAAAGTCGTTCGAGTCTCACGCTCGGGCCAAGATGCTTACTACTACTACTACTACTACTACTACTCCTGCTGCTGCTACTACTACTACTACTACTCCTACTCCTACTCCTACGCCTACTCCTACTCCTACTCCTACTCCTACTACTACTACTACCACTACTACTACTACTATTACTACTACTACTACTACTACTACTACTAATACTCGTATGTACATATACATAGATACATGCATACATATACACATACGTACAGACGCACATACACACATGCATGCATGCATGCATGTACATACATACATACGGCATACATTCATACATACATACATACATACCATACGGCCATGCGGCATCCGTTCATGCATGCATACGCATGCACATGCATATGCACATACGCACGTCCACATATACACACGTCCGCATACACAGCTTCACATACATATGCACTCACATACAGATATATACATACATACATACACACATACATACATACATACATGTGTATATATATACACATACATATACGCATAAACATAAGTACATACCTGCACATACACATACATACTATACATTACATTGTGTGCACAGGTATATACATGCATAGTCATCGATTTCATTCAGTATATGTGTGAGTACTTCCTACAACAGGGTTTTGCGCAGTTATTGGATAGATGTTCTAGAACAGGACCACATTCAACCTGGCGGACGGTAGGAGTTGCACCTGAGAGCTCAGGCGGAGTGTGGTTCTTGTACAGTACATTCGTGGGCGTGCCACGGACTCGAAACGGAAGGGCATGGCAACTCGGCTGCAAGAGCCTTGGTGATGGTTTGGAGGCTCCTTCTCGGCTTCCTCATCCGGCGTACTAGCTGGGGATTCTGGGGATTTTCATGTCTCCTTCCTCCCCGCTCATGGACGGATCCAGCCTTTTTGGGTACGTTGGCCACCAGTCTGCCGTGACTTGATTGTCGGTACAGCACAGACGTTCCTTGGTTGATGGTTTGACCACCATCATCTCGATTCCAGGGGAGATTGGCCTTGAGTTCAGGTGAGCATTGAAGAGCTTCGGCAGATGGCGGCTGCTTCCTCAGTGGATTCTGTGGGCTTTGGGGAAACGGCCAACGGGCCACAGTATGTGATCACCGCATGTATTTCGGTGTCGAGAGAAGCCAGACAGATGCCTAGGACCACCACGTTTCCTGGTAGCCTGTTGAGTGCCTGAGCTTGTTTTGTCTCGATATTTAGCCCTTATCTTGCAGAGTTTACACTTCGGCAGCATTCGCACGCCGGACGGGCCGGATGGGCACCCATCCAGGTGGCTCATGAAGTGAAATTCATATCATATTCTAAACTACGCGGCTGTGAATAATCGTGGTATGTCTTTGTCAAGCATCTGCTCCTTGTTGACGCAGAAACTCGCATGGGGGCCTCACCTATGCGACTGCACGATGTTCGCTGCCAGCCAACCCATCGTGCAACGGACAAGGACGCCACCAACAAAGCCTTCGGCGTGGAAGGGGAGCCACCACTGGTCACCATCGTTGTGGAGGCACGGCACGGACCACGGCATCGGATTGAAGCCTCAGCAGCAAGAAGGCTAAGAAAAAGATGTGAAAGATTGTCGACAGTGCCCGAGAAAACAAAGCCCCAACGTCCAATCCCAAACAACTGCCAGGAGACAACAAGAGAAAAGCAGCTTGGAGTCCTCTTGGCTACTTGGTGTTTGAGTTCAGAATGGGCTTCGCGGGTAGTTTTTCGAGGCTGCTGAGCTTGTCTGAAGTTGCACTCAAGAAGCCTCAGGAGCTGAATAACGGTTGAGGGAGGCGGAGAAACTCAAAACACATGCCCCTACAACCACGGAGTTTACATATTCTATTCTGCCCCTCCCCGGGGACCCGGCCCAGTGGTCGTGGGCATACTCACATCATCCCAATGCGGTCGCTTCACACGCTTGCGCCCAATGCCGACTTCCCGCCTTCAACTTCTCGTCATGGGAGTGCAAGTTAATCCAAAGTCTGAGTTCCAGGATCCTGAAGCTATCCGAAGCCCAAAGACAAGCTCAAGAAACTAGAAGATTCAAGGCGACAGACATTCTGCTGGACACCTCCACGAACGATGGCTTGAACCTCATTCCATTCAACTTCTACGCGGCGCACTCGCAGGAGGGGGTTCTGCCTTTGCACAGAGTCGCAGCGACACAGACGGACGGACGGACGGACAGGCAAGCAAGCAGACAAACAGACGAACAGAGACACACTCAAGACCGACGGAGACGATCATAGACCTAGACATACAGATACACACACAGAGACAGATAGACTCGTGTACACAGATCATCACCCAGTCACTCAAACTGTTGCCGCTACTGTTAGTGCTCCATGTCCTGTGCACTATGACCCGTCTCTCGACATCTCTGAGCCAATGCATACCAACTCGCCTAAGCAAGCTTCTAGTCACTAGTCAAGCAAGCCTGAGCTCGGCCATTGCACGGCTGCCTGCTTCCAGTGGCAGACAGCAGACAGCAGAGGACCAGAAAGGCGTGGCGTTGATCTCCGAGTTCTGCGGCTGCTCCTCCGTGTTAACAGGTGGCTGGAATGCAGGTTTTATGATTGCACATTTGTCGTCCTTGGTGTAGCCTTGTCTCCCGCTGTTTGTTACTGCGCTGCGGACAGTGGACAGGTGCCTTCAAGATCAATCCTTGGAACACCGGTGCTGCAGTGAGCTCAGCGGAGAAAGGTCGACTGCTGTTTCCCACGGCATGGCGACAGCAGCACAACCCAGAACTCTGCACTCAGGTCCTTACAGCCCTGGACCAGGCGATCAGCAGCTTGGGCTCTGGAGCTGTAGGCCTGTAGATTTGGATCCGCAGTGATTGGGCTCCCGGTTTCGTCTCAGACCTTGTGGCAGCTTGGTAAGCTTGCACAATGACAGCACATTCCGCCGTTTGGCTTCTTCACTTCATAGCATCGGCCCGATCTCCACCTTTAAAGACATTCCGCATTCGTCACGGCACGAGCCTCGAACTGGATCGTGCTGCTCCCGTGCTGAACCATCGCAATGAAGAGAACGAGTCTCCTGGGGAGTCTCTGTGCTGTGGTCGTTCCGAGGTATCACTCCGGAGGACCAGGCTTTGCGATTCACCAAGGCTTCTCGTCTACATCTATGCTACAAGTAGGTGGAGGTCACCGCGTGTTGCCATGTGAGTCTTATGGCTTAGAGTCTTAGAGGTCAAGGAGAAAGTCGCGTTTAGAAGTGACCCAAGGACCACTCCTACGTCTCTTCACAGACGCTCGTTCAGCTCCTGGGCTACAGAAACTCCGCTAAGTTCGCGATTCCTTGTCTCATTTGCCCTCCGTGCGCAATGACCTGTTCGCATCTTCCGATCAATGCATGACCGTCAGGTGGGTCCACAAGAATCTGTCTGAACTGAAGGTCACCAGGAAGCTGCGCTGCTTTTCGTAGACACTTTCAAGCGCGGCAACATGCATGCATGGACACACGCGTATGTTTGTCGATACAGTCCAGGAATAGCAGAGACCTGACGTACCGCGCATCCATGGCAGGCCGTGATTTAAGACACCTTCCCGATTCGGGGTTCCCGACTGTGGTTTTGGATAAGACTTTGGATGCCTGCGAACCACAAGTCATGTGGCCCAAGCGGCCGGTTGAGCTGGTGCAGGTCCAGTGCACCTGCCTGCGGAGGAAGTGCTCCAGCTGCATGCAGCAACAGATCATGACAAGTGGGCCACAGGTTCCATGTCGAACGCATCATGCTACAACCTGCAAATTGTAGATCTGTACTCACCGTCCTACCGATCACCGTTCTACCGACTATGATTCTGCCAGTGCACACGGGTTTCTGTGAGGTCGCTGCCGCTTACAATGCCGCAAAGAAGCGGGCAATCTTCCTTGACAACGAGGCTGATTTTGGGTAGCTTATGAGAGTTTAAGCTACACGCAAGCGGTGCAGTAGATTAGATTGTGGCGAAGTTTGTGCAACTTGGAAAGACTCCTCCTTGTTGCATGCTTGTGGCAGGGGACTATTGCAGCCAAGCAGAAGTGGCAAATTGAGTTGCATTCTCAGCAAGAGTGGATGCAGAGGATGTTCGTTCGGATTCTGGCTTTGCTGCAACTCACTTGCCACCGTTATGGCATCAGGTCGACCACAATGGTGGCATTGCAGAAGCAAGGCCTGATCCTCTCCTTTGGGGCCTTATGTTGGCCAGCATCCAGGGGCTTGCAAAGACATCAGGGCCCATGCAGTGCTTGCTCCAGCGGCAAAGCTCGAGTTTGTGTACCCGGCATTTAGGGCAGACCGCACCAATTGGATCAGGCAAGGCGTTACGGTCGTTGAGATCGAAAGTGAAGGCACAGGGCAGCTCACCAGGGTCACTAGGGTGATCGTCGGGAGGACAGCCTCCGGACCCCTACGTCGTCGACCTCCTGCAGACCTTGGTCAACGATCGCGGGAACACCGTTGTTGCCCCATCCTCGGGAAAATCAGGGCCACGTTTCCAGCCAAGTGACAGTGCTGGAGATGCTGAGATCTCTGAGTTCAGCACACAGGGCGAAGCACAGCGCTGTGGGTGTGCCTGCGTGAATGTCGAGAATCTCGAGGGCATAATGCCCACCAAAGCGCGGAAAGTGAGCCAACAGAAACATCAGTTCTCCGATGGATGGTTGCCGAGGTCCTGTCGGGTCGCAACAAGCAGGTCATGGAGGCCAAGAAGGGGTGAAATGTTTGGACCACTTCGGGCTTCTTTGGATTCTGAGGCTCAGGCTGTGGCATGCGAATCGTCCCTCTGAGGGATAGGACATCACCCCCAGCATCGGCGTACCCCCTACACAGCAAAGTCCTTTTTGGTTCTCAACAGTCAAGCTACCCCTGCACCGCCTTTCGGAAGCGGCAGGAGTGGTTCGGATCGGTTGACGGCCTCGGCCTCTTCGCCGAGCACGGCTTTCACCGGCTCCTTCCGCGCACCCTCCGAGAGGCGTCTTGAGGGCATGGAAAGTCACATGAGGCGTTGCGGCACCAAGAGGGATCAGTTCCTTTTCCACCACTGTGAGGCACAGCAGCAGGACGGAAGCGAGCGAGCATGGAAGTTCCTCAGCTGTGATTTGGCAGAGTAGATGGGAAAAAGACCTCCAAGGGGGCCCGTGAAATTGAGAGCAAAACCCAGATGTTCACGGTGCTAGGGAAGACGCTGAACTGCTTGGTGCTGAAAGCACAAGCATGCCCTGGACTCAACCATTTTTGAACCGATCCATCTTCTCCATCTCATCCAACCGAGAGAGCGATGTCATCCAATGGGAATCTTGCAGCTCCGTCATGCATTTCCGACGGCTTCGGGTTGCTGGCGGGAGGTCCTCAGCTATTGCGGACAACAACCAGGAGTGGAAGGCGGATCCGTGCCAGTAAGAAGTCAATGAAATCCATGCCGGGGGAGCACTTGGGTTCTGCCAGGCAGTACCCATGTCAAGGGAGCATGCCTGTAGAGTTGGGGAGAGATCTTCCACCTTGCAGGCTCCTAAGGCCTAAGACACTGAGCTCACGTGCGAGGATCTCTGCATTGAGCTCATGAAGCAATACGTGCAGCGCATTCAGGGCAGCATCCTCGAAGCAAAGGCAGGAACGGTGGGACGTTTAACTTCTGCCAATTTTGCACTGGGCAGAGAGGGCCCGTTCCAGTCCATAGACAGTTCATCGGTGTGCGCCATGGCACAGGCGTGTGCCATTTCCTGGAACTACCGTGAGGCCGGGCTTCCAAGCTGGGGAACAGCGAGGGCGCACCTTCGTTGTGAACAGGTCGGTGCCACAGGAGTCATCGACGACGTGGCTCTTGAGCTGGTGCGGCGCTTCAGCCAAAATTCAGGACCCTTCGCCCATACCTCGAGCCTGCCCGGCAAGTTTCTCGCTTTTCGACTAGAAGGAGAGAGGCGGCCTGCAACAAAGGTTCCTGGATCCGGAGGTGCCCACGGGACTCCTTCACGGATATCCCGCCTCCTGCCAGCAGACGGACCGAATCCAACGGACCTATAGGGGAATTGAAGGGGGGGAGGGGGCAGTCGGCCATCGGTCGTCGGTTCTCGAGGTGAAGGTCATCATGGGCAAGGGCTACGTGGAAGTCAAACGTGCAGACGTCGACAAGGACCTTCGAATTGGACTGCAAGCCTGCAATGTGCCCCTTTGCGTTCCTTCGTAGGTTGTGCCGAAGGGCACTAGGCGATAGAGCTAATAGCGCAGCACCGGCGATGTGAAGAAATGGCCAAGAGCATCGGAATGCCTCTACGGTGCATGTACGCAGATTCGTTTTCTCACCTCGCCTCTTGCCCTCCTTTTGCAAGTACCAGAGAAGGACACTCTTGAAATGGAGTCTTCACAGGGTGAGGGAAGCAATCAACGGGACCCTTGCGGGGATGGGTTCTGATAACCCCCGGAGACCGGAGAGGACCCCCGGACCCTTAAAGGATTCCCGAATTGCCAGGGCCGAGCCGTCATTAAGACCTTGGAAGAGCTGGGCAACGTGGACTTCGCGGCTCAACTGCCCCCAGCAACACTTGCGGTTTAGGGCCGTTTAGGGCTTAAAGTTTAGGGTCGCACCTGTAGCCCTTGGGGCAACTAAATTTGGCAGACATAGCCTTGAGCCGTTTGCTACCGCTTCGTCACCAAGTTTCTGAACAAAGCAGGTGTCCCAAACATGCAGCATTCCATTCCAGAGGTCCTCAGCATTGGTGACGATCGATCCGATGAGGATATGCCGCTCTGTTTGCTTAAGCTGGAGGGTCTTTTCCAAGCTGTGGTTGGTAATGTTCCGGTATGGCTTCCAGACGGAACTGGACTAATGCTGCGCAAGCAGGATTAGGAAGATGAGCACGAGGTGCGGGGTTCCAAGGAGTCTCGACGGAAAGTCTGAAAAGCCTTTCGAGCCACCACGTGCTTCGTTGGTGCCTGCCTGCTTTGTGCTGGCGTCTGCAAGTGTCTTGGTCCCAGGTTCGAGGCGATTGCGGACTACTTCAAGCGGGCTCGCACCTAAGCAATTCGGCTTCCTTGTGGCGCGGTGCGAAGAGAGTTTAAGGTGTGTAAATGTTGTGAGTGTTGATCAAGTGGCGAGATAGTGGCGATCTCGGGGATAGTAAAAAGAAAGATCAAGAGAAGCCAAGTGTTGATGGAGCTGCTGCTCGGAGTAGCCGGGGCAGGACTCAAGAATGGAGACCAAAAATCGAAGGAATGGCAGTGTCCCAAGACCCAACGACTTCTGCACCAGAAGATATAGTTGCAACAATCAAGGGGCCGATAGACCAGGATTAGCCGAAGCTCAAAGCCTACGGCTGAGAACCAGATGTTTATGGCTTCAAAGGCCTAAGTAAGCAGGGGCCTCTTTTCGTCTTGAGCCAAATGATTGATGTACGTCGCTTTACAGCTTCTGTGAAACGTGTCTGCAAATCCCTCCTGAGTTATGCTAAGTGAGTTTGACTGCTACGGCCCTGCCTCGTCAAGTGCGTTGCCGCATCTTGCCGTAGGCAGCTGTACCTACCGTCTATTAACAGATTTGACCGTATCATTCCTACTTGCACAAAGGACTTTATGAACACAACTGCTGAGTTCTACCGTGGGTTTGTTGGATAAGGTGTTTTTGGTTGCTTAGTTTTGATCAAGGAAGAGCGCAAACAAGGCCACGCACCTTGCGGACGAATCGTTTCTTATTGGCACAAGACTCTGAAGATCCGGCGTATCGGCCGATGTGCCTCCCTTCGGATACCAAGCATGCCACAGGACTCTGAAGACTTAAACCCGGATCTGCGGGTCCGCAAGCAAAAACAAGAATCCACACATTGCCGTGTCTCACCGAAAGCTTTGACGACCGCCGCAGAACGGGGACGGCTCTGCTGCGCTCTCCGCCAACCCCTCGCAGAGCTCGCTGCGACGAGTCGGCGCTGGCGCTTCGCCGCTTTGTTGCTACCAGCTGCCAGAAAAGATGTCTCTTTTCTGTCTGTTGCGTCTTTTGTGCCGGTTTTTGTTCGTTGGCTTGATGCCTTCTAGAACTGATGCTTGATGTCAAGGTCGATGGCCTCTTCGCTCGACGGTCTAGCCCCATCGCCCAGCGATTCGCCCAATCTCTCTCCAAAGGCCGACCTGCTTTGCTGCATGTCTTTCTTCGCACGTGCTCACCTCAACATGTCGCGGCCTCAAAGCCTTTCCGCATGCCCTGCAAGGACAAGAAGGCCGTTCGCTCCGTGAACTTTTGCGACAAAGGGGTTGCGGCCTCGGTTGGGTCTCGTCTGACCTGCCAGCTAGAGCTGCTAGAGTGATTGGTGTACTCTTGGGCAGCCTGTGACTTTGGCGCTGACCAGATGTGCCAGCGAGTCGCAAAGTGGAACCAATCCTCAAGGACGGCACGGCCTCAGCACCCTCGCAATCCAGTCTCTACCGCATGGCCGGCAGCTGCAGTCAGGGGTCCTCTTTGCAGATCCACTCTTGGGTGTTTGGGCGAGATTGCATTCCGGGCTCTGTAGTTCTGGGATGCTGAGTGACGTACAAGCTCCTGCAAAGTCAGCTTCTTTGTGCATTTGCAGTCCTCATCCACCTGCTGGTTCACAGCGACTGTGGGGCGCAAGACCACACAGGCAAAGTCAGGGCGCAGAGAGATGACTGGAGCCTGCCATGCTTCTTTGGACTTGATGGAACTGACATTTTCGGATCAAACTTGGGCTTTGTTTTTCGGAGGAGGCAGCGTTCTGCTGATGCGTGGAACTTTTTTCGAGCGGAATCTAGACTTCCAGCCTGGACGAGCCGTTAAGTTTCTTTGTTGGGGGAATTGGTGGGAGAGTCAAATTGTCCAGAAATTCTCGCAATCACATGTTGCACACAACGCATGTTGTTGCATCCTCCTGCATGTAATACCCATTAGAAAGAGCTGTAACGCACATGCCAAATGCAATTGTCGATGCCCTTTTCTCTGGGATCTTCTTCATCCTGCACCCACATAGACCTGTCTTCCAGGCAAAGCATTTCTGTGCAGACGTGGACGAAGTCACACAGCTTCTGAAGAAGTTGCTCGGCCAGTGATTGCAGCGTTTGTAGTAAGTGCCTCCCAGCCGACAATCCACAGGTGCAGAGTGAGAGCGAGTGTGAGCTCATGCGCATAGAGACAAGCAGACTCAAGTCGGAACCCAGCCACCCAGCCGCCCTGAGCCAGAGATCGGAAGAACCTTGCGACTACTGGTAGCAGACTCAAGTTGGTATCAAGTACATGCGGGCCTGCCATGGCTTGGAAACTGTTCTTCGAGCGTTTGCGCATCCAAACACGAAGAGCAGCACAAACAGCACTGGTCGAAAGAACATTCCTATTTCTGGATCTGCGTTTGGGGGTTCTTTAAGCGTCGTGTACAGGCAGGAGGTGCTGATTCTTTGGGAAGGTTGCATCTTCAATCCACCACCCAATGCTAGACTGACGCACAGACCGGCCAAAGCCATTGAAAACTCAGCGATGTCACAGACTGGAAGAAGCAACTGGCAGAGCACCTCCGCATGCCTGCGCTGCTGCGGGAGGGTTGGAGGTATGGAGTGGATAGAAAACCCACTGATAGTTGGGGATGCCGACCAACCCACCGAAGACACGGAAGGCCAAGGACGTCCTCAACCAGCTGGACCTACATATGGACTTGGGGAAGAACGTTGGACACTGCGACACTGGGCTTGACTTCTCGGCGACGACGGTCAACAGGGTCTTTGCACTTGCAGGCTGATTCAATTGCGCGGCCAAAAAGCCTCGAAAGATGTCGAAGTCGGTTTTGGAAATACTCGGGCGACAGCAAGAAGTGGTGGCACAAGCGACGGTTCTGAAGCAGCAAGCACTGTCGCAACTCAGACACGGACGGATGGGATAGTTCTTTGCATCGCACAGGTCAACGTTCTTGAAGACGATGAACAAGACCTCGATCAGAAAGGCGAACAAACATCCCCATGGTCAAGTAGCATAGGTTTCATAGGTGGCACAACTTCCTGAGAATGCGCCAAAGGTAAGGGGAGGCAGAGGGCGAAATACAAACATGCAGGGCCAGGACATCCTGCTGCGTGAGGGTGTCGCTACTCTTAGTCTTTCGGAGAGAGAGTTCGTTCAATCCCAAAGCCTTGTGCTAGTGGAACTTCGGCAGGTACTCAAATGCACTGTCCCAAACCGTCGACCGACAGATTGGTCGTAACTTCCGTGAAAAGACGGCCATACGACAACTATTTCTTCAACGGGGTTGCGCGCCGATGCTGCCGACACCACTGACATGCACACGTCTCTGGACTTCGAAAGCCCATCCGCCCACTGGAGCCTGTGCCCAGAGCGAGCCGAATCGAGGGAGATGAAGCACGAAATGCGGGATGTTTGTGACGCAGCCGCCTGCCAGTGCCAGAAGGCATGCTGGAGCTCGGCGGTGAGCTCACGTGCATTTGTTGATCAGTTTGACCTCGCACATTTTCTGGACTTCGCTCATGTCCCGGCCTCCGCAGGGCATGGCTTGAGGATACTCGAACCTCCGAACCGTGAAAGGCTCCCATGCGAGTTGGAGCCACAAACGCGGTTGGCATCAATCGAATAACTCCCTGAACCGAATATGCATAGCAGCATATAGCACGGTAGTACTCAGCCTGATCGACCAGATGTACACTATTTAAAACGAGCCTGCTTAGATGCCTCCCCACCTCGTCATGCATGCTCCTCATGCTCTTGCAGCGTTCCCGGGCATGTCCCAAGGCTTGCTTCTAAGGCAATTGCGCCGCGGCTGCAGTCAGTTGTTCTCCGTCGAAGTTTGCCGCTCATTGGGCCATACATGTGTTTACTTCTTACACGTATGGGCAAGTCTCGAAGAAGTGTCGATACATCATACAGAAATTCATCCAGTTGAGATTCAGTATCCAAGAACTCTGCGCATCATACGACATGGGCATGCAGCATGCATCTTCATGCACAGTAGCCCGGCCGCGGCCAGCTCTCTCATACCCAAGCTTCTGCCCACAGTATTGACTTTCGCCTGCATCGGTGTGCTTGCACCCTGACAGATGGGCTCATTCTCACGGTTTGCATCCATGCCGCTCATTGCCCCAGACAGCGCGCCTTGGCCCGAAAGAGTCCTTAGTGCATCTCCAGGCCTTTGCGCTCAGGGTTCCAGGGTCGCGCGACCTGTCCATGTCTCCTTGACCGGGCAATGGCAGTGCTTCAGGGGGAAATCTTGATGACAAGGCAACTCTCTGTCCGGTCTACTCCGTTCCTCAGGACCAAGACGATCAGGAGGACTCTGAAGACGAACGCCCGGATGCTCCTGGTCCGTACTGAGTGATCCGAGGTCAAGCAACAGTATGGGGAGCGAAGTGGCATAGGGCATAGTAGGACCTGTTGTGCTGACGGGGGCATGCATGCGAGAGCAATCAAGATGATTGAATGCAGAGGTCACTGCAGTTGGCCGGGCGACCACCCACAGCAGTGTGACTCGGCATCATCCGCAGAGCCAGCGCATGCATCAGGACATTCGGCTATCTGCCATGGCGATACATAGCTTGCACAAAGCCATCCTCTGCATTTCGGAAGCCTGCGTTTTGCTGGTGAATCCAGAAAATAGATAAATCAATCAACCTTCCCGTCGTCATCCCAGAGACCTTAATGGCACCAGACTAGAGCCCTGCGTTTCGGACTCCACCCTCAAACATACACGAACAGCAGAAGCTCCGCCTGCTCAGTTTCTGAAGAAGCCACTCACCAAGACGGACGCGTGAGCGCAGCATGAAGCCAGAAGGAGCAAGTCTTGGTACTCCGGCGCTTCACAAGACACGGTCTGGACACTCTGCACTGACAGTCGCCGGATGAGTTGGCGGCATTACTCTGGGTTGTCGAGCAGGCATCTTAGAGGAGGCTGAGTGTTGTCCTGTATTTCCCATGCAACACAAGTGGCAAGAACTAGAGCGGCACACCAAGCTCGGTGTGCCCTCTGTGCACACCCTGCAGCAAAAAGGCGCCTTATGCCAAGCTTTATGCTGTCTGCGAGGTCTTGGAAGGAATTTGGGGTGGGCTCGTGTCGACCAAGAGCCCTTGCCTAGCAGAACGTTTGGCTGCGATGTTTCATCTGTAATTGAACACTGCTTCTCAGGTTTCGTCTTGCAGCGTCTCTTCTAGTTGTACAACAGATGGCATCTCGGCCGGATTGCCTTCCGTGCTGTTCAATTCCTTAGGCCTCTACACGAAGAGAGAAACACGCTGAGTTTTTCTGCTTCTGCTTACCGCAATGTTGTTGGTGATGGATTGATGGATGGTTTCTCCGGACAGTCGCTCACATTCATCCCATAACGTGCACCATACATGCGCTCGGAGAGCTAGACCAATCAAGCGAAGGCTGGTGTATAGCAGAAAAGAGTTCTGCGTGTAGGGGGGTGTGGGCTGTGGGGGTGTGGGAGTGCGGGAGCGCGCGGGTGTCGGGTGTGGTGTGGTGTGGGGGTGTGGGGGTGGGGTTTGTCGGGGTTGGGGGGGTGTGGGGGGTGAGGGGGTGTGGTGTGGGTGTATGGGTGTGTGGGTCTGGGTCAATAGATGTTTTTGTATGTACGTACAACCCTGTCACCAGAGGATGGTTGTTCGTCTGCGGGCGAATTCAGCATGTTGCATGCCATGCATGCACACACGTGCAGGCGGACATGCGCGCATGCGGCGGCGAACACGCCCGCACGCCCAAACGGACAGACAGAGGCGGACAGGCCCGCGCAAGCCTGCACGCCCCCACCTCCCGAGGCTGATTCTATGGGTTGACAGAGGCCGCGTGATCCATTCTTTCGGTCACTGTTTTTGGCAAGCCGGTGAGCCCTAGATCTCAGGAGCCTTCCAGTCAGCACCATCGAAATTGAAATCGAGAGCCTGATCAGATCAGTATAACCTCCACCATAAGACACCAAGTTATTTTCAAGGAAAGCAGAAAGGAAAGCCGCGAAAGAAAATCTTGTTTTGAAGTTGCAGCTGGGCTCTTGGACTCGAATGGTTTCGATGCTTCAGTCAAAGGCCATGGTTTCACCAAGGCCTGCCCATCGGCTCCGAAATTGAAGAGGCGGCACCAGAATACGCAGTTTGGATAGCTTCCCTACCCTGCAGATATCATTCCTGCCCTCGTTTTCGTGACAGAAGGAGAGATTCGATACGTCTCCATGCCTGAAGTTGCATAGGACTCATTGAAAAAGTGTAAAACCATGATGACAGCCCGTTGAGGTAGGTGAATGTGTGCATGGGCCGGGGTATTTATTTCAGAGGAGGCGTGAGTTCATCATTCTCCTGGCAGTCTGCGTCTGACATTGTCAATCTGCAAGCCAGGCAAAGCAGACCTTCATGACCGCGAATACCGCCGTCTTTTCAGGGACAGCACTCTGTCTCTTCGCACTGAGCTGGGCGTCGAAAGGGCTGTTTGTGTGTGCACAAGTACGAGTAGCGCAGCGCGTCTCATCGGAGTGACAGCTGAACGAAGGTATGCCATGAGATGCAGAGACTAGATGGATGGGTACTTCGACCGACCGAGACATGGGGAGGCATCTGCGTGAGGAGTCTCGGAAGAGATGCCCTCAGCTCGTGGCCCACCTCCTATTTCCCTCAGTTTGGAGTCATTGCAGTGTAGAGCGCGGCACAGTCACAGGTCAGAAGTGGCTTCCATGCACCTCGCTGGCTCGAGGTGTACAGACATTAGCTCGAGGCTATACACACCATGCTAACCAGAGCCCGTCAACTCCAAGAACGGATGATGCATGGCGCACCATAACTGGCCATGACCTACGACAATTGAGTAGAAGTGCTGCTATGAGTGAACATTTCAGAACAAGCACTGGGAGAGACAAGAAGGATGCCTTCCGGCCATGTCAGGACCGCCCTCAGAAAGAGAGCCTGAGCACTGCAGCACCTTGCTCATCCAAGAACTCTCCGACAAGAACCCGTGTAAGTCGTCACTTCGAAGGAGCGAGTTTCGGCCTGTGGCCCTCAGGACGGTCTGTGCGGGCCTCAAGCGTTTAAGCTTTAAGCTTGGAGTTGTCACAAAAAGCCAACATTGCGCCATAGATCTGGAGCGCAGCTCGGCTGCTGATGGCGGTAGTGCTTGGCATGTGGAAGGTTATCCGTGAGCAGAAGATAGCGCCCTGCCTTTGACACTTCCAGGCTTCGTTTGCTGCAGCGAGGCACTGGTGCATGAGGGTCCTACTACAGCAGCGGACCCTTTGTTCTGATAGGCGAGATTCACAATTTGCCATGGCTTTCGGAGATTCTGGAATTCATAAGCGTTGGGTAAACCGTTAGAGCAGGGACCGTCCGGGGTGCGGTGAGGCCCGAAAGCCGACGAGCTGCGTCCACACAGGTGCGGATAGGTTGTCTCTGCCCCGGTCTCTGACACATGTAAAAACACACATCAGAGATGCACTTCCAAGACTGGAGTGACATGACGCGTGAGCCCCCAACCCCAACGTCCTGCTGTCCTGTCCAGGTTGGCTGTGCTGATCCGCAGGCCCCATGCGTTGCCGTGGTTGCCAGATGATTCGTGCAGAACACACATTTGAAAGACATGAGCACGGTCAAGATTCAAAACTGCTTTCTACATCGTACCTTGTGGAACTTTGTCTGTAGTCTCATGGACACGGGACTGCTGCTCAACACAACCGACTGCCCGCAGAGTTGGCCTACTTCAGGCTCCAGCATGGGCGCAGCCACTTGTGGTCGGTCAGCGGCACTCTCGGTCGGCGGTGCCTTCTGAGTCTGGCAGAGTCAGCTTAGAACTTGGCACAGACATGCGTTGCAGCCGGCAGTGCACGCTGACATGTTGTTGAGCAGATGGTGGGTTCGTTGATGTCGACGGGTAAGGCACATCTGGTTTTGCTTTGCAGGCCTCTGAGACACGAAGACTGGCATGATTTTGTTCGGTCGGACCGGAACTTGAATCATGCGCATCTGCTCATCTTTCCAGACGTCGTTCCACACTCGATTGGGCACTGCAGACCTGTCTGCTGCGCTGTCTGTGAGCCCAGGGGTGGCAGTTCTGTCGGCACCTCGAAGTGCTTCTGTGCTTTGGACTGCTTCCGCGAGCAGTGGGGCTTGCCGCTGTCAGAGCTTCTGCACGCACCCACAGGCAGACAGAAAGGGGGGTCTCTGGGCAGAACCCCGGCCAAGAGCGCCAACAAACTGTAGCTACAGTTGATGCACCCGTTCCTCGAGGCATTCAGTGGATTTCGAGACCGAATGAGGTGGCGATTTTCGGGGGTGAGACTTGCGCAGAGAGACCGGCCTGAGCGCGCAGTTTTGAGCTTCTGTGCACCTTTCAATCAAGCTATGTAGCGGACAAGCTGCCTAGAGGAGGCGAAGATATCTCGTGCACCCTCTAACATCTGCTTGCATTGCAAGTATGTAGAGGCTTATGGCTTCGGATGAGCCATGAGCAGTAGTGTGTAGCTCATTCCAGGTGCACGCTCGGCGTGAATGTCCGCGAGAAGAACCGCTCTCGGTTGGTTCTCAAGGCCAGACATGGCGCTCCCGGGCTTGAAGTAGCCGTTGCTGTTTCCACATTGGGGTGGTGCAGGCCTCTAAAGCTCTGAAGCCCTAAAACAGGCGTTATAGAGAAAAATAAACCTCCTGATCCTCATGTCGTAATGGGTAGGCCAAACCAACACCCAATAGATACACACAACACGAACTCCGAAAAAGACCTTGCTTTAATCGTCAGGCCACAGATGCCCGGAGCGAGGTGCTTCGCTCTGAAGATCTCAAGCGACTCCTGGCGGAGGCCGGAGCAAGGGGCTCAAGTGTGGAGTTCCCGGCATCTCGACTCGAGAGAGGTGTTTCACCATGTTGAAAGCTGTGAAGAGCACTTCAACCCAAAGTGATTTGAACCTGTGTTCGGCTTGCTGCTGCAGCACCAAACAGGCTGCTTGACACGTCCGCATGTGTGCACTTTCGCAGGTCTACGACTCCAAGGACACGAGGTCAGAGCATTTTGTGGCTGCCGCATCGTCCTGGCGAGCTGTCTACTCTCTTGCAGGTGGGTTCTCCAGCGACTGCAAGAGCAGCCGGTGCAAAACAACACCATGGTGGCCTTCAAGACCTTAGTGGCCGGGTGCTCGTGGAAGCTCACCGACTCACCGCCTTCTGCTTCGCTGATGCCACGCGAGGTCCTTCACCGCATCCTTCAATGTTCGCCACCGCAGGCGGGGTGAAAGTGAGTTTGCAGCACCTTCGAGTTCATCCAGCCAGTCCAACCCTGGTCTCTGGTGCATGGCAAAACTGGGAGTCAGCAATGCCGGACATGCCGAAGCCTGGTCCCCGTTGTCAATGTGTCTTTCAAAAGCTGACAAACACACTTGGTCCCGTTTGTCTTCTAACTCCTTTCGAGAGGCTTGCTGTTCATTCTCAACCGATTGATCCTCTTGTTCAACGGCTCCAGTCCCTTGCGAGCACTGTGCCGATCTTGCTGAAATTCCGCAGTCCCACTGGTTCGGTCTGCTCCTCGAGCGGTTTGCTCTCGTTTCCAAACGGTTGTCGAGTATCTTTCATCTCCTTCGAGTGCGTTGCTCCTTCTTCTCACATTCTCTAGGCTGTTTCGAGCGGTTTGTTTCATTCTTTCACATGCTGCAGACCCTTTCGCGGGATCAGAACATGGAGCAAGCCATTCCGAAAGGAGCAAACCACTCAAAAGAGACGAGAGAAATTGAGAATCATGGAAAGCCGTTCCAAGGGATTGAAAGAATTTGAGAATGGAGTGCAAACCGGTAGAAGCAGAGTCTTAACACTTTGAGAAAGAGGAGCAAACGGCTTCAGCCCCATTCAGGCGGGTTGTTCTCCCTCTTCGGCTTTTCTGATGAAGCTTCTGCTGTTTCTCGTCAAGTGCCAGGTTAGCTTTCGAGCTGTTTGTTCCAGTTCCTGAACTGCCAGTCCCTTTCAAGCAGCTTGCTCCTGTATCTCAATGTCAATATCTCTTGTCTGTGCTTCGGGAAGTTCTCATTCTCAGTCTCTCTTGTCCCTTGTGCGGTCTCTCGTCCTTTGCAAGCGGTTTGGTCTCTTTCTCAACCGTTCTTCATGTCCTTTCCGAGCGGTTATCTCCCATTCGTCAAACGTTCGTTTAATCTCTTTCGAGCATTCTCATGGTCATGAGATTCCTTCGGAGCCTCCACATCCCACTCGCAACCTGCCCGCAGAATGCCCCTGTTGGGAAAAAGCGTGCACCCGGAAGCTGGCATGTGGAGATCCGTTGCGCTTCAGGCCGCAGATCTGACAAGGCCGGGAGAGCGACATGGACGATCTTGTCCACTTGCGCTTCTCGGCCGTGAAGGTCTAGTGCTTTGCTGGAGTCCATCGTCGCAGCTTGGAGCCAGGCCTGAAACTGAGTCTCAGCGCAAATCCATGCTGAATGCGGCCTGGAACAGGCAGCTAGCGACGGGCACGGCACACAGGCAAGCCGTTCCTCGAGACCGGTTCAACAGATATGAATCGAAGTATACGCCGGACTGTGGTGCTATGATGAGCTATGCGATGTACGCTTAAGTTTCCACTTGTAAACGTACCGGCAATTTAAAAATCCTTGATATCAAAAGCATTTGGCCATGAGCACAATACATCTGCCATGAGCACAATACATCTGCGACCTATTAAGAGGACACTGGAGTTGCTTAAGCGTAGATTGCGGGGGAGCTGCAACTGCTCTCTCTCTCTCTCTCTGAGGATTATCATGGATTATCCCAGCATCCGAAACATTACGATTGCACGAGCGCGTGGATTGAATTTATTTCCCAAACGTGTTCCCTTCCTATCACTCTCAGGACTGAAGGGACTGCAGCCAGTAAGGGCCGCCGGAACGTAGGACTGCAGGTACTGCCCTGCAAGTCCCTAGGGTGCAGGGACTGCACGGGGACTGCAGGCTACAGCAACCGCAGGAAATAGGACTGCAGAGTTTGTGGCCTGCCAAATGAGGGCTTTTCAAAGAAGCACTGAGGAATACGAAGATGAAACGTATGGCCCCGGGTATGTGAGTGTTCATGTAGTTAACCTTCAGGGAGAGGAGGATTCAATAGTAGGGGAAAGCGACGTATGGCCCCGGATATGTAAGTGTTCATAGTTAACATTAGGGGGGAGGAGGATTCAATGGTAGGGGAAAGCGATTATTTGCACTGGGTACAGGACATCACACGGCTGCTTTGGTCATGTCTCTGCTGGATTGCCAGCGATGCCAGAAAGTCCTGGCAATCCTGGAGAAGCCACCAACATGGATGCTGCCTTGTGATGAGGTCATTGAGTCATTGCATCGTTTCGTGTGAGAAGTTTGCAACGTCATTGCAGCTGTTGTATCCCTGTGCAGAGGCATGTCACGGCATCCAGGCCACGGGGGACAGGAGGGGCGGTTGACCGAGGTCATGAACACGTAAGCGGAAGTTCTAGGCCGGTAGACATGATCTGTTCCGAACTGACGCAGGTGGTGATCGACTATGCGCAGATGTTGCAAAATAAGCTAGAGCTCATGAACAAAGATTCTGGCGACGCACCCGGCAAGCTTGGTGACACCTGCTGCTCTGAGACTGGCCGGAGCTCTGCATTCTGTGTTCCTCAGCTTTCTTCGCAAGCTCAGCTGGGGGAGGAAAGGGGTGCTTTCAACCCAGGCTGCGGCTACTTCACGGGAAATTTCTGCTTCAGCCTCTCGGCTTCACTCTTCCGTGCAGAGCCACGGATGCGGAACACCTCTCTGGAAGTTCTTCGTCTTGCATGCCATTTCTGGCCAGTTTATACGTATGCGGGATTGTTTCGCTTTGCACGACAGTGCAGCTCCTCTCAGGCCGTAGCATGGCCGAACCTTGCGACCTCCTGCAGGCACCAAGGGTCGACCTCGATCTCCACATCCATTCTTCACACGAAACCTGGTGCAAGCGCTCAGCTGCTCTCCGCTCTCGCTTTGCCGCGAGGCCTTGGCACTTTTGCTGTCGCTGGCGGAGAAGCTGATGCCCCTGGTGCTCGAGCTCACGCAGGAGCAGGCCAAGCAAACTTGTCCGCACTTCCCTGCCTTGAGCCGGAAGGACCAAAAGAATGCCCAAATCCCTGAGCTTAATGCAAATCCACTACTAGTCACTAGTTCGGACCAAACCCACAAACCATGGAAAGTGTTGAAGAACTGCGAGTCTACGTGCGGGCGGGTTTGCGAAAATGAAGGTGTGGAATAGCTTTGTCGGCAGGAACTGGCAGGCGATCATGTGGACCGTCACAGAGTCGAGTCAAGAACACTCGCACAAGTACCAGGATCACAACAGAACACCTAGTCCTACTGTAGAAGCGTGACTTCAGGACTGGATCTCTCCAGAGCAGTCACCCTTTGGCCGCCTGTATCTTGGAGCCGCAACCTCATGTTGCCGAGGGTGTTCAGTGTTCATGCATTGGGCATGCAATTTCAAACATCATGTAGGCAACTTTGTGTTACGTGTGACTGTGGAGTTCCCTTCTCGCTGGATGATGTGAGCCCAAGGCTTGTACACTGCTTTCCTGTCGAAGGGTGATTATCGCCTCCTGTCACCAGCCCTGTTCCTGTGTGAGTGATGCAGAGGCCGTTCCAACGTTGCTGGACGAGGTGGGGCAGCAGCCCTGCTTCGTGAGACGTAAGACACGAAGCCTCCGCGGCTGCTGCAGATAGTGTGACAAGCAATTTCATCCAACAACATCGCACTAGCGCTAGGGCGCAGGTGGGCAGTTGGTAAAAGCAAACAATGGTGCGGAAAGCGAGAGGGAGGCAGACGCCGTAAACATTTGTAGACAAAGGTTTTGGGTTGAAGGTCTCAGTTGAAGCGAAGGCCTTCCGCCTCCTTAGCCTCCTGCGACGGAGATGCGCTGTAGATCTAGGTCCCTCTAGGTCCCCTTTTTCGGAAACTCCGATGCAAAAAAGTATCTTGCATCATAAAGGTTCACGTCATGCACAACTTCTGTGCCGATGTTCGGCCATTTTGTCTTCGGGTTCAGATTCCGCTACGTGCATTGAGGCATGGCAGCTTCTATGTGCAGTCTCGGCCACTTGAGCGGCACTGGTGTGATGGCATTGTTTTGTTTCGAACGTGTGCGCCGGAGAGTTGCCTCCGAGGTGTTCGTGCGGGACTTGTTGTGGCAGGCGGGGCTGCAACTCTGCGGATGAACCTGCTTGCGAAGTTCACAGAGTTCACAGGGCCATGGCACCCTCTCTGAACAATTCCCCCTTTCTGCTGCTACATTAGCGCCCGTCTGCTGAGCCTGGAAGTCGGGCTCTCAGGTCCACGCTGCTGCGAAGTTTCTTTGCACCAGGCGGGCCCTTAAGGCTTTAAGGTCCTTTTGCACCTGCTTCGCAGTGGCACTGGATCAGATGGGAGACTTGCAAACGGAACGAGGGAAATTGTGTGATACAGAAGCTCCCTAGCAACTAATTACTTGGTGCGCAGTTGCTGTTTGCGCGTGGCACGAGGGCGTCATGTTGACCATGCAGCACATCTAGAAAACATCGGCAGGTGTGGGGTTTTCGGGACTCAACAACGTTGCGTCTGGTCGTTGTGGTGGTCGTGGTTCCGTGGAACGGAACGTTTTCAACCTAGGCAGAATCAACGCCCCCCTCACAAAGCCAGAACCCCTGAAATGCCCGGTCGGAAGGAAGCCATAAGTGCAGCAAGCAACACTTCCGAAGCTACCCGCAGTAAACATCGTAAATACCGAATCGGAAGTACAACTGGACAATTGCAAACGCCTGAAAAGACAAACGCACACGCAGAGTCACACGCGCCGTAAACACAGGAGCCCCAAACAGCAGAAACACCGCAAGCGCATTCCAACTACTTGTACCATTCTGAGCCCTAGGACCTAGGAAGCAAGTCCTGCACTTCATGGGAACATGAACCAAGCACCAGCCGGAACCCACAACAGGGAGGAGACGCGGCAACGCCAAATCCCTGGACCTCCTTGGTCCGGCACCCCAACATTGCAGTGTCTTTATGCTGTGTAGGTGGGATCTCTGTCTCTCTCCTTCTGGCTCTGCAGCTCGTTGGCATGGCACCTGTGTCAGCCAGAGATGGACCACGGACTTTTGGGCCGTACTGAGGCTGGAACTCGCAATGCACCTCCTGCAAGCGCAGCAGGGGATCCTAGAACCACTTGGCTTATCCGGTTAGTATCTAGGAGAAGTACAGCCTCCATGTAGCTAAGTGTTGATGGTGACCGACGAGTCTAAGCCGGACCCGAGGCCTCGCTTTGTGCGGTTCCACAGCTCCATGTGCGACTTTGTGGCCCTCTGCGCTGCGGGCCACACTTACGGTAGCAAGGGGCGCAGCTGGCTGCCTGTTTAGGGATGTTTGATGTTTGACATCGGACTACAAACTGTCTCTTGTGCATCTTCTTCCCAGCGCATTGCTCCCAACTTGAGGTAAAGGAGCCGAACCCAGGCGTCCTAGATGATGGCAGAATCGGGGGATAAAGCAGCAGATGCGAAAAGCAAGCCAGGCCACCAATTGAGATGTGCAGGGTACGCTGAGCTCGCCCCGTGCGGCTCTTATCGGTAGTTGTCGCGTTGTCCCTGCGTCATGAAAGGCCAGAGCAGAATGAGGAAAAACGCAGACACCAACCTAGAGCTGCATTATGCGCCATCCATTTGGGAGAACACAGAGATGGCGAGGCCACTGCTAGCCGTTTGATGATGGGGTTGGCATGCTGGTCGTTTACTTCTCGAATCGGAAGCACAGAACAATACTTAAAACATCAGACGCGTCGTGGCGCTGAGGCCTTATAGCATCCCTGCAGTGCCCCAGGCCAGTAGTCGGTTCAGCCGCAGATTTGAGTGGCGGCAGCGGCTGCAGGTTGCGAATCGAGACATTTAGCCGCAACCCGCGAGCTCGGAATTCTTTTGGGGATGTGCTCTTCGTGGCTGCATGGCCTTTGAAGTGTTGACGGCATGAACTTGCTTGTACAGGCTTTGCTGAACCTCTTCGCAGACTTCGAAGAGCTCGTAAAGGGCCACTGCACGGGGCAAAGTTCGTCGCGGGATGTCGTTTCTCCCACTACGCCCTTGCACCGGCTGAGGGACTTTAGCATACCACTATACTGGCAAAGCATGTGTGGCAAATGCTTTGGGCTCCATGTATAAGGTAAGTAGGTGGAATACGTAACGATTGCAAGAGACCCCGAGGTGCAGAGCGGGGAACTCCGCTGCCCGAAGCGCCGAAGCCCACGCCACTCGCCTTTTTGCATGCATGGCAATACCAGGTACAAGTAAAAGAGCAACTAGAACGATACGATGCCTGTGTCCTTGATGATCTTCTTCATGCCCAGCGATGCCAAATAAGATTGAGGCGGATCTGGCAGACAGGCTAGTGACGGTGAGCCACGCAGGAAGATCGCATCCTCAAGGAGCTCCAGCAAGTCCTCCGAAGCTTCCAAGGCCCGTCGCTTGCTTTTGGCTTAGGCTGGTCGAGGCAAAGCAGGAATCTAAGTGATCACGGCATCGTCTTGATCATCTCCCATCATCTGCCATAGTTTTGCCTCTGTCATTCTGCGACCCCGCGGCTCGTGTGATGTCACTGCCTTGTTCTAAGAACCTGAGAAGGCAACAGGCAGCACGGACAACATCAGCCAGTGCCCAAGACGCGGGAACGACCATGGCAGCGTCTGGATCACACAAGGACCCTCCTTCCGGAGACGCCAGAAACATTGCCGACTTCTGGTGGGATGTTGACCCTTCTCGAATCCAAGGCACTGTATCTACTGCTGCCGGCAGCACCGTCGCTCCTGAAACAGGCCAGGATGGCCGGCAGTGGCGACATCATCGCACACGCCACAGCTTGGGTTCTGTTGTTCGGGCAACTAGTGACCAGCAAACTAGATTCTCGCATTTCATGTTGTGGGTTTTGATTCGGCGCAAGGGAGTGGAAGGTACAGCCGTTCCCGCGAGGTGGATCGACCTGGTATCCGTCTGCGCGTGTCATGGATGCCCTCCGAACCGTGGATAGCCGGGTGCTTGGCAGCTGAAGCCATCAAGGCTTCCGGTTTGGGCTTCGAGGAGGACCGTGCCATTTAGCCCAGTTCCACAAGAAAGCTTCTCTTCTCCCAGTGATTGTGCAAAGTTTCCGCCCGCCATCCTTTGCTTTGCAAGGCCTCCAGCGGCCCGGACCCCGGTTTCTTGCCACAGAATGCCAGTCACTGCGTCTGCGTGCTCCCGTGCTCCCATCCATGACACCTCACTCTCTCTCTCCCTCTCTCTTGTCCGCATTGCAGGCTCGGCATGACGCAGACATCTGCGGACGCAGTCGTGCAGTGTCGGTTGCACCTTTACAACCCCTGCGTGCCCACCCCAGGTCACCGTTGCTTGCTGAAGAGGAAAGCCCAGGTCTCGCCGCAGGGAAACTCGGGGATGTCAGGGCAGCTTGTGGAAGTGGACATGCGATCTCAGAAACGGTTTACTTCTGCTTCCGGTCTTTCGGGTCCAGCGCATGCAGAATCTGATGAGAAGGGTTTGACAGCGCACAAGCATTGATTCGGATGTGCTGGTCTGCGGTGCCTACTTGACGAGGCGAGGATCCGAAGGATCATGGCTATGCTGGAATCCCGGCGCTACAAGCGAGACCACGCGCAGAAGGAGGTGGAAAGAGTTTAAAGATTCCGTCAGAGAACTGGATTTCTTGGTGCAGGATGCTTCTGTTCTTGAAAATGTCCAGCTTCGATGATGCAGGGCATGCCGCTGATCGTGGCATTTCACCAAAGCACGATACATCACGCCAGGGTGAACTGCCCTCTCGCCGCACTAGAGCCTTGAACTGACGTTCATCCGAACTGAGGCTCTCCTTGACAGCAGCAGTGGCGAGCAGCCGGCCCTCGTGCAGGCGACACAAAGAGTTCTGCAAAAAGATGTGTGCCACTGGCCAGAGACTTTGCATGACCGTGTCAAGCTGGTACATGTCGATACTGGAATGCCCGACATTGAGGAAAGTAGGCACCAGTGCACCCTCATGCAGTTGATCCGAGCCGTCAGCACGGCATTGGGATTGCCTGGTCTTCTGCAGGAAAAGCTGCATACACCGGCCGAGCCATCGGGTGAGGCTCCGGCTGCCCGATGTAGCAAATCTGCTGAACTTTGGATGCTCTGGCTCTTCTCAGTTTTGGACATATCGATGCAGTGGCTGCATAGGCGAGTGCATAGGAAGGGGTGTATGAGCTGTTCATAGCTGTTCGTTGGTCTTGAGTTTGGTGCTTTGATTGGTGGCGACTCGACGCCACCAATCATTGGTCTCTCTGTCGGATGCCGGTTTTTCAACTCTTCGGTTCTCAGAGTCAGCTGCGTTTGAGAGTTTCCCTTTTTCCCTTTCGCGGGAGGCAGCAACTCGGCCTTCTCGTTTGTAAGCGCAGGTTGCAGAGGCTGCACCCGGACAATGCGACGGTGCAGGCTCCGCCTACCGTTGTACTCCCCATGATCGAGGCTTATACGCAGTGCCCGTATTCGTGCGAAACGCTTGAAAACCTGTAGTTCCTGTGTGAGATCCATCTGCTTTTCTCAACCCCATAATATATCACTAAGGCAGAGCGGACATTGGCGAAAAGGGCCGATCAAGAATGATACTGTCATCCATCCAGGCATTTCTGTGCAGCCTCAACGGCCTCAGGCAGATTCCAGAATCCGAAAACCCAAAAGCCCTAAAAACCCCAAGCCTTAAGCTCTACAGAACTAAAGGCCATAGATCCCGAACCCCTGAAGCCACATCTCTCTACACGTGTGCTACTTGGAGGGCCGACCACTCCGCTGCTAAAGGCAAGCTTGGTCTTCGAGGCAATGCGTGAATTTGTTTTCGCATGAGGAGGTGAGGTAGGTGTTTAGGGTTTGAGAGTTTATGGTTTCGGGATTACCGACTTTAGGAGTTCAATGTTTCTGGGGTTTGAGGGCTTCAGGGCGTTCGGGTTCAGGACCTACGATGGAAGCAGCGCAGCGAGGATGCTGCCTGCCCGAAGAGAATCACCCCTCTGGTGTCAGCATGTGCTGCGTGCACATTTCCAGAGATTTCGGAAGTTGGCAGGATCCGAAGTTGCCCAGCTGGGCAGCAGCCATTTGCAGGCCCAGGGTTTCCTTAACCCTCTCCCCAAGCGAGACCTAGCTGAGGGGAGCATGCCGCATGCCCACTGAATGACATTCCCAATGAGATTTCTTGCAATATTCCCCTTGTATATCCAAGCTCCTTTTATCAGGCAGTGCACCAGTGAAGGAAGAAGAGGTGAGCCGCCCTCACCGATTGTCATGACGGATGTTGTAAGCATAAAAGCCTCAAGCAGCACATTCGAGATTCGCAAGCCGTTTGCCAGTCAAGATTGATTGCTCTGCATGTTGGCCTCAGATTTTATGTATTCCTGAGCTTGCAATGGCGAAGCAGACACTTCCTTTCCGTGCCCTGAAGCCCTTCAGCTTCGGATCCCCGGCTGTAAGACACCACACACAGCTCATGCGAAGCATCCCGACAGTATCACGACAGCAACTTGAAACTTGGAGCCGCCACTGCATGGGCTTCCGTGCCAAGAGGACGCGAAAGTAGAAAAGTAGCAGGCAACCCTTCCTTGACGAGGGTTGCTTTTCTTGCGAAGCTTTCTTCTTGTGCACCGAAGCAGGACCAATGGGATCAGGTGCGGGTTCACTACACCGGTCAGACACAAAAGACAGACTCTTGGCGTCCACACATTCCTGGTCCTTCTCAGCATGTCATTCATGGAACTGGCTCTTGAATGAAGCCTTGGGAGATGTAAGCAGTAAGCACTCGCAGCTGGAATCTCAGCTGTGCACACAGCCCGCACCCCAGCTCTCAACAAAGGTATAGGCAAGGATGAGGGAGCATGGCCACGCCCCTTCCGCATCTTGTCGTGCACGGTCAGATCTGAGCCTTACGAAAGCCTTGTTTTGGAGAATGGTCTCCATGAAAATTGCGACGGGTTGAATCATGTCGAGACCAGGCGAGGGATTGAGATGCAGAGATGGAGTGTTTGCTGATGCACTCGCTACAATTCCCTTATATCTGAGTGCAGGGACAATCAAAACTGAACCTCAACTGGCAGATTCATCGACCTTCTTCGAACGGCAGAAACGGAAGCCGCACTTGATGACTGTGATCATCCCACGGAATGTGGCGAAAACTATGTGCGTGAGTGCATTTGCTGAGGCGATTGGCTGGCCTGGGTCAAGGGAGAGAAAGGCATCATGGAGTTCAAGCCGACAGTCGACTTCTTGCGGCTTTGTTGCAGCTTTTAATGCTGTTCATTTTTCTTTCTGCCGGCGCTGACCTGCCTTGGGTTTAAATCTCGCCTGGCATGGGTACCCATCAGACAGCCTCCTGTGTCGAGCAGCAAGCATACGTGCAGAAACCACGGCTCTCCAACGAGCACAATTACTGGATTTCGGCTCTGCTCCAACTCCGGTGCTCCCGTGCAAGGAAGATCCTGTCATCTCCCAATACCAGCTTGCAATACTACCTGCAGACCATCATCGCAGAGGTTATACGCAACTCGTCCCCGCGGGGTTGAACTTGGGGTTGCATTATGACTGGGGCTTTCAAGCTTACGAGGTTCATGGCCAAGGCTTCACCAGGTAAGTGATTCCCTCAGGTGGGGGTAGTGAACTTAGATGAAGAGACTGAGAGGTAGCAAGGAATTCCCGACAGGTCAGTGACTAGCCTCCAACCCAGCCCAAACCTCAGTGCTGCGTCGCCGAGGACTCTTCCGGGCTGCAAACCCCCTGGCTTCAGCCCAAAGTATTTGCGGCCCCAGTAAGGTGTTCTCAATGCTGACCGTTGCTCCATCTTCTTCGTGGATGACATGCGTAAGGAAGTTTGGTGTGTTGGCTCCCTGGACATGGTGCCTCGGCTGCTGCTGGAAAGACGGACATGGGGGTTGGGAAGGCAAGTCTCCACGAGCCAGCGGAAGAAGTTTGCAAATTCGAGCTCGCCTACGGATTTTGTCACGGATACACACACACAGACAAACACAGAGAGAGGCGCACTTTGCTGCAAGCCGCATTTGCCTTGACCCGAAGAGACTGAGGAGCCTTTCTGCCAGCCGTGGGACAAAGGGATCGTGGGCATGGTGGCAACGGAGGGGAAGATGGTTAACCTCGCAGGCGCTGTCCAAGCCAAGAGCTCTCCGAAGCAGCTAGAACCAGATGGCATATGAAAACCTGACGTAGTGCCAGAGTCACGGTGTGGGTTTGAGGAGCTGAAGCGAGAATCGTGCTATGCTGTAGCAACGATTTTCAATTGAAAGGGCATGGTGTGTATTTCGCCTTTAGCAGGAGAAGCATGTAGGCATGTATGTGCATGCACGATTGTTGCACACGCATGTACTCAGGGTCGCGTTTGTGTATGCATGCATGTACGTAGATGCTCATGTTTATATGCTTGTGCGCATGTGTGTGTGAGTGTGAGTGCGAGTGAGTGAGTGAGTGAGTGTGTGTGTGTGTGTGAGTGAGTGTGTGTGTGTGTGTTTGTGTGTGCGTGTGTGTTTGTGTGTTTGTGTGTTTGTGTGTGTGTGTGTGTTTGTGTGTTTGTGTGTTTGTGTGTTTGTGTGTTTGTGCGTTTGTGCGTTTGTGTGTTTGTGTGTGTTTGTGTGTGTTTGTGTGTGTGTGTGTCTGTGTGGGTGTGTGTGCACGTGTGTGTGCGTGCATGTGAGCATCCGTCAAAACTTCGGTAATTGTAGTTAAGAGTAGGGTGACCGTGGAATGTCGGATCTTGCCAATCTTTCTTGGAAAGCCACCGGACCCCCCAAAAGCGATACGATCAACGAAGATCATGGGTTGTGACATGCCCGTGCAGCCGCGGCATTTGTGCCTAAATTTTCGGTGTGCTATAGAGGGCAGAAAAGGGCAGTCAAGCACAGTAAAGTGCAGTAAAGGGCAGGTAAAAGGGCAGGTAAAGGGCAGTTAAGCTCTAAAGGGCAGCAGAGGGCCTTAAAGGGCAGGGCAAGCGACGAGTGGGATCAGTGAGTCTGATGGTCTTCTTACTTTCACAAGAGCAAAGCAGCAAAGCGATACCTCACAGAAACATGTGACGGAATCCTTGTAAAGCGAAAGGACCCCCCAAATCATCCATGGTCTAGCCATGAACAAGAGGTTTTGACAAGCGCTCATGTGTCTATGAATGTCAGTGATCGTTCCTTCTGATTGTTCCTGCATGTCGACTTGCTTTTGTGTTTAAGGTTGCGTAGGTTTGTTTTGCGCATGTAAAGCTTGCGTAGGCATCTGGATTTCTATCTGTCTGTCTATCTATCTATTTACCGATCTATATACTAATGTGGGGGGAGGGAGAGAGAGGGAGAGAGAGAGAGATGTCGCCCCCTCTTCCATCACCCTCTCGAAAGAAGAGAGAGAGAGAGAGAGTGAGAGAGAGAGAGAGAAGAGACAAAAACCCAAACTCGGACACCCGGCGTAGCGCTTGCCCTGGGCCAGGGGGAGCCTCCCTCGGGCCCACACGCCGTGCAAGCAAGCAAGCAAGCAAGAGAGAAGGGAGAGAGACAGAGTAGCCATTGTGGCTTGAGTCGGAACCCACCCCCGGCTTGAGCCACATGTTGCAACACTCTGGCACGAGTGAGCTGAATAGTTAGGGGCGTCCACTGCGAAAGCATGCCATGGCCTGAAGTTGCAGTCCTCCGTCCGAGAAGCAATCCACACATCGTGTCATAACACACTCCGATTACTTCATCCGCCTTTAGTGGTTCCTGGACGCACCCTGGGTGTGATGTCGCGTACGGGCGCGCCTTTCCAGAGAGAAGCTGGAACCTCGGCCACCGCTGGGGAGTGACTCCGAGGGGGGTTTGCGTAGCCGGCCCATCACCGGGGGGCGGATACAGGGTGCGCCGTTTTGAGCTGTGGCGGCAGCCGGCTGGGGCACATGACTATTCACTCCTATCTGTCCAGAGGCGCCTCCAAGCACAAGCCAGGAGGGGTTGGCAAATGCTTGCATGTTTTTGCCGCCACAACTGACTGCAATGAAGGACCGAAACGACATGCACGGGGCGATCCCTCTACAGAAATCGGGGGCAAGCACAAAGCAGACCAGCACACCGGGACGGACGAGACGGAGCAAGCCGCGGGAGATGCGGAGCGAGAGGGACTGAGGAGTGCAGCCGAACTTCTGAAGCCGCGTGCCGGTTGTCAGTCGGAGAGGTCAGGTCAGCAGTAGTAACCTCGGGGCGTACCTAGCCGCAGGACCTAGCCAAAGGCCACGTTGGAGTGCTGGTATACTTCTAAACAGTACGAGGAACTTGGTTGTGTAATTGGTCATCTGTGACTTGAAGCTTGGCCTTTGCTTTCGGCGGCGGGGCATGCCGGGGGTCGTACAGAACAGTTGTTGGACCCAGCTGTCAGCAATCGAAACATAGCCAATACTGCAACACATACATTGGACTATACCTTGACAATTGAGTTGTATCCTCGGCAGGGGCATGCCCTCAAGCCTGGTGAAAGAAAGAAAGAGAGAGAGTGAGTTAGAGTGAGAGTGAAAGTCAGAGAGACAGAGAGCGAGAGAGAGAGAGAGAGAGTGGGAGAGTCGGAGAGAGAGACAGAGAGAGAGATGCGTGTGTGTGTGTGTGTGTATGTATATATATAAATGAATACAAAAGTTTTACATATACATGCAGGCCTACATTGTGCTTACATATACATAAATGCACATGCGCAAACATACATACATACAAACATACATACACACATGCTCCCAGACGGCCCATGCAAATCAGATGCTCATGACCATCCAGCGTTCGATGGTGAGATCGAGAAAAAGACGGGCTACACCGTCGGCTTCTGAGAACTCGCTTGCTGACGTTGATCCCACACTTCAGCCGGTGATGCTTCAGATGGATATGATTGCCTTGGGTTTGCGAAAACGCGCACTCAGGTCAAGGGCATCCTGTCTTTGCCAGTGAAGAGCAGCTGGGCCGAAGACTCCGGAGCATGTCCGAACATTTTTTGCCACTGTTTGCCTGATTGCAGGCAGGAAGTAGGTATGTTGTTGCGAAACATGCCATGGTTTGTGAAAATGATTTCTTTGGCTGCTTGTGTTCGCAGCTTGGACAAGGGGAGGTTGTAAGCAAAAGATGTCAACAGTGTAGCCTCCAGACGGGTTTTTGCAGTCTACAGCATCAGCATGACCTCCAAAGGCGGTTGCTGCGAGGGCATATTCAGACCAACTACTTAGTTCTGAACTGGTTTCAGTGCTCGCCAGGCGTGCTAAACTTGGATAAAGCCATCGGCGTCATCCAGGTCTCGCCCTCAAATCCAACAGAAGTGACAATACATCTTTCTGACGAAGCGAGCAGGGGCTGGACAAATTGACTACACCAAGGGCACCAAGCGATTCATGCCTACGAAGTTTGAAAGCTTCTCCGCGAGTTGTTAAATGTCTAGAGCAACACAGACTTGCACCGGCCTGCAGGTGTTGAACAAGCGCAGCTCGTCCAAGGGAGAGCCACTTGGCTCTCGCTGTGTGCATGCAGGGTTGCCTGTAGGGTTGCTCTTGTGAGTATCACGCCTGAGGTTCTCAGAACAAGATGCAGTGGAACTGCAGAAGCTTGCGAGCCTCACTCGCATTGCTGAGAGTTTAATCGTGGCATCGGTTCATCAGCTGTCTCCTGTTATCGTCCTTAGAAGAGCTTCAGGGTGCAGGGAGCAGTTGCTACAGCTCTTGTGCACGAGGATGGTTATCGGCGACTCCTTCTACCGCCAGCGGTACAAAGCTCTTGAGGAGGTGACAGCAGCTTGGCAGCTGTGGCTCACGGGAGGCCAATCTTTCTGGGTTTGTGTCCAAGAGCACAGGGGACCCTATTTCACGTGAGAGAAAAAGGCGGCCGCTGCCAGACAAATTCTCGCAGAGTTGTTGTTCGATGTAATTCAGGGGCACTTTGACTCGGAAGTGCAAGCCGTTCTGGACCAGCACCGAGAGAGGACTGCGAAGCTCTGCATGCTTTGCGTGTTGAAGGAGGAACTGCCTGCGCATGCGTCAGCATGATTTTGCATGTTGACCTAGAGCTTTCGTAGACCCTGATGGCTTCGGACTGTGGAATTCGCTTGATATGAACTAATATGCACGGAGCATGTCCTGACAGCAGCCAGGATGTATTTGAGCCGGCAGCAGTCTCCGGCCATGAGCCTTGCCTCAATCACAGCAAAGGCAGCTCTGAGAATCTGATCGCGGTGGCTTATCTTGCTAATGCAAGCCATGTGTACCAGAAATGAGTCGAGCTTGTGCAAGAGTCCCCGCTTCCTGGCACCGCCCTGCAGAGACGCAACGTGCTGCCGTCACCTAGGAGCACTCCCCCGGAGATCCTGCGGTCGTTAAGCCGTCAGCCCTTTCTGCGCGAACACTCGCCATTGACTCTCGGATGATCAAGACATTTGAGAATGGGGGGGGGTTGTGCTGCATTCGTGGTGACTGTGGTGCAGCTGTGCCAGCGGCGAGGCAAGTGGAAGATCTGGCTTCCCTTAACTTTGACGTGCTCGAGCAGGCTCCAGTGCGAGAAACAGATGTAGAAGCATTGCATGCGCTGTCAAGATCGAAGCTGTGAGGCAGAGATCTTTCTCCAGGAGTTGGTGCTCGCCTCGGAGCAGCTTGTGAGAGGATCTGAAAATGGCATTCTTAGTGGTTTACATCATCCTAACCGCATTAAACGTGTCATTTTTGACGATGATCGTCAGTCTGCTGATCGATCCTGAAGTTGTGGATCCCAATGTCAAGCTGGGCTCAGGTTCCAGATATCCTCAGACATGCTGGCTGCCGCCCGACTAGAAAGCCATATGGATGTTCGATATCAGAGCGGGTCTTCCGTAGGCTTATCCGATTATCCTCTACTGCATCTAGAGCGCATGCTCTTCAACGTGTTTTAGCCTCGGCTTAGCAGTCACCTTGCATCATGCAGCAAGCTGTCACAAGGCATCGACAACTGCAGCATTCCGGAGAAGCAGCTGATGGCCTATCCTGAGGCGGTTTTCCGGGGCTACAGAAGCTTTGGTCGATTATTATGACAAGTCAAGCATGTGATACTTTCAATTGGAAAGTTAGTGTTGGCGGTCAGCATTTGTTGGTTCAGCGAATGCAGTGGCGCATCACTTTACTGCTGATGCCTCATCTTTGCCATATTATGCCGTAAAGCTGAGGAAAGAATCCTTTCCACAACGCCTACCACGGCTTCGCGGTGTATCAGCTGCCGGGGTGCAAGGTTACTAAAGGGCCCAGACAGTCTGGCACCCTTCACTCCACATCTATTTCTAGCCGGAACCTCGGAGCCAAGGATGTGCTTCCACCAGCTCAGCACCATCGACACATTCAGCCAACTCACAGCGACGCAGGCGAGGGTCTCTAAGGGAGGAAGGCGCATGTTGGACATACGGGATGGGTTGAGAAGATTGCTGCAAAAGGATTTCACGAATAGAGCTGTCAGGATCAGGATTCGGCAGAGAAGAAGTTGCTTGTGCCCATTGAAGTTGAAGTGTGAAACAGCGTATTGCTTGCAAGGGCTTTGGTCTCTTGGTGGCGGCGCTGTGTCACGACATCGACCATCCAGGCCAGGCCAGAATCACCAGGATTCGTTCAGGCTTGAGGTTCCCAGTGCTAGGCTCCAGAAGAACCTTCATCTCGTGTCCCCCCCCCCGCGTTTCGCACAAAAGGCGCAGCGTACTGTGCCTGCCAAGCTCTTTACGCCTTCCCGGCTCCTGCAGCTGCAATCGCAATGTCGCAACCTGCCCTAAACCCAAGAAAAGGGAGATGGGGCCAGCTTTTTAGCCACACTGCAAAAGGAACAAAAGAAATCCAGCAAAAAACGGTCGTAAAGTCAAGCAAAGCCCCTTCACAGTCGCTTGCGGCGGTACAAATGACAGCTGAATCGCCCGAACTGCGCGTGACCATGTCACTGCCGAAATTTGCTCTTCCTGCTCGCCAGGAGTCACGAACAGCTACTTGATCAGGCTACTTGGCCTAAGCTAAGTTGTTCCGCCTTTTGAGGATGTGTTTGTTGCGAGAAGCAGGATGTGCATGGCATGGGCTGTTCTTGCTCCTGTGGTTTTGTGGTTGCAGCCCCGCGTTACATCGGAAAGACTGAAACTGAAGCCGTGAACCCAAAGCGGAATCCTGCATGTTCAGACCTCTTGGGGAAGAGCTGCCCTGAACGAGGCAACCATGAGGAAGCTGTTTCTGCTCTGTGGGTGCAGGCTGTTGGCATTTGGAAGCAACGATGCCGTCTTCCATGATCGTCCCTTTTCGTTCGTCATCGCGTCGTGCTTGTATTGGCTGTTTCTGTTTGTCGTTGGGTTATTGCTGTGGCTCACACTTTCAGCCTTCGGGCTGGACATGTCACCAATTGGCTGACTAAGGCCGGACACATGCTTGAGTCGCTTGCTCTAAGGCTGCAAGATGATTTGGCTTTACGCTACAACGACAACTCCGTGCTGGAGAACCACCACGCGCAGGGGTCCTGGAGGGATCCGGAGGGCTGCGGATTGAGGTTCATTGGCAAAGTCTGTTGACGGGATCGGGGTCGTGCTTGGTAGGGCCAGGGAAATGCTTGAAGTCGAAAGTCACGCTGAAAGCCGTCACGTGCTTTGGCTTTGCTTTTCATGCCAGTCGTCGGATGATTGTCGGGTAACTGGGGCGGGTCCTTCGTTTGGCAGCGCGAAGAGGACTTTCGTGATCCTCACTCGGAGCTCTTTCCCATGCTCTTGGCCTGTGCCTCTTGTGTACTTGCAAAGGTCCGTTGCATGCACTCTTCTCCGCGACGAGCGAACGGCTATAGGCCCGACTTCACTTCTAGCTTCGTTGCCTGTTGAACTGAATCTTCATGGGACGCGGGACCCAGGGGCGAGAGAGGAATGGTTGCACAGCACAAGAGATGGCCGTTTATCACAGTGAAAAACAATAAGCTATTGGACCGAATGTACACTCGCGCGTGCCAGAAAGCTTCTTGTATTGCTGCAGCTTCTTGAACCCCTGGACAGGTAGCGGCTTAGCCAAAGAGGAGCAGGCGTGGAGAAAGAGAGAGAGAGAGAGAGTTCAAATATCTTCATCTTTGCTTCAAATTTCTTCAGGTTGTTTTGCATGGAAGAGAAAAAAGTTGCAGAAAACCCCCAACGACCACCAGAAAGAAGGCAAGCAGCTTGCGCATAAACGATGACTGCTCCGGGGACGGTTGTGAGAAGTGTTTGCTTCGTAGCCCCTGGTCTGCACTGTTTCGCTGTTTGATGAGAGATCCCGGATGTAGACAGATACTCGCCAAGCCGCTTAGACATGTTCACATGGGAAAGGCCAGTGCAGTGTGCGAGTAATTAACTTACTTGGTATTCTGTGCCAAAAGGCTGAAGTGCCCCAAAACAAGTGAAAGCCATGGCAACGGTTTGTGAACCCTGGAAACACTATGCTGAAAAGATAACATGAAAAGATAACATATAATGTGCCTTCAGTCCAGGGGGGCAACAAACCAGCTTTTTCACACTCCTCCAACGCCCCATCAAACAATGGGGGGCCCTAGTGGCCGAGGGGTCTCGAACGCCCCTCATGCCCTGCAGAAGAAGAGAGAGAGAGAGAGAGAGCGAGAGAGACGGAGAGGGGTAATACCCCTGCACCATAGCCCTGGCGAAAGACGGCGAGAGAGAGAGAGAGCCCTAAACCCAAGCAAAGCAAAGAGAGGGAGAGTGTGTTGCATGGTCCGTTATGGCCTTGGATACGCTGTCTGCACAATCCGGGGGAGTGCTGCAAAACTGAACATAAATTCAGGAATGTCCTGAAAGATGATTGACGAGCGAAACAACATATGACAATAAACCAAACTTTCTGCCTTTCCGTCGAGAAATCATCAAACTTTCACTCCCCTCTAACAGCCCGTAAAAAGCGGGCCGGCCTCAGTGCCCGGGGGGCTTAACTCGCCCCTTAAGCCTGGGAGAAGAATAAAAAGAAGAGAGAGTGTGTACGAGGATGTGCAAGCCGCCTTCGAGGCCAGTGGGGGCAACAAGTGCAGGCCTTTGCGGGCCTGGAACAGGCACGGGGAGCACTTCGACCGCCATGGGGGCCACAGCCATGGGAGACCTTGACGGGCTTGCTGTCGGTTGGGGACAAGTAGTGGAGTTGCTCCTGGAGGATGCGACGGAGGTGATGGAAGAAGAGATGCAGCTTAACCAGACACACCCGGCAGACGTTGTGGCTCTGAGTGAGGGGGCGACAGAGGCATCGCCGTCGAGATCGGGGACTGTTACAGAGCAGATGCAAGCGGTGCTGCGCGACCTGGCGCCATCTGCGCCGCAGGGGGGCCAGTCGCTCCGCATGCTGCTCGCCAAGCTAGCGGAGACTGTCCCACCTGTAGCAGTGGATGAGGAGCTGCCTTCACTTGTTGGAGGACAGCCAACGACACGGCCTTGGCCGCCGCTCTCAACACTACATAATGGTCGGGAAGTGTGCCCAGTTCGGACATGGGGGGCAGCAACCACCCGTCCCAGCCGGTCTAAGAGGGACCGACTCCTACACATTCCTACGCCCCAAGCAAAGCCAAGAGGGAGAGGGCGAGGGAGAGAGGGAGCCGTGACATGTGTAGGGTCAGATTGCAATGATGATTATTCCCCAGGTTATGGCTTGGTGGAAAGATCAGACCTTGCCTTTCTGAAGTTCTCATAGCCAAGACTCGGACATGTGGTGATAGGTGGTCTTCCGCAAGACCATCATCAAGTGCATCTTAGCCACTGCATCCTGGATGGAGCATAGACCCCGTCAGCCTTAAGGGCTTGGGGAATCCAGTCGGAGCAAAAATTGCAAACTCAGGACATGGCGCACCATCAGAGCTGCTGCCAACGCTTGATAGGCCGAGCGCGCAGAGGGCAAGCGCGACGAAGCTGAGGGTCGACGTGGGGTACTGTAGGTTTTTGTTTTTACTTCCTTCGGGAGTGATTTTGTTCGTGCCCTGTCCAACTGTCGACGAAATGGCTGAATGGAAACATATCGCCGGTTTGCACAGAGCAAAGCTTCGTCGGCCAGCCGCTCGTGCTTCGGCTCCACCAGGCTGCCACAGCACCGAGGACTTCAAGGCGACTGCTGAGGAAGATCCTCAGTTCCTGATGTGCTCCGGCTTAAAGACTGAACAAGGCTTATGCTCAGCGGTTTGCAATGGGCTCTGGACTCAGGAGTGTGTGCGTGCACGCGGCGGATCCTTGGCTGCAAGTACAGTATCCCCGTGTCCCGATTTCTCAGTGGCTCCTGCAAGAAAAGCTTTGACATAGCCACTTGAGTAGGGACAACGCCACCGTATCCATTCCCTGAAGCCCAGTGCCGCCAAACTCACCATCGCATCGGTAAATGTTTTCTTGCGTCCAGTCCCAGCCGGAAGCTGCCCGGACATCCCCAGATAGGAAGAAGAACCTCTGCTGGGCATCCTTTGTGGACATGAGGCCACGCGAACCCCTGCCTCGAGCTCGGTGAAACCCCGCCTGCAAGCCTGGAAGCATCTTGCGGAAAGCCCTGAAGCTTTGACTCTGACGCGACATAAGGATCTGTCTGCCCAGGCGCTGGATTGGGAGGTCCGACCATCTGCATATGTCGAGATGATAGCATCAGCACTAGAGTCACTACAGTAGAGTCCTTTCTGAGGTCCCATGCCCTGATTCCTGACAAGCCCGAGAGATCTTTCCCGCTCAAGCAAATTGCATGGCCCGCAAGGTGGCCAAGAAGTGGGAAGAACGTATATGCCAAGAGCTGCCTGACAGGCAAAAATCAAGGAGGGCAGAGCAGGAGCACACGCACAATTGCCCCGGAGGCATGAGCCTTTGAACCTGATTGTTCGGTGCGCGCGCCTTCGACATAGGCTGTCAACTTGCAGCTTTGGAACTCATTGCCTAAAGTCCCTGCAGTCTTGCTAGCAGAGTCGTGAGTGGAGAGTGGAACAACATGAATATCGAGCTAGTACTTGTAGCAATTATGATTTTCGTATGCTGCGAAGATCGCGCACATGAAGTCGAATAGCACACTGCTCGCTCGCTCGCTCTCGCTCTCTCTCTCTCTCTCCCGGTCCCGCTCTCTTTGTATGTTTCTGTTTCTGTTTCACTCTCTTCTGCTCTCTCCCGCCATCCTACCCGCATCTAGATTCTGGATCTCGCTTCCTCTCGATCACTTGCCGCCAAGGTTTCGGGAGCAAGCAGCGAAGGCTGGGGTGTTCGTTGGGGCTTCCTCTCGTTTTCAGGTTGGGTATGGCTCCTTGTGTGCGCGCATGTGCGCGTGTGTTTGTGTGTGTGTGTGTTGAAAGACTTGCTTCGCCCATGCCCGTCAACCCAGATTGCCACATCGTTAGGAAGTGGAGATGGGGTTCACGCCCGAGCCATTCATGCAGTTCAAGATGGAGGATTGGGCTGTCGTTGCACAATCTGTGGATGCTGTGATTGCTGCACTGCAGTGGAAGCCTGGAGCGCAGGCGAAGCTGTGGTACTTCTTTGTGTCAGGACATGAAGCAACGGGGCAAGTTGCAGCGGGATTTCGTCGACTTCGTTTTACGGCCGCTTTGGGCTCCTCGGCTTCAGTCCACTTTGACAGGCCGCACATCAAAGGCATTCATCAATTTGATGTCATGGTGAGACCTTTCCTGCCTTGCTTGCTGAAGCCATGTAGGTCACGTCTGTCCCCCGCCGATCCGAGGAACCATACGCACAGCTACGCGATTGCACTGTTTGCAACTTTTATGTGCTGGAGGCAGTAGGTCTTTTCTGGAGGCTGCACTGCTTGGGGGTCTGGAAGTCTTCAGCTCAGAGAACTGCTGTTGCACTCTGGCGCTCGGGGCAGACTTGTTAGTAGTTCTCATCTGAACTTCAACTTGGGCCGATATCCAGATCACATCCGAACCCTACGGACTGCAATGTAAACGAAGCGTTTGCCGAAAAGAGCGTCTCTGTCTTTACAGATCAGCGCAAGTCCTAAGCTTCAAAGCTCCCAGCAAGTCTCAAGCCCGAAGTTCTAAGTGAGCCAATCTTCAGACATGCCCAGGCTTGAGCCCAGTTTGGACCCGTGCCTGTCAAACCTGATCAAGTGCCTGGCCTGGCATAGCAGCACGGGACCAATGAGGTGAAGCAAATCCGTGCATGGTGTTTGTTTCAGCTGCCAATGACGTACTTGGAATGACCAAAGCTTCTGCACCGAGGAATCGAACCCTCTACGAAGTGCCAGGGCCTCGGAGATCCTCTTCGACGTGTTTGCAGTCGCGACAGGCCTCAACAGACCCTTTCAGAGAAGTGCGCCCCGAGATCAGCCTGCCTTCTTAGCTGGCAGAAGATGGTCTCTCGACGGCGGATCAAACCCCAAAATCCCAAACCCTAACTGTGGGACATTCGGCAAGCCAGGAAACAGCATAAGTCGCAATCTGAACTGGAACCCGGCTTGTCGCTCACCTCAAGGCGGAGGATCTACGGCTCTGACCAGATGGACTCTATGGCAGAATCAGCCCCTCGGAACCGTGAGTTCGCTCTTCGTTCGGTGTGTATCCCCACGACCGCTAGCAGTAGTAGCAGTAGTAGTAGTAGTAGTATAGTAGTCGTCGTCGTAGTAGAAGTAGAAATAGAAGAAGTAGACGCAGGAAGTAGAAGTAGCAGTAGTCGTCGTCGTCGTGCCAGCAGCAGCAGGAGGAGGAGTAGGACGAGTAGGAGTAGGTGTAGGAGTAGAAGTAGAAGTAGTAGTAGTAGTAGTAGTAGTCGTAGTAGTAGTCGTAGTAGTAGTAGTAGTAGTAGTAGTAGCCGTCGTAGTAGTAGTAGCAGCACTAGTAGTCGGGTGGTGGCCGCGAGGGCAGTAGTAGATCCAGCAGAGGACCTGGACCTCCTCCTACCTGGCATGCCTCGCAGAGACGCGCCTCCGCAGCTGACCCCACGGACCGTTGCTGCCATCGTGGAGGGCCGCCACGCCGAGGAGCGAGCCAAAAGCAAGGAGAGCAAGTAGCACAAGCGGCATTCGGCTTTGGGGTGTTACACGAAGTGTCACCTTCCGCCAAGCCAGAGAAGCCCGGCTGGCTTGTTTCCAGAGCAGTAAGCAATTGATGGGCTGGATAATGGTAATCCTGCTGCCGGCGTGAAACGCATGCTGCAGCAAGCCTGTATATTATTTAGGGTCATGCTTTCGTCCGCGAAAACAAAGCGTTTTCGCTGAAGGTGTTGTTTGAACACCACGGCTTTACACGCCTGAAGCTCTGATTGGAACTGGGCCCTCAGAGACTTGTGTGGTGAGTCGCTGATTCGCCAGGCTGACATCCTACCCGAAGAGGGTTGCATTCTTGGTCTCACGCCGTGTTCTGTATGTATTCACTGTGACACTCCTACCAAAGCCAACGGGGGTTTGAGGTTGACAACCTTAGACTCGGACATGCAAGCTATTTGCACACGTTTTTTGCGCCTGCGCACTTTCCACGTGGCTGGCACTTTTCAGGCACTTGTGAATATCGCATAGGCAGTGTTGCGGAAGTGCTTGTGTACCGGGCCGGGCGGAGCAAAAAGGAGAAACTGTCAGATATCGATGCTGCCACCAGGTGCATTGCAGCAGTTTCAAGCTGATCATTCTACGCTCGGAAACATCGTGAGTTTGTGTTCACAGGCCAAGTCACTAGCCCGAAAGCAAGACCGCACGAAAGTTGGAATCCTTGCTTTCGGCAACGCGCCGTCCCCCCCTTTCATAGCTTTCCCTTCCGCTTTCCCTGGACATCAAACGGGTTCCAAACCGCTTGCGAGAAACAAGCTGCTTTCGCTCCGGTTCGAGATAAGTACAAGAAGTGCGGAGTGAAAGCAGAGTTGGGCAGTGTAATTACCGAAACCAAAGGCGACATGGCGAGCCCTGCACAGCGAAAGGAGCCCGGATCCTGGTCTTGCGTTATAGTCCTGAGTTTTCTTGTGTGCTCCGGTCATTCTGGGCAGAGACCGAGGCTACGCCACTTTTTGCGGCGCCACTCTGGGAATCGAAGAGTCATCCCTGACCAGTTTCCTCATTGGTAGGAAGCATTGTAATTGGCAATCGCCAAGGCGGTGTGCTGCCTGCATACGCTCTATTCATGCTGTAGCATGTACCTTTAGTGGTGAAGCAGACGGCATGTTCGGGATCCCGGCGTGCTTCACACGGTGTCATGCGTGGCATCATCGTTCCGAAACACCGTCGATGTCATCGCATGATCAGCAGGCCAGTACACCACAGCGATTGCCACGATGATGACAACGATGACGATAGCAACCTAGAGACGATTCCAACAAGCAGTCTTGAGTCTTGTCGTTGTATGCACCTGAGCAGCCCGAGATCCGCGACAGGGGTCGAGGCATCCCCGCCTCCTCGTCCGAAGGAGCGCCGGAGACCTGAGCAGCTTCATTCGGGTCTTTCTAAGTCGCATAGGACAGTCAAAATCAAACTTGTTCGTATGATTCATAAGAACCTTGACATTATGGCTTGAGATCAGCTTTCCTCTACGTACCTTGTAGCACAGAAGGTTTGGAATGAGGTCGGAAGCGGGATGCTGCTAATGCGCTGCAGGACGTGTCACCGCTGGCAAACTCATCACTGCTTCGAACTTAGCCTTTGGTGGTGCTCGACATCCGGGAGGGTAAGCAGCGGAACAGAGTGCTGGACAGGGCCTTTCAGAGGGCCTTGCGTTTGCCTGTCTCCGCTTGCAGCTTCAGTTCCAGCCGCCAAAAAGCCTTTCCTGAAGCAAAGCAACGGAGCATGTGTTTGTTCCTGCACTCTTTTGGCAGCTGTCGTCTCGAAGGGCGCTGGAAGCAGCACGCATCCAGGCCGTGCTGTGCAGACTCTCCCCGAAATAGCCTGTCCAAAGGCCTCCTTTGAGCCATCATCCCTCGATTCCCATCGCGCAGTCACTGAGCATCGTAGCTGCGTAGCTGGTATCATCATCGCGCTGGCTTTAACGCTGGGGCAATACCCGACTGGCTCTAGGGCAGCCTCACGCTGAGGCACCACAATATTGTATCTCGTTTCCTGTGCTTTTCCCATTCGTCACAAGAGTCGAGACAGCGCCTTGCGCGAGACTGGAATTGCTTTAAACTCTAAGTGTTTACCCCAACTTCAATTTCTTGGGAGGCTGCGCCCGTTCCTTCCAACCCCTTCGACCTGTCTCCCGCCTCTCAGAGCAAGAAAGGATTCTCGGTGCACTTGACCAGCTGTTGGAAAGAGATTTGCAAACTTTATTCGCACGGTGCAGTGCCAGCATTGCGGCTTGACGAACTGGTCGACGAGGATGATAGAAAGGAGTTGCCATATCATCTACTGTCATGATTGTCATGCAGCGTAACCTGGTCATGCTGAAAGCACTCTTCAGCTCACCTAGGCGGAGCTGAAGCGAGCTACGACCCCACCTGCCAGCGCCGGCACTCCGTGCCGACCCTGGACTTGACTTCCAGTCTTGACATCTACGGTCTTAGGACGAGGGTCCATCTGTTGACTGTTGAGCGGCGGGCCGCAGGCCTCGCATGGGAGCAACAACGGCTTCACAGAGGCTACGCCAGCAGTACTCGAGTCAAGACCACGAGACCTTGCTCAGGACGTTCTGGCCTCGGTCGGCCACACCTCCAACAGCAGGCGGCCTGCTTTTTGGCCCTTCCATGGCTTTACAGCCCCCTGTTAAGCGGTCGCGACCTCGCTGGATCACTGCATAGGCAGACTCCCAGAGGTTGTGCTTTTGAGGAGTGATGAATTCCCCAGTCTGCGACGATCACACGACCAACTGCTCATGGGAGCCCTAGGTTATGGCCACTACCAAAACAGCTGTACGAGATGCTGAATATGCATGCTGCTTGACTCACCCAAAGAAACAAACATGACATATCTGGCAAGACTATTCGCGAATTCGGAGCTCAAAAAAAGGTGGCCCAGGATTTGTGCAGCCAATCTCGGAGGATTTTGGCGGCGTGACCACACTCCTGTCGCCAATGGCCGATGCGTTCCACAACGTGGGGACATTGAAAGAACAGCCTTTGGCACGGGTCCACCTGCATTGGCACAAGTTTGCTTTTAGGGGAGCTTCGTTGTGCTGTCATCGGTAGGGACGATTGTGGAGTGCTGTGGTGAGCTGTTGTGGCGGTCTGCCAGAAGCGGACGCAGAGCCCGCTCGCCGGCGTCACAGTACCCACACAACACTCTTGCACAGCGCACTGCCACACTGCCCTGCCTGTCTCCAGGCCGCCGATCCCCACCACCTCGGCCTCGCGGACGCAGCCCCGTGGAAGAGGCACAGCCCAGCCTGGGAATTCGAGCAAATGTGGGGCAGCTGTATAAAACCCAAAAGAACGAGATCCCAAGTAATTATGAAGACCTCCACAAGAGGTCCCCTGACAGACTCACAGCTCGTTCTTGGTCTCCTGAGGTTTCGAGTCTCTGTTAACATCCTGTCTTAAGCTGAAATCTGAAAATGCGACAGTACGACGGGCCGCGACGTGCAAGTGAACACTCCAAACGTGGTTGAACCCTTGCGACTGTGCGTAGCTTGTGCCGTTCTGGGCAAGCACAAAACCGAAACTGACTGCGCTCCCCCACAGTCCCTTGCATTTTGGGAGTTGCATTCTTTCCATCGCAGTCCTGTACGTATCGACACATGCAATTTGGACTCTTGGGAGCTTGAGGGGTGCTCCTGGAACAATGAGCATGCCTGCCTGTCTATCACCACCTCGTACACCTACCTAGTGGGAGCTAGGTACCTTACATTCAACTACACTACGGTAGTGTACGGTACGGTATCTCACCTTGCACTACTATATGCACTATGCTACTATGCGACACTATACTATGCTGTATTTTTATGTACCATATCCCAGTACATTGTACTGTACTATAGAATACAGTCATACATACAGTGCCACACAGTACCCTACTCTAAAGACTGAGTGGCACTATACTGGGTTTTACACCCGTAACTCGACTATCTTCTACTCTTCTGTAATCTGTCGCCGTCTTGGTATACTATGCTAAACTGTGTGATATTATATCGTATTGCCAGTATATACACATGTTGAATTCTGTTTGTGTAGTCAGCTAGTCAACGAATTACATTCTTACATGCTTAATCGGTTATTTATGTGAGTCAGTCACTCACTCAGACAGTCTATGACATGCACCTCGCCTTCTCTTGCCTGTCCAGCGTCGTTGGGTGCTGTTTCGAGTTTAGCAACGTGGAGATTAAACATAACGGCGAGTATTTTGAACAGTTCGTATGCAGCGAGCAGCACAAAACTTTGGCTGCAAGATACCTGTCAGGATTTCTCGTGAGGCCCAGTGTGAAACCCCAACCACCCAAATCCCCTGAGGCGTCAAGTAAGGGTTCAGTCGCACGCCGGCACTGCAGCAGCATTGGTCCCAAGCCATTCGGTAGACTTTTTAACCATACCTTCGTTTGACTCATATAATATGGAATAGAAGCATGACGACTCACCTTTCGGCTTCAACTTTCTCACAGCCGGCTCCTCGCGCACGCGGAGTTCAAGTTTCATGGCGCCCGCTTCTGTGCCAAAGTGTGCATAAGCCGATGCGCCCCAGGGCCAGGACCGGGAATCGAATGCCCCGATCCCTGCCCGAAATCATGGGAAGCCCGAAGATGAACCTAGACTCTCACCGGATGCACAGACTAGAATCTAGAATCGGCTGAAAGCTGAACAGGAGTCCCAAGACGACTCCCCGGCCCGGCGAGGAAGACAGTCTCGAGAAGGCTCGCAAAGCTCAGAGCCACGTGGAAGCTTCGTGTAACCTGGGCAAAGCACTCCAACAAATTTAAGCTTCATGCTTAGATCGCAGAGGTCATTCTGCGTGCTGGTCTCACACGACATTTGTGGGGGTGGCTGCCCCTCCCAGGCTACCGAGACCGGGAATGAGAAAGACAAGTACGACCATGGCACACGCGGAGCTGCTGCAGCCACTCTTGGTGCCGTGGCTGAACATGAACCACGTTGAAATGCCATTTGCGCAATGAGAACCAATGGGCTCTTTAGCAATGAATCTTCGAGATGAGGGGGTTTGACGGATTGGCAGACTCTGAATTCAGATACTTCTTCTGTCTCCGCGTCCCCACATGTTTGCAAAATGTTCGCTCTGGGGGAGAGAGGGCTCTTTGTGTTCATTCCGCGTTTGAGTGCTTGGCTAGAATCATCACTGCACATGTCTTTGTGTGGCTTGCGTCACTTCTCAGTGCCGAAATTAGAGCCGAGTTGCGAGTGTGAGGGTTCCTAGGCAAGCCGAGGCCTGGGACTCCTCGGTGTCGGCTTGTGTGCCGTGGCCGCTTTGAAGCTGCATTCGCTGGCCGCAGGAGTGCGTTTCGTCACTCTGCTACTTCAAGTCTGAACCGTCGCTCTCTGAAAAGCTATCCAAAGATTTCAGGACCTTACTCGCTCTCCTCTCTGAAGGCGCCATCGGGGACAACAGCCGTTGGAGTGGCTCAGGTAGGTCAGGCAAGGTTGGGTCACACTCTGCGGCTCGAGGCTCCAAAGAGTGGCCATCGAGAGAGACGGCAAGAAGGATCGTTCTTGAGGGGCAATCGAGGCGGAGATGCGAATCTGTTGGCGGTCCTCATTTGCGACACCTTTCCAAGACTTGCCAAGCCGGGCACTCGTAGAGCCTTCACAACCACATGCTCCTGCAGGAGCGAAGCCGCCACAGATGCCTCAAGACCAAATGCGAGGTCTTCACGCATCGCCGCATCGCCATTCTAGCATTGTTTGGGCCAACAGGATCGTGGTCTCCAAGCCTGCATTAGCTTGTGCCCTGCAGGTTGGGAAGAGGGCAGCTCCTTGACCGCTGCCCGACGTTTCCAGCGAGCTCCTGTGCCCTTGAAGCCATCGGGCCTTGGGCGGTTGAAGTTCAAGCTGGTGCCAAGACCACAGCACCTGGAGGCCTCGTCGACATACAGAGTTTTTTCTTTACGTGACCTCTCCCTGCCTCACATCACTGACTCGGAAGGCCTTGCATTCTCAAGCTCAGCCCGGCCCACTGCAAAGTGCGAACACATCCCTGTGACTGGGATGGCAGTCATCATCATTGTGGGACCCGGACAAGGGGAGACCTGGCGGGCCTGGACTGTCAGGTGGTGGGCGCCGAAGCAGCGCACGCTGACGCTGGCAGCCGGAGGTGAAGAAAGGCACGCGCAGCGCCTGCACGTGCATGGGGCGGTTAGATTCGACAGGCTTGTGAAAGTCTCGGAACCCCAACCCATCTTCGAATAAGAGCTATGACAGAGCGAAGTTTTCATGTCCATGTACTGCAAGCTGGTTCGCCTGGTCATTGCTGCACGCTGAAAGATCTGCTGCCATGCTCTTGTGCTTGGCATAGCCATAATCGCCAAATTGTTTTCATGGTAGCTGCATTGCGACAAAGTGTGTATTTCTTCCGGTCTTCATATCAAAAAAGTCATCCAATCACAAAGCAGCCCTGATGTCAGCATGCTTATAGCATGCCTCTGATCCAGTAAGAGACCAGTACAAGGGAGGTTTGAGATTTTGTTCTGGTTTCTGGCAAGACTCTTCCCGGCCACCGGAGCAAGGCTACGTAAGGCCTTACCAAATCCTGCGAGGGGGGCTACGGAATTTGAGGAAAAGGAGCACACCGCTCGAAACAGATTCGACAAACAGCAAACAAACTGATCGAATTTCACTAGGGATTGAAACTTGACAAGAAGGAGGACTGGGAAGTATGAGAAAAGGAGCAAACCGCTCGAACTGGATTAGGGAAGATGAGAAAAAATACGTTCCAAAGGGACCGGGGGATGTCATGTGAGAAAACGGAGCAAAACGTTCGAAGAGGGAGAACTGCTCTGCAATTATAAGAAAAGGGAGCAAACCTATGCGCAAAGAATAGACGAGCATTACGAGAAAAGCTCGAAGATTTTGAAGAGATGAGACAGGCAAACAGTGCAAAAGGGGCTGTGAGAAAGAGCGCAAACCGCTCGAACGGTGCTAAACTGTTGGAGAAATAGCAGAACACTATGGGGAGGGACTGGGGAATGGAGCAAGCCGCTCGAACGAGCCTAGACAACGGAGAAGATAAGAAGTGTCCGAAAGGGACTAGAGGATTTGAAAAAACGACAGCAGACCTGTCGAACGAGAGTAGAGTAGAAACAGAGAAACAAATTGCTCGAAGTGGACTAGGAAATGTGAGAAGAAGGTGCAGACGGTTCAGAAAGGATTAAACAAGAGAAGACAGCAAAGCGACCGTCCCAAAGAGACAGCATAGGGATGATGCGACAAATTGCCCGAAACGGACTGGTGAAGTTCAGGGTTTGGAGCAAAACCATGCGAAAGGGACTAGGGAATGTGAGAAACAGCAGCAAACTCCTTGAAAAGCGGCGTTTGAAAAGATGAGACAGAGAACCAAAGCTTTCGAAAGAGATTAGAGAATTGAGAAGGACAAACACACCGCTCGAAAGCAGATAAAGAAGATTAGAAAATTCCCTTGTGCTGTCGAGCAGCTTCTCTCCCCTGTTCTACTCTTCAATCTGTTGCGAGTGATGGAGTGGTTGCGCCTTTTTCACATCCCTTCTCCTTTTCGAGCCCTTTTTCAGCACTTGCTGGTGTTATTCAGATTGTCGGATGACTTTAGAACGCTTTGCTTTTCTCCCAGTCTCCTCTGCTGTAATCCTTCTCGAGCAGTCGGCTCCCTCTCGGCAGCAAGACTCGGCAAGACGAGAACGAAGTGCAACGCAATGAACTGCCCTGGTCTCAAAATTTCATCCCAAATTGCCATAAGACCCCCTGCCAGTATCCATGTAGCACCACCTCGGCACCCGGTCTTCACTGATGACACGAGATCGCAATTACAGATCATATGTTGGATTCGTGTTTTGCCGAACATGCACGAGGCCTGCACCTAAGAACAGACTTGCAAACGGCCAGGGCAGCTTTGGATGCCTTCGAAGCCGTCCTTGGTGTGTCCCCTGCAGTGCTGGGCACGATTCCCATCCCCGTGGGCTCGGTGGTGGTGCCTCGGCTTGCCCGGTGGGCTGGCAATCGTGGGCTTCTACGTTTTGGGATGTGGGCTCCGGAAGCAGGGACGCGCAGCACTTCCAAAGGTCTTTCCCAGGCCACCGGGTGGAAAATCTCGAGCGAAAAGCTTAGAAATGCTGGCGGTCTCTCGTGGTGGCTCTTTTAGATGTCTCGCGACCCAGGTCTCTATTCAGGACAGCCTTCGCTCGGCACGGCAGTCCTGCGCTGATCTTGTCGGCTATAAACTCCTGCCACTCGGCTTGGCCTGGCTCTGCGCTGCACTAGGCGTTCAAGACATGAGGTCATGAGGACTCAACATGGCCACCGAGTGCATTTGCTAGATTGAACTGAATTTCAGGGCATGATGCCTAGGAGACACTTTCATAACGAGCCCTTCCTTGTAACTGTACTTTCAACCCGCAGCACGCCGAAGCATGGCACAATGTGCAGGGCTGTGAGAAGCCTCCGATTGCGCTGACAGTCAACCAGTCTACATCAGTCTACAGGGGAGTGCCAACACTGCAGCAACTCCTCCAAGTGCTGCTAACCAGTAAGAACTGGTTTGCATGTTTGAAGAGACAGAGCTCTGAAGACGGGTTTGACCATTGCAAAGAAATACACCCGATCCAGATGGCTGTCCAGCTCCTGCGAGGAACCACGTTGGTCTTGAGCTGCAGGAGGACACAACATGCCCAAGCGAAAGCTGATGAAGAAGCCGCTTGATCTGTTCAGGCCAAAATGCTGCGAAGCTGCAACAAACAGCTGAAGGTCTCCAGACGAAGTGCACTGTTGCGAACAAGCACGCAAGAAGCTGATTGGCTCCGGATTCAAGTCCTGATGCCTGGGTCCTGAATCCGACTAAAGCCTACTGGCCGTCTGACCCAATCTTTGCAAGTGCATCCAAGCAACATTTCCAGGACTGCCACACTTCGGAGTGGCATTTCGTGCTCCGGTGGCGTGGGCGCACCGCAGTTTGCGCGACGAGGTCGTCGATGCATCTTAAGTGTTAGGGCTGTTCGTTCTCAGCTGAGTTCTTCAGTCATTGAGAATACCTGTCCCATCGGGCTAGAGAACCACCTACGCTTCGGATCTCAACACTGCTGAGCCTGTTACAGTTGTAGCCGTTAAGAAATTCAGACACGGCGCCAGTTTGATATGGGCTGAACGTGAATTTCATCGAGAACATAGCATGCTCTAACTCAGTGCGCACGGCAAATTTCAGAAGAGAGCAAAGGTGCCGCCTTTGAGATTTCTCTGACCGAAGTTCTTCAGGCCGGAAGGCGCCTTCCGGTTCGCTGCCACACTTCGGCAGATGCAATTTCAAGGACAGCGCACTCTGCCGCGGCACGGCATATTACATGATGCTAGCGAGCTTTGTCCTTATCCCGGCATGTCATGACCCAGTTGTTTATCAACTCTCCATGCTGCGCGGTGCAGTGGCTGTTAGGAGCAGTCCTGTCACGGCGTTTCGGACACCGCTGCATAGGTCCTGGTGACATAAGTTCCTGCTCGACTGGAGTGTGTCATGAAAGTCCTGAGTTCTGAGACAAATTGCATCCTGGCCGACTCTCGCCACATCATTTCTTGTGTGGATGAGCAAGCCGTAGGAGCAAAGTTCTCCAGCGATGGAAGTCCATCCAATTTTCTCTTGGAGGACTGAATATAAGGGGCGGCTCCGCAGTATCAGGAGGCACGATTGACAAGTTCCAACTGCAAGCTGTTGTGCTAGAGGCCCAATAGCACAAAGAGCCTAGAACATGGATGCATCTGTCCACAATGTGCCGGCGCGATCCGGCGCGCAAGACCAGCCACGAATGTCACCAGGTTCGTGCCGTAGATACAAGCTTATGTTTCGAGTTGCGACCCGCCCGACTCACCGACCAAAGGTCCCTGGCCATCGAAGCCGACATGTCGAAAAGTAGGATTCCAAAATGCGAGCCTCGTGCTGACACACTGCAGCGCCGCGCTTGCGCGCACTTGGCCCTTCAGATGTGCACCCGCGCGGGCATCTCCGGACCAAGCCATTGCTTCGTTTGCTGGTTCAGTGTTACAGAGCAGAACCTTATTGCAAAGCTGCGTCTTGCAGGGTGCTGCGACCCGATACCTGCACCCCGCCTCGCAAGCCTTGACAAGCTCCTTCAATCTTGCAGGATTGGCCGCGCCACTGCTGGCGAGGCCTCCACCTCGATGCGGTACGGAACTGGATGCCGGTGCCTTTTGTCAAGCCTCTTGGAATTATTCAAGTGCCACTGCTCACAAGGGGTCTCAGCCTGACAGCGTGCGATGGAACTGCAGCTAGACTTTTTCGGGATACCCAAAAAAGGCGATGGGGCCCTGCTAGCCTGATCTCGGTGAGATTCTGTGGGCCACAATGGGAGTCCCTCGAAGGCAGTACATCAAGGCCATGGCAGCCTACAAGGCCGAGATGGGACAACTCTGTTGGCTGAGACTCATGTCGTCGGCGTCCTTCCTGAGAGGCCAAATTTTTCCATTGGCATCTTACAGATGACCAAGCATGGAGACTGCAGCTTGTCTGACTTGACTGCCTGAAGCACTTCCTGAGATGCCCCCCCGCCCCCGCCCCCCGCTTTACCCTGCCAACGCTCAGGTATGTCCCGAGCCGACCAAAGCTTGTCGAAGCGCAAAGGGCGCAGCTTGCAACTGCAAGAAAACTTCCCGAATGACCGACCGTTTGTTTAGCTTCGCAAGCAGTGCAAGCAGAATGTCAGGCTCAGTGCGGTCTCACCACGGACTGCCTAGATTGCTAGCAGGGCAATCCAAAGCTCGGAGCTGCCTGCATGGAAGCAGTCAACTTAGGACTTCTCCGGAATTTTACAGTGAGGACGATGTGAGAGAGGCACGGGCGAACACATTCTCGTCATTCCATGCACATCGGCCCGTGCGGAAGCTGAGCACTGCACATAGTAGCAGCATGAGTGGTTATACGGTTACATATACATACGCACGCATACAGGCATGCGTGCATGTATACATACATTCATGCGCGCACACATAGGTACATACACACATACAAAATGCATGCATGCATACAGAGAGTTAGTTGCATACACACACACACACACGCGCGCGCCCGCATGCATGCACGCATGCATGCATGGTGCGTATATACATACATACATGCATATACATCATAGTCGCGTGCGCACGCATGTGAAGTCTCTTTATCCTGTCCCATCACTTCGATGTAGGTACACAATTGCAGAGTCTGTCAATCTGTGCATAGCAACAAAGATAGATATGCCTTTAGGTAGAGAGACAGGCAGGGAGGTAGATTGGTTGGTGGGTGGGTAGGACCGGCAGGCAGGCAGACAGACAAAGGCGATAAATATGGATGAAGCTGCACATGTGCGCACATGTATGTGCCGATACGGTTGTCTCCATTTATCTATGTGTATTTTTGTGGGGAAGCATAGGTTGCACCAGAATTTGCAATTCGATTGCTGCGTGCTGATTCTACGGCATGGTTTTGCTGCCGTCTGCAGGTGGTGGACTTTGCAGCACGCCATTTCGTCACGGTTGTCCCGGTGATCGAAATGCCTTCTCATGTCCTTGCCGTGCTTTCAGTTTACCCTGAGTCGCGGACTCAGACACCATGTCTTAGGCTTGGGCATTGCAGGGGCACAGTTTTGGGACGAGTCCAGAGGCCATGCAAGGTCGAATTCGTCATGTAGCACTTGAAGCTGAGATGCATCCTGTACACCCATCCTGAAAAGACACAAACGTTTAGGATTCTGTGAGTGCAAGTCTCAGAATCCCCAGAAACACCGGCTTTCCATGCTAACCTGGTGTCCGATGCGACTCGTGCCTGGTTAAGGCTGGCGTGCCATTCAGGCCCCTTCCAAGTGCCAGTCTCCCGCGAGGGCATTTACAAGGACATTGTTCGCAGGCAGCCATGGAGTTGCCACGGAATACGGGACTGTGTTTCTCGAGCAAAAGAGCTGTCTTTTGCGACAGGATAGTCTGAGACCATGCATCCTAACCCGAGAGTAGATGGTAGGTGGCAAACCCAGCTGCGGAAGGTAGTGAGTTGTTCACAAGATTCGAAAATTGATGAGGGGTGCCGGGTTCTGCAAGATCCCGATACCCGAAACGGCATGACGGATGGCAAACCCAAAACGAGAACCCCAACCCCTGAGAATGATTGTTCGTTCGATAAACAGAAAAACTTGGCAAACCCAAGCCATAAACGGGCGACTGCGTCCCCACAACCCCAAGCCCCAATCGGGATTGGTGAGTGGCAAAACCAGAACTTCCACAAGGTGTGATGTGTGGCCAACCTTCAACCGTAAGCAGGATTATTGGGTTCCGAAAATCCCAAACCCCACTAGGAAATGATCGCTGGAAGACCTAAAGCCGATACCCTCAACCCTAAAAGCTGCCCCCAAAGACAGGAGATGAAGCACACGAAAACTCAAGACCGCTACGGGGTGCCACAGCACAAACCCTTCAAAACCCCAACGGCCCCAAACTCTGACAAGAGATGTCGGTGGCAAACGAAAAAACGCGAACTTTGAAGCACGAGGATGGGCCTTGGCTCCCAAGCCCGTAGGGTGGCCTCCCTCGCTTGTCTCGTCTTGTTACAATTGTTCCTGTTGTTTGCCCGACCCCCTCCCCCCCAAATCCCCAAATCCCTCACCCCCGGCAACTTCGTCTTCGAGGGGCGCTGCAGACCGTGTGCAGCAGGAATGCCATCCCAACAGCAATCCTAAGGCAAAACTAGCACCGAATGTCTCTGTGTGTGTGTGCGCGTGTGTTTAGGTGCGTAGTCAGGTTTTGCCTCGGCAAGGTGCGAAACACGAGCCCGTATTTTGTGGTTTCCTCTAGTTTTTCTTCTGATTGGGCACATTTTGCTTGATGCTGTGGTCTAAAGTCTAAGCTCTTCCTTTTCATTCACAAGCCAGCAGCCAGAACTGAAGAGTCACTGCCCCCAGCCGCTCCAGCCTTCCAGGAACTCCTCTGCGTTGGCAAGGCAAGGCGCTCTTCAGCAGAAGCGTCAAAAGCACCCAAAAATTTTTGCATCAAGGTCCAGTAACGTTACCTAGTACGCCCATAGCATACAGGTCCCCCAGGACCTGGTCTATTCTGCGTATTTACTTCCCTGTATTGGAGCAGGCTTCTACCCTGCAGTTCGCCGCAGATGTTCTCACGGATGTTGCGGCGCTTTTTCCGGGCAGGCGCCGCAGCGGGGCCCAGGGGCGAAGGAAAAGAGTTGGGCTTTCCGATCCATCCGGCAAAAGCATGCCACCATCTGCAATATGTCCCTGCATGTGTCAGGTACATTCATGTCGGCGGCGACGAGGCCGTCTTCGATGCATGGCAAGAAAGTGAGCACGTGAGGCAGGGCAGAGGGGTCCGGGCGAGGGCACAAAGGAAGCCCGCCCAGTCGGCAAGAATGTCCCACCGGTAGCTCCCGAAGTCGTCCTTATCAGCCTAAGATTTTTCGAAAGCGCGGGGATCAGAAGGGAAGCGAGCGAGTTATATACCAACCGCAAGGCCCCAGTTGACGAGATCTCGAGCCCAAGCACACCCAGCGCGCCCAAGCAAAGCCTTCGGCCAGGGCCTTTGCAGGCCATGCCGGGCTTCGCAACTTGGGGCCGGACATTTTGGAGGCGCGGTGAGCCGGACGCTTTCCATCTTGAAAGAATCGGCCTTTTTTTGGTGCAGTCTGCGACCGGCCTTTGAGGTCAGAAGCAAGGGTTTCTCCTGGCACAGTTGTGTGAGGCTTGGTTCTGCGCGGTGGGGAAGATCCTGAAGGATGCACTGGGATGCACTTCGTGGTGGTTTAGGCAAAAGGTTTCATCTTGTTCTTCCACTTTGAGAACGGTCCTTGCTACCGCCTTCTACTAGACCCCTGAAGCCTATCATCCTCAAGGATCATGCAAATGGCAAATGACCAATCACCCAAATCCCCAAAGCTTCGAACGACGCGAAATGAGAGTTCTTTCTTGCTGACAGTTTCCTGTCAATGTCTTCCGCATTGTACATTCGAGGGGTTCAGACATTGCAAGCAGCAATGACTTGAAACGCAGCGCAGAGGAGCTTGGCAAACAGCCCATCATGCACCTTGGAATTAGTCAATTAGTTCGAGCAGGCTCCTGAAGTCTAAAGGGCAATGGGAGAAGAGCACCAGATTTCACAGTCGGAAGCTTGAGCATTACTCAGCTGCCTGAGAAGCTTGAGAGGAAGGGACGAGTTGCCGAGGTGGGACGACCACTTTGAGAACAGGCCGTGGTGCACCAGACTGTGCCCGAATGCTGAAGAGGCAGCATCCGCTGTGGCGTTACCGCATGACCCATAATTCAACCCTGAAAATACAAACGCATGCTCCAGATGGGAGGACTGGATTGTCCAAGCTTGGAAGATGCAGCCACCGGTTGGGGACGGGGTGGCCGGAGGCTGAATGAACCTGGATAAGGCGTGCAGAGCTCATAAGTACAACAGAGCCTGATTCTGCTATGTCAAGGAGGTCGAGCCGAAAACATATCTCCAGTTGCCACACCCAGGCAAGACCATAGATTCTGAGCTTCTGCTTACCTTGGGTTAGCAAAACATATTTCCTATCATGAAGATACACACCCGTTTTAACATTCTACAGATCTGTCGGTTCCTGTCGTCTACATCTCCCGCTGTCTGCTCACATGCCACCCACATTATTCGATACATTCTCACTGTGCTTAAACCCCGTAAAGCGAGACTGTGTCCCCAGAAGGTACCCGCCACCCACGGCGCAACTGCACATCCCCAGTGAGTAAATCTCGTGACCTCGTGGCCACGGCTGAGAATGCCCACGACGATTCCTGTGCCCTAAAGCCTTTGCGCCTATTCAGTTTGAGGTTAAGGCTGGGACGAGAGTCTACGTAGACGTAGTCGCCTCGGCCGTGTCGGGCGGTAGCCTCACAGGAGGCTTCACCCTCCTCAATTGTGCCAAAAGCCTCGTAAAATGTGGTTTAACTCCCGCCTGAGACTCTGTAGATATGTTCGATGGCTTGCCTGGAGAAGACATATTTGGCCTTGCCACATGAAAGCCCAGAGACCAACAACTTGCGCTTGTATTTTGCCCGACCCTGAAGTGTCGCCGAGGCCGGTGATCCTAGCTTCCCCTTTCGGAGCATCTCTTCTTCCATGAAGGTGGCGAGCCTTGGCGCAACGAAGCGTGCTATGCTTCAAGTTCAAGACAACAAGCTGTGCATATCAACCTCGGGCTCTCCGGCCTTCGGTCTGAGAGCGCAGCAAAGAGGCGCGCGCATGGACACTCCTGCCTTATGGCCGTCATGAGATGTTATGAGGTATCTTGACTATCCACTGGCATCCATTGACTTCAACCGCACCCTGGAGATGCTGCCTTCGACTGGCCCTCGAATGCTGGGACCGTGGTCGTGGTGTGCTTGGGGTTCGGACCAACGACAGAAATGCGCAGACCCGCAGGAGGATGTGCCACGATGTGGACCGAAGACACTGTGCCTAACGCAGTCGGGGCGAAGGCGGGCTGGATGAATGAAGTCGGGCAATGGCTGATGGTCACAAGAACGAATCGAGAGGGATCAAGATTTCACATGGAAGGCTGGGCACATGCCGGGAACTGCCTGCGTAAATGTTGTTAAGACAAGCCACCCCAACACTCCAGCGTGTGCCGCGATTTGTTTGCAAGATGACGCCAACCCATCCCGCTCGGGCGTAGCTTACAAAACGGCTTGGGTGGGGAGTGTGTTTCTTTGGTCACATCGCCTCCTGTCAATCGCCTGACCTAGCAGTCCAGCGGATAGCTTCCGCAGAGCACTTTGGAAATTACGCAAGACCAGACCTGCCTTGCAGGTCTACCCTCGTTACCTGGGCATTGCAGAGAGGTTATGGGGAGGTCTCCCGCGCCTCTGCGCGTCACTCACAGTCCAAGATGGTGTGCTGTGCCAGGTATCGTCGACCCGAGGCACCCGCGCGCCTTGGATGAAGCCGGAGTCTCAGCCCGCTGACCCCGTTACACGGAGGGAGCCTAACTTTGGACAGGACCTCTGGACGGCTGCCAAAGCACATTGCGGTGCCGAGGGGCCTCTTGCCCGGCATTGGACTCATTGGGGCATGGATTGCTAGGCGGCGGACACCTTTCACCCGCATCTTCCCGTCAGAGGCATCCGTGCTGCCGCTGTCAAAAAGCCTTTCTCGCGCAAGATGTATGGATGTGTAGATTCGTGAAGGGTTATGCTATAATCCTTTCTTGTATCAGAGTTTGTCCAGCTGAAAGCAGCATCACCGACGCCGGGAAAAGGGAGGGGCAGGGGAGATGCCTCCCTACCCTTTCTGCCCTCACCCCTCTGCCCCCTTCCCTGCCACAAGCCAGCAACAGATATGTGACAAGGACTCGCGGAAGAGCGTTGTACAGCCTCTAGAAGAAACTCTCCGTCGCGACAGTCTGGTTCTCGAGCTCACAGACTTGGTTCTCCCTTCGCTCCTTCAAGTGTCTCTCGAGAGGGTGTCTTGTCTTCTTGCTTTCCGGCTCCGTGCAGCCTCTTCACTTGTCAGCTAGGTACCCCGTGATTTCCGCTAGCTGCGAGCATGATGTTGCCATATGTTGCCTTTTTGGCCCCGCTGGGTCTTTCCACTTTCGCTTCCGGCCATACATCGCCGCCTTTGTGCATGCGGATAGCGAAAGGGGTTGCGATTACCTCACGACGTTTCTTCGCAGGGTGGGTGGCCTGCCGGGGCTCAACCCCTCGTATCGAGGTCCATAGAGTCTACTTTGGGATCTAAGGCTGCTCAGCACAGACCTGGGCTTCGCTTGCGGTCGATTCGAGCCCATGGAGAGCATCCGAAGCCCGGTGAGCTGGCAGAGAATGGGGTATGAAGAGATATAAAGGATGCTCTGTCAAGCTCGTTTATGCACTTGCTAGTCTGGAAGACTTGGCACACATTTTGTTGTTGAATGGTCCCTCATGGTACAGGGTTCCGGCTCTTTGAGTGATAGATAGATAGATAGAATCTGACAGGCTCCTGAATTAGCCGGTTAACCCCTATCTCCCCGGAGCAGGTACCTGACGGGCGGAGGTTGACAAAGGGGATTGGGGGAGGGGGCGCGGGGTGTCGGGTAGATAGTATCTATCGCCTAACCTCTAACCTGTAGGTATCTGACGTGGATAGATAGTATCTGACGGGCAGAACGTTTCATCTGTAACCTGTAGTACCCTGCAGCTATCTGCTGGTAGGAGGTTCTGGGAGATACACTCTGACCTTGTCATGTCCGCTGTGTGTGCCAGAGGTGAGCCATGTGTCCAGCTGTGTGAGAAATCGATGGACACGGAGTGTTTCTGCCTGCTGGTCCGTCTAAATGTCCGTCTGTCTATCTATCTGTCTATCTCTCAATCTCCGGTGCGAAGCCCTGCGCCAGTACTGTAGCCCCCATCGGGCAATCCTTCAGTTGGCCGCAATTGCCTAAAAATCCATCTACCGGGCTACGGGTTACAAAAGGCGTACATCTTGCAAGGCTTACCAGGCTTCGTTGGGTTACTTTGATGAGAACCGCTGAACTGCAACAACTGCAACAAGACTTCCTGCAGTTCTATGGTCCGTGGTAGGCGCTCCATGATTGCAAGAGAAGTTGAGTACAACCCAGGTATTCAAGAACGCAACGATCTCGTCAAGCATGGTTACCTGGCCAAAATGAGGGCTGCTCTGCAAGTCCTGCAACCCGTCGGACAAGTGGGAAGCCAAGGAATCGTTCTCTCCAGCCTTTTCTGAAGGCGGCACAGTCAGCCGTTAGTTTGATGTGCAACGAAGACCGTGCGACCCTACCTGCCAAGACCGTGCCATCGACACCAGTGACGAGAGCTACTTCTGGGCCGTTGCACCCAAGGCAGCTTGCAGCTCACAAAGTAGGACATGCTTGGACTTCTCCCGCACATGCCACACAGCGTGGAGATTTCCAAGTCAGGCCGGCGACTACATGGACGTCACTTTCCGCGCCGAGGCCTGCATTGGGCGTTCAAAGAAGGCTTCGGGTAGTGATGTGGCCACAATTACCGAAGTCGCTCGAACTCGTTCTGCTGGGTCCCCGGTGGCAACGAAGGGGCAGCAGCGCCAACTACTAGAACAGGACAGCCAGCACCAGCACCACGGCCTCGTCAAGGGGAATAATGCCAGCTTTTCCGCGAAGTGGTCGCTCAGCTGCGTGGAAGTTGACATCACCTGTTGCAGATTTCCTAGCCAGAGTTTCAGCAGTTCCAACTCGGCATGCAGTCTCTCAGAGTGTATTTCTGCAATTCACACCAAATTACCATCGTGAGTTAGGCTGGCATGAACTGTGTTCCGCCTCTACATGCCTCTACCGTGTTGGAAGGTCATTCCCATATAGAGCCCGACGGCTGATGGCTAGTAGCTCTCCTACGCAAGCTGGGTGGCTAAAGATTTATGCTGCGAATCTGCTCTTCCAGAGCTGACACAGTCTTTGTGCCGTAGCGGCCGGTACTCCGGATACACTTGCAAGTGAGACCATCGACTACCAGATGTTGAGGCTCAGCCGGCTCACGATCAAGACGGGCTCCAAGGACCCGAAGATGTGATCCCCCAAGCTAGAGCACGCTCGATGCTGCAGTTCTGAAGTCGCACGTTTTCGTGTCAGTCGCCTCGAGGGCCGGCGTGATCAGAGCGAATGTCGACGGACTTGAGCGGAGCAGACACGGATTTGGGTATTTGCTGCTATGTGACGAAGACACTTGAGAACGCACCTAGTCCAGGACCGACCTGGCGATCAACTTCTCAAAGGCATGACGAAGGTGATGCAGTGGTCGCAGGACTATTTTGTGGATTTAGCAAGCTGCTTTGGGACGGTTCCCTCAAGTTCTGTCAGCTTTCGCTGTCGATACAGGTCCAGTGTAGATGTCGGCAAGGACCCTGCGACCGGAAAACGCCAACGATCGTGGGTCGCTCTGTGCAGCTTCGATCGTGGCATCTGTGATGCCCCAAAGAACGCTGCTGGTCTGGATTGCGTTGGCTTCCAATGCAAAATGGTCCCTTCTGCCTTCTGCGCATTGTCGACGGTGCCAAGCTGAGGTCCTTGCAAACGGCCCCGTTTCGTCGATCCGGGTTCTGGTCCTAGAGAATCAGGAGCCTCGGACCGTGAAAGACGTCCCCAGCCGACCTTTTCTCGCACATGGCATGCAAAGCAGGAGAAGTGGATGACACTGCCGACCATCTTGGCTGCACAGTTGCAATTCCAAGAACCAGAAGAGGCCTGTAAGGTCGCACTTTCAATGTGACATGCACCGGGTTGTTGCAAGGATGTGAGCAAAGGCTTGCTTGGAATCGCCTGTAAATGCTCGGCGTCATATGCCGACCTGCACTGTATCTCAGCATGACCCAAGGCTGAAGAGATGCCCGAGCCGGAGCTTTGGATGAGGCAGAACGCTTCTCGAAGCTCCGAGAACTGGCGGCGGAAACGGAAATACAGTGATTTGGAGAAAAGATGTTCTGGTTCTAGTTCTTCGGGTCAAGGCAGGCTTATGATTTCCCAGGAACTGGAAGGCTGATTCGCTGAGTCGCCTTGAATTCTGGCTCCTCCCATATGAAGGATCTAGTGCCAGACATTGCCAGACAAATTCATCCACTTTTAGCGTCAGTCCGCTTGGATATCTCCCAAGTTTACGCTTGAGTCTGGCCTGGCCGTGTCGGAAACCCAGGCCGCACCAACGGCACGACGCAGCAGCCCCACCAGGTGCTTTCTGCGAGCCACAGCAAATGGAGGTTTCATAAATTGGAGGTCTGTGTATACTGAGGATCCTCCTGCTTGGGACTTGGGATCTGTAAGATGATGGTCCGTTAATCCGTTGCTGACGAGAATTTGACGTTGCCGATTCTCTGAGAGGTTCCGCTTCGCACGAAGCCACCGGTCAACATGTCTGCGGGCCTCCGGCAGCTGGAACACAGAGATGCTTTGCGGCAGAGCAGGGTAGGGTGCCATGTTCCCGACTTTTTGTGGATCCTTGTACCCAATTGGCAGCAGCATTGTGGATTTGGCAGTGCTTGGCTAGATCTGTGTGGTTGTTATTGCGCAACGCTGTTTCGTACTCGCCAGCCTCAATCAGGAAGCATAGCACAGACAATGCCTTGCTTGGACATGTGTGCATAAGCCCATAGACCCATTCACCACCTCGGTTCTGGCTTGAAGCAACCCATCAAACCCAAACCCAATCAGTTTGGCCAAGTGGACTTTGAGATTCGCTTGTCACTCCGGCGTGGCACAAACTGTTCGAGCGAGAGGCTACCGGATAGATGGCATGAGATGCGACAGTATAGAGTGTTCTTGTCGTGAACGAGCTTGTGATTCTCATTGTGCCAAAATGGAATCTTCCTGTCGTTTCTGATTCTGGTGAATCTGGTGTTGCGGACAGGTGCGCAAGCTTCCAAGATTCAACTTTAGTCGCGTGTTGCATTGTAAATGTGTTCAGGTTGACTTGCAAGACTAAAAGGAGAAAGCGCGAAAAGCAAAAACTCGAAGCTGTGCAGGCATCAGCTCATCCGAGCAAGCAAGGCTGAAGCTGTCTCGAGAGGTTTGACTCGACTGCCATCGTTAGCAGGTCCGAGCGGAACCTTTGCAGACCAGGATAGTATTATAAAAATCCTGGCAAGCGGTTGGGCTATGTTAGAGTTTTCGCGGTCATGGTACAATTGCACGTTGACGGGTGGGAGCTGTTGAGCTGCTCAGGTGCTTCGGGCCTTCGGCAGGGACGGCAGCTAAGCACCGCTTGGGTGCTGAAATGACGATCGGGCCGAGGATGTTGCTCTGCATAGTTAGTAGGACGACGGCCTTCAGGACTTGCCGGGGTTGAAGTCGTGCGATGGTGACTCAAGTTCCGATGCAGTACGCCTCTACGGAGAAGCAGGAAAACCACAGCCGCCGCTCGTGTGGCAGGAATTGGGCAATGCCTCATCTAGATTTAGTTGTTGTGCGGGGGGGGGCACTCCTCAGCCGACAGCATTGCGAACAGGATGCTTTCGGTGCGCTAGCTTCTTTTCGACATGTGCTGTGCTGCCGTCGCAGTCTGAGCGACGCAGCAAAGCTGGAGCGCAGCAGCATTCATCGCGACGGACGTTGCCAGTGGAAGCAGGTATCGAGAAATCGGTTCAAAAACGAGCAACTGGTCTCCTTGCAGAGAGTTCTTTGGTCTGAGAGGCAAAATAGCGGCCGTTGTCCGGCATTAGAAGTTCGACGGCATGGACAGACCACCTCGCAACATACAGCAGTGGGTGCATATGTTCTTGCTGACGTCCCAGTCAGATGCTTTGCGCGCTTAACACAGATTATCATGCGGGCAGCTAGACACAAAGCAAAAGGGAGCAGTGCTCACAAGCCTTGTTCACACTTGTATCGTGGAGAGGAACTGTTCGAACTGGTTTTCAGTACATCAGAGTGGTGATTGTTGTTGGGGTGGATATCACAGGGCCTCCCCCTGGCCAAAGTCTACTGCCGCAATGCATCGGGACCGACGAGACCTCACCATTTCTCCTGGTAAGGGTACACCCAGCTGAAATTCAAGTTGCCAGCCTTCGAAGCCCACCAACAGTCGAGCAGGCACGGGCGCGTCGCGATCTCAGCTCAAGCGGTGCCTGAACAGAGAGAGCAGCTTCCGGGTTGTGGCGTTGATGGAGGCAAGCGATTGGCAGTTAGTGTTAGTGTTCGGATGCTATCTAGAATCCTAGAATCTAGCCCCGATGCTTCGAGGTGCGGCTGGTGAGCCACCACCTCTCCCGCAGGCAGATATTGAATGACAACTCGGTTTCCTCCTGTCAAGTCAGAGCAGCAGTGGAGTGGAGTGAGTCACACGGCAGTGGCCCTGGCAACGTCGAACAGAGGTCCTGCCCATGGAAGACTAGCGACAGCAGAGTAGTGGCACTGGTACCTACCTGACATTACCTAGTATTGCCTCGTTCCGTTTCACCAGGCTCCATTGCCAGGGCCGGCGCCCACGCCGACCCCTCGGCAGGACAGAGCCACATAGTCTGAGTCTAGATTCAATGATGGGAGCCAACGCGTCGGATGTCTGCATGTGTGCAATGCAGCTCTCGGTCCATCCAAACGGTGAATGTGCGATGAGACTCCACACTGCCAATGCATGGAGGCATCGGTAAGGATCTGCCTTTGAGGTACCAGAAAGCTCACTACACACACTAGGCGCAACATCGCCGAGACAAATCGTGTCAGGAAGGTCCTGTGTCTCAACGATGCTTTGCATCCTATGCCTATACAGCCTATACATGTAATTATTAGTATTGCTAGCGATTCTCTGCAGCAAGGGCAGGGCGGGACAGTTTTCGAAAGTCAGCATACATGTCGAAGGCGTTGGGCCGTGGATTGATTTGGATCTGGGTGAAGCTATCAGCTATATGTAGCATTATGCCGTTTATGGAAGGATAGGTGTGTAACAAGTGCTTGCTGAGCCATTGCGCATTCATCACGGCACAGGACACATCTAATCCACCCTGCGTCGCTGAATGGGAGGCTTCCGGCAAACTCTTAACTTAGGAGGGGACTCACTTGACTGCGGATTTGGGGCGCATAGCACGAAGGAGCACCCGCTGCGTTGCAAGACGAGGTCTTTGGAAGATGGAACGTGAGATTCCCTTTTGCGCTTGAAGACCTTGTGCACGTTTTGCACCAACACCTTCTATGGATCATCTCGTTTGCGAATTCATTCGCATAGCGGCCTCAACCTCTCAGGGATTCTGGGCAATCACCTGCGCCGAGTGACAAGGTCTCTCTAAATTGTATGTATCAGCATCATCGCAAAGGGCCAACAATAACTCGCACCACAGCATGAATACCGCACCTCCCTGCTATTGGATTGTCGTCCCAGTCATGATTCGTTTTGCACGGCAGGTGGACCAATCGGCGCCTTTGCAGAAAAGACTAGTTACTAGTTCTGAGCTTTGATTCGGAATCTGCTCTGCCTGGCCTCTCGGAGTTTGTTGAGTCTGTTGCAAATTCAGCATTTGCAAAACGCCCTCCAAGGAGGTGTGCCTGGAAGAGCTTATCGGCACCGGCAGCACGGCGGAGGAGGGGCCGGGGCAGAAACAAGACTCCCCGAAACAAACACGCACGGAAATGGTAGACCGGCGCGCGGATCCATGCAGGACACCGTGCAGAACCATACAGACGTTCACAGAGAAAACACCTTGATGTTGTCTTCAGCTCACTTGAAGTCTATTCCTGCAAGACTGTTCAGACCCTTTCTCTGGCAGCAGCCAAATGCCAGGTGTACAGGGCAACCTGGCATGGAACAGACGTGGCCGCAAAGAAGTTGCGATCCAAAGGCCAAGTCGGCAAAGATCGGTTTGCTTTGAGTTCCTACTTTTCAGCTAGACTTGTATGAGCAGGTGCTGGAGTAGGTCTCTCCGCTGGCATGCGCACATACCGTATCGTACGCACGCAAATCCCAAAGTAGGATGTTCTGTAGACTCTAGACAAGGTGTTTGTAATGGTAGAAAGTAATTTGCAGCACAGAAGTTCCGTCTTGTAGCAGGCCTCTCGTTTTCATGATAGGGGGAAGAGCTATTGGCTCCTGCAGGCCAACTTTCAACCGAATTCAAGCGTGAGATCTCAGTGCTACTCCGCTTGCCTGGCCCTTGAGCGATGCCAGTAGCTGACACAGACGGGCACTTGTGTCGGGTGCAAAGAGACATTCTGTGGATGAATCTTGTCTGGGTCGCGCGGAAGGCATGCTAGCAAGTAGTAAAGAAGAGGAGTCTTCAAAGCTGAGAGCTTCGAGAGACGAAGCCAGTCCAAGAGCATCGCCCCGTCCAGAGAGCTGAGCGGCTGAGCTCGCAGCAAAGAATCTGAACTGCTCACGATCGTTACGTCGTTACATGCCTACAAGAAGCCCTGCAGTCTGAGAAGCTTCAGGCGACACCCGAATTTGGTGCTCTTCATGGGCGCCTGCACCAAGGAGCGGGAAAAAAGAATCTTGTGGGCTTGCGGATCAGTGCGCTTCTGGACTTCCGTGACAGTGATGATCAGTGATGAAAGCTTGGCTGCATGCACAAGCGCTGCATCCCGAAGCAGAGAAGCCTTTTGCCCGCTGCCGACGCAGAGCGGAACTCGTCGTGTCTGAATGCAGACCCTGGAGGCCCCTCAAGCTTTGATCATCTCGGAGTTCTGCTCTGGTGGGACCGTCTTCGTCAGAGCCTTATGGGTGCAAGAGGCGGTGCCTCAAGCTCAGGGAACTGAGGCGGACAAGGCTCAAGGAGAAGAAGCATCTCGTGATAGCAAGAAAATGAAGATCTTCGCCATTCGACTCAAGGGCTTTCGCACAACGCAGAGGAAAGGCTTTGGTTTGGAGGCCATCAGGCTCCCAGAACGTTTAGAGTTACAAAATGATGAGGCTGTACAAAACCATCCCCTAACAGAGCTCAATCGCGTACGCAGAAGCATGGCCCAAGCATCCACCAGAAATTGAGAAACTGTCGACCTTGCAGCTGCAGAGCCAGTTTTACAGGAATCTGGATTTTTGCCAGGACTGGGAAGTAGCCTCTTTAGTTACAGACTTAGCGACCTGTAGCTCAGGGTTGTCTGGGGCACGAGGCTTTGCTTCATCAGCGCCGCGATTTGTCGCTCCCTTGGCCTCAGCGGCTTCCGATTGCCTTGGACGTGGCGAAGGCTTGGTGATCTGAGCTGTCTGCTGATGCTAGAGCCGAATCTTAGAGCGAGGAGGTCATGCAGCTTCTTGTCGCTTCCAAGCTTCCTGCCAGGGGATGAACTTCCTCCATCGGCGGCAGGCCCCGCTCCCCAGCTGCAGGGTTTTAGGGTTTGGGGCTGGGGTTCAGTTTGAAACACCTCTATACCCTCCTTGGTTTGCCTTCTCAAGACGGCCTTAAGCCCTAAGCAGCCGGCAGGTCGTGCACAGAGACTTGAAATCGCTGAACTTGCTCCTGGCCTGCCCAATCCGTGGCTCCGATGATGTTCCCGCCGTGAAGGCGCTCACATGCGCCGCTTATGCCATTTAAATTTTGGGGTTTCGGGCTGCAGCTTGATTCGGTCCTCCGCATACTTTTCAAGCATGCCCCCAGAAGCCAGCATTGCATCAAAAGCTTCGGCTTCTTAACGGTCGCACCCGAAAGCGAGTAACAAAAAACGCAGTTTCGCGGCTTGATCCTGGCATGGGAGCACGAGGTGTCAGACTTTGGCCTGTCGCGGGCCTTCCGCCCCGATGCGGCGCAGGCCTGCAATGGGCAAAAGTTGCGCTTTCCAGATGGCAAGGTTAGCAAAGGGCGATATGGGCGATATAAGACGATATGGCAATCCGCAAATAGCAGTGCAAAGTCATGGTAAACGAGTGGTATTCATTGGTTCCTGGAAGACCTCAGACAGATTAGCTACCGTCGATGTAGGTCGCAGAAGAATAGAGCGACCCAGACGGCAGTGGTCGTCGGAAGTGCAAATCGTCAGACTGAACCCATCTTGCAACAAGCTCAGAGTAGAGAGTTCTGGGGTCTCCCATCCCAGTGCCGAAGCACAGTTCGATCTGTTGCCATGCAGAACGCGCATGGCCGCATGGCAGTTGAAAACCATGAGACTTGGCGCAGCGCCTCTGCCAGAAAAGCGCAAGCAGACGCATCCTTGTCGGCTCACACTCGACGCAAGAAGAACGCCAATCACGGACCTCCCTACGTTGGCCTTGGGTTGTCATACCCCAAAAATGCTCTAAGCACAAGGCCCCGATACAGCTTTGGTGGGCCATTGTCATATTTGGGCTGTGAATGCCTGTGACATGCCGGATCGCTGTGGCACTTGCCACATGCGCACCCCACAACACCAGGTCTGCACAGACAGTTTGCCGCGACATCTGCTTAGCTCATTGGTGTTCTTGTTTGTTGCTCGCCCTGCGAGCAGCAATGTCACGGTGTGCTTAGCGTCACAAGTCTCAACTTCAATGCTGACTCCTCTGCAGCTGAAGCCGCCGCAAGCCATCACACACATGAGGCCATGATGACCAATGGTGCTGGAACTTACCACTGGATGGCTCCAGAGGCGTGCACACGGCACGAGGGTTTAGGTTCGAGGTGCCGAAAGGTTTGTCGGATGCGTAGCCTCCGACTTGTTCGACACTTAGCTTAAAGTCCGTCGAAAAGAAAGGATATGCGAGTCGTTTAGATCGCGCACTGTGGGTGCAGACATCCGGGAATGGAGATAGAACGGGTCCCAGCATTTCGAATGACGGCTTGTTTTGACAGGTCCTGTCTGGCCAAGGCTACGACGAAAAAGCTGGGGACCTCAAGATGAAAAGGCTTCGGACATGCGGCATGGGTTGTCGTTCTCCTGGACTCGACCCAAAACCCCGAATATCTTCAAGGGGTCGAAATCCCGAGCAATCACTGCGACACTCAGGTCGATGTCTACTCGTATGGCATTTGCCTTTTCGAGCTCATCACCCGGCGCATCCCGTACGAGGGCTCAGGCCCACCCCACAGTTTTGACCGCAGCTTGCGATACCCCGAATGCCAACATCCCTACGCACCGCCGAAACTTGCCGACCGTTCGCCAGTGACGAAGCAACACAGCCACGCCCAGATCGATGCATGAGCATGCGCATACATATCCACGGTATCCACATCCATGCACAAATGCATGCATGCATGCATAAATGCATAAGTACATACAAAAGTATGTAGGGATGCAGGTAGGTAGGTGGGCAGGCAGGCTGGAGGGTGGGTAGGTTGGTGTATGCATATACACACACACACAAACACCCGCGCGCCATGCAAGACGACACGAAAAAGACGGCAGCCATGCTATGCTCAAGTCGAAGTGGACCCACGTGACATGCATCTGTGGCTGTCAGTCCTTCAGGGTTGAGTTGTTGCTGTCATCGTCTCCTCTGCCTTTGGACCTGGCGGACTGCCAGCCATCACCTGTTTTGCAAGTCATGACCTCTTTTTTGCGGTGACCGGGCGCTGCAGGGATAAAAATCAATGTATAAGTTCTCGACGCGGCTCTTGTCGGCGGGTTCCTTCATGTTCTGTCCCAAGTGTGACCTCACACGTCCAGAAACCATTTTTCAACAGACCAGGCAGTTTCGTCCAGGTTTGGAGCCGGTATCCATCGCGGTGGCCGTCAGCAGGGGCAAGCGGCCGGACGTGGCCTTCATCCCCGAGGCCGGAGTCCGAGTAAACTCAGCCGGGCTCTCCAGTAATCTGCTTCGGCATGGAATGGGGAAGCCCTCCGAAGTGCGCCGGCAGTGGCCGCTTCAGACTCGGGCAGACCCGAAGGCGTGGAATGGTTTCCGTGTCCGTAGCCTGGACGCAGGACGCCCCCGCCGACCTGCGCTTCACCATGAAATGCTGCTGGGCACACCGCGGGCACCTCAGGGAGCGGCCACAAAGCACGTCCTACACACTTTTGCTCCATAGCTTCTCAGCAGCTTTTGCGCTGTTCCTTTCTGAGGTTCCAGCGGTCGTCCAGGTTTCGATACGATCCTGGACAGCGAGGGTTGCTCAAGCGAAGGGTGCTCTTTTCATGCTTCCCCTTGTGAGGAGACTCTGAAGCTCGTCAAATCCACGAGGCTTCCACGGCCCGGAGGAATCGCATTCTTGCAACAAAGCCGGTTCTGTAAGGAGCACCCGAGCTGCAGGGCAGAAAGCTGCTTCAAGCATCAAGTGATACCGGTAGCCAGTGCTAAGCTGTGGCAAGTTCTGACAAGAGCTCCAAAAAGCACGTAGTGCCTAAGCATTCTTCCACTGTAAATGCCGAATGCTGAATCTTCGAAGCTGTTCGGAACGAGGCTGTGGCACAAAGATGCAGCTGAAAAGCCAACTCATTGCAGGTCAAACAACCTGGATGCCGCGGCTTCTCGGATCAAGCTGTCGCAGCAAGTACCACCGCACGCACCGCCCTTTGTTCCACAACTATCCTGCACAAGTTTCCAAAACTGCTTGAATCCCGCCGAAACAGGCACCCCTAGTTCGAGATTCAATACATCACCCCATTGCCGCAGCATTGATGACTCTCAGCACCCAACACCACACTCGCACAGTGCTATTCTGACACATCACGATAGCGTCACCATGTGGCCTAACAACATTGGCCGCGCAACGAATCGGGAGGCATTGACTTGAAAATGCTGGCCTTGCCTCCACGCGCAGTGTTTGCTTCAGGCGTTCGCGGAGCTACTTGACAGCTCGTGGTCGGCTTTCCGGCAACAGCTTCTGGAGGCGAAATGCTGCGAGGTCGAGCCAATGATCTGTACTTTGGGGTGCCCCTTTGTCTGTCTTAAGGCCTATCCAGATACGACGGCCGGCCGGCAGACACCGTCCGAGGTCCTTGAGGTGTGCTCAACCACATCCTCTTGCCATCAAGTGGTGAAGAAAGCCACTAGGCCCTAGTGTGAAAGAGCGTGCCAGCTTGACACCCATCCAGTCATTCATTTAACACTTTTGGAGAAACATCCGGACATGCAGCCAACGGGGTTCAAGCATCGGAGAAAAGAAGCTGCCGCTTAGAGCAGACATGGAGCCACTGTGACCACCTTTTGGTCACAGTGGTAGCGGAGCTGGTAGCGAAGTTGCCAGCAAGCCTTCGATAAGGAGGCAAGCTTTCGTGTCGGCAGATGGCAAGCAGCTCGACCTCAGGTGCCGATGACCTCAGCAGCCAGCAACGCCTTGAACGTTTTGATGGGTCAGACCCCTCCTTGTATAGAAGATGGAAGCGCAGGGCAAAGATCATGATAGCGGGACTTCCGACCACCGTGCCGAAGGAGAAGTACGGGCCTCGACTCATGGAGTTCATCAAGGGCGAAGCGGAGATTCTCCTGGAAAGCGTAGAGTTGGACAAGCTCTGTGCCGAAGGGGGAGATCAGGCGATCTTCAAGCTTCTCGACGAGAAGTACTCACCACAGCCAGTAGACCTCATGCACACCGCGCTGAAGACTTTCTTCTATGAGCTGCAGGCCTCCCCGGGTGAGAGCTACAGACAGTTTCATGTCAGGTTCACGTCTGCGGTTCGTCTTCTTGAGGAGCAGGACGTGAAGCTACCACCTGTGGTCAAGGGCTACATGTTGTTGAAGAAGCTGCGTCTGGACGCGAATCAAGAGGCCATGGTGCTGACGGCGGCAACCGGGGACATGGCGAAAATCTGGGAATCCGTGCAGCGCATCTTTCCAGAAGGGAGGGCCGGGCCCACGGCCAAGCAGAAGGAGATCTTCCAGGCAGAAGGGAACAGCGAGGAGGATGAAGTGCAGATGGTGATGGAGAGTGTCGCCGAGGAAGTGCAGGACAACGACCTCAGCGACGAGGGCGCCGTGGAAGCCTTCGAGAGTTACGCTGAGGTTCGCAAAAGGCTGCTGGAGAAGAAGAAGGCTCGGGGCTTTGCGCCTCCGTCTCGAGCGCAGGCTGGGGACGAACAGAGATGGAAGCTGACGGGCAGCGTCAATGCCCGGCTGGAGTCCCTTAAGTCCCGTACCCGTTGCCACCTTTGCAAAAGGCTCGGACACTGGAAGAGAGAGTGTCCGGGAAGGAAGCCGGCCATTAGCGACCCCGCCAAGAAGGAGACGCACATTGCAGAGGGAGAGGTGCTCATGACCGAGGCGTGGGATGCAAGCTTCCTTGTCGAGGGCGAGGATTACACAGTGGCTCCTCGTTCCGAGATGAACCCCGCTGGCGATGTTGGGCCAGAGGTGCTGAGCGCGGAGACCGAAGTAGCCGCGTCGGTGCACCAAGGTTTTCCAGAAGTTTTTGAAGCAGGTAGTGCTGCCAGTCTCGACGTGAGCGGAGTACCAGACACAGCCTGTCGCAAGACTCTCGTGGGCGAGTACACGTTAGAGTGCATCTGCAGGCGTTTGCGAAGCGTGGGTTTGCGTGTTAAGTTTCATGAAGAGAGTCATGTGTTCAGGTTTGGTAACTCTGAGACCTTGTCAACAAGCCGAGTGGCCAGCATACCTGCTAGGATAGGGAAGCACCGTTTGATCATTAGGGCAGCGGTGCTGCCAGACAAAGGTAGATGTACACCGTTGTTGTTGAGCAAAGAGCTTCTTCGGAAGCTAGGGGCTATCATTGATTTGGGTAATGATAGGATAATATTCCCTGACCTCAAAGAAGAACAGCAGCTGAAGGAAACCGACAAAGGACACTATGCGATTTCGCTTTTCGACTTTGGCGGCTCTGAGTGCTACACCGTAGAGAAAAGCCGGCCCGGGGATCGTCTTCAGAGGGCTCGACATGTCGGGCTACGTCACGAGGGAGATCCTGCAGATGATGGAGGAGCTGTCCCTGGAAAGCGCGGAGACAGATGTGGCCAAGCTGGACAAGATGCCAGATGGGAACCGCGACGACATCGACGCGCCGATCGCCGGGAACACGATTATGACCGAGGGGAAGTACAAGACGAAAAGGGTCACCTACGACCACATCTACATCAACGACAAGGACTACATCAACTGGGTCCGGGCGCACATTGGCAACAAAAGCTCGCGAGTGATGCGCCAGTTCAAGGTGTATGTGGCCTTCCGGGACGAGGGCAAGGCGGCCAGGATCCAGCACGACAAGATGGAGAAGACGAGGGGCAGCCCCAGCCCAAAGAGGACGAGGGATCCGTGTGCCCGAGGGTCCATGGAGATCGACGAGTGGGTTCCCGTGGAGCCCCATGTGACCGAGCAGGCCCTGCAGGGCTGGAAGTGGTTCACGATCAACCTCCTGGCCAAGGACCCGAGCGAGGTCAAGCGGATGGTGCAGTTGTGCAAGGACTCGGGGATAAGCAAGAAGATCATCCTGCAGCAGATGGGCTGAGGGACGGTGGCACCAGGAGCGGTGCGGAGTCATCAGCTTCTGAAGAGTTTTCTTCACCGGAGCGCACCATGTCTAGAAAGGTGCGTCGTATGATAGAGCGAAATTGTGCCTGGCTGGAAAGTCAACAACAGGTGCAAATGGGAACTTCCGAACCGTGTCGAGTGGAGCTGTGCCATGTCGTTTATGGCAGTGTGCCGGGGAAGTTCTCTATCATGGCGTCGTCTCGGATTGCACCTTTGGCTGAAAAGGAAGGAGTCAGCAACTGTGAAGTGCATGTTGAGGCAAGCAAGCAGTCTTGTGATGAAGCATGTCGTGAGCTTGAGCAGTGCCAACCCTGTTTTCTGCTGTGCACCCCTAGTTCCCTTATGCCCGAGAGGAAGGAGGCTAAAAGGCGTAACCTTAGGAAGCAGGTTGAGCAGTGTCTTGAGCATGTTGTGCAGATGTGTGAACGTGTGTGTGCTTCTGGTGGCATGTTCATGTTGCAAGTTCCTGACGGCATGTGCAGAGAGAGAGTGGAAGAGCTGAGGGAGAGAGTGAGAGAGAGAGGGTGTGAGAGCAGTCGATGTTTCAGTGTTGACATGTGCTGCTTTGGGAGCCGAGACCCACACACGGGGAACATGTACAAACAGCATCGCCAATACATCACCAACCTTCTTGACACCAACCTTCTCGAACAAGCCTGCAATGGACAACATGGACACGAAACGGAGCGGGGACAAACCAGGCTTGGGGGCACAACGGTCAACAAGAAAATGTGTGCTGACATGGAAACCGAACGATTCGCTAAAGCTGTGCTGCGCCTGTGCAAGAGAGAGTGGAACAGAAGAGGAGTGGATGTTCTTGTGTCTGAGAAGCTTAGCAACCCGAAAGACAGTCGTGAGCTCATGGAAACCATCAGGCGATGTCATGTGAACTTGGGTCATCCATCTCGCGAGCGTTTCCTCTACATGCTTCGTACCGCCAAGGCTAAAGAACAGGCGATAGAATGTGCCAAACAGTTGAAGTGTGCCACTTGTGATGCGAAGCGAGAAGTTCCCTCACACCAGGTGAGCAAGCACAGAAGGGCTGAGGGTTTCAATCAACAGGTGTGTGTTGATGTGTTTGAGGTTCCGATCTATCAGCAAAAGAAACTCAAGTGCTTGAGCATTATTTGTGAAGGCACGTCGATGCATGTGTGCGCGCCCTTGTGGAAAGGAGCTACTGCGGAAAACGTTACCAAAACCTACCGTAAGAGTTGGACGCGATGGGCCGGGGTTCCTCTGAAACTTCTCTCTGATGGGGGATCGGAGTTTGACAAGGAATTCCAAAATGCTCTTGATGTGCAAGGAACCTACACTGAGAAGACTGCTGCTGAAGCGCCGTGGCAGAATGGGTTTTGTGAAAGGAACAACCAGACCTGGAAATCGACTTTCGAGAAAGCCTTTGAGGAGTGTGCGCCTACCAACAAACAGGAGGTGAACCAACTGATTGATCAGGTGAATAACTCTAAGAACAGCATGATGAAGAGACACGGGTATGCTCCTTGTCAGCATGTCTTTGGTTGCAGCCCTCGTTTTCCTGGTTCGATACTGAACGAAGATGCCTGTGTAGTGTCAAATTCAGCATACCTCCATGGCGATCATGATGTGGTGAGAGCGCAAGCGATTCGCTTGGCGGCAAGGCGAGCACTAGTTGAAGCAGACAGTGAAGATAAAGTGCGAAGAGCGATCGAGCACAGAACGAGGAAGGAGCGTGGACCTTTCTCGGTGGGCGACATGGTCTACTACTACCGGAAACTTGTTGGCAACAAAGGCGTGTGGAAAGGACCGGGCCGCATCATCGGGATGCTCGAGAACAGGTCAAGAATCTGGGTGTGCCACGGGAACAAAGTGCTCCGGTGCTGCCCTGAGCAGCTGAGAGCACTAAGTGAGGACCAAGAGGCAGCTTTCAGACTGGTTCCAGTGGAGATGCTCAGACGTCGCCAGGAGCAACCCAGTCCGGGAGCCCAGACGTTCACGGACATTTCCGGAGAGGGTGAACCTCCTGATGATCTTCTTCCTGTGACACCAGAGCCTCAAAACAAGAGGCCCCGGGTGAGATTCAGCAACGCTTCTCCTGAGGAAGAAGCGATCCCTGAACAACCTGACGGAGATGGCGCAGAGAGCACGGTGATGGGAAGTGGCTCGGTGCATACGGCATCTCAGCCAGCATCACGAAGGCCATCCACGCAAGAAGGAAGCTACGGACCTGCACCTAGAGTTTCCTCTGGCCGGGAGAGACGTCAAGAGATGATGTCAACAGCCAGGCCGGGGGAGAGTTCAGCAGGGCTCGGGTTTCAGCAAGTGCAGGAGGCCATCAACCGTGACCTCACTCTGGACGAGCTTCGGCAGCTGAGCGGTGCTGGGCAAGTTCCTGTACCGGGCGATGACGAAGGACTACAAGTTGAGGAGAGCGACCTGCAACGGGATGCGTTTGAGGCGCATCTCCTACAGCTCCTAGAAACCCACGCCAAGGACATTGAGATCGGCATCGAAGGAATACGTGAATGTGACGCCTTCATTGCGCAACACCTTCGAAGTGCTGAGGTGAGAGAGCGTGACCTCAGCGCAGCCGAGCTTGAGGAGATCATGGCAGGGAAATCAAAGGAGTGGCAGAAGCTCCTCAACACTGGTGCAGTCAAGGTGTTCAGTGGACCAGACGCCGAGATTTTACGCAAACAGATAGACCCAACACGTGTTTTGAAGTCACGCTTCGTGAAGACGAGGCGTCCTCATACCAAGATTCCTGGGAAACAAGAGATGAAGTGTCGCTGGTGTGTAAAAGGGTATCTGGATCCAGATGCAGAGTCGCTCCTACGGCAGGCTCCGACGCTCTCGGGAGATGGCCTAGCCATGGTGCTGCAGATGATAGCATCGCGAGGCTGGGACTTGGAGATCGCCGACGTGGAGGGAGCCTTTCTTCAAGGGAAGCCCTTGGAGAGAGATGCTGGTCCCATCTACGTGGAGCTGCCCAAGGAAGAGATCCCTGGAGTGGCGCCAGGATCACTGGTGCAACTCGTGAAGTGTGTCTATGGATTGATGGACGCGCCAAGGCAATGGTATGACAGCTTCATGGGCACGATGGAAGGCCTAGGGATGCAACGATCTAAGTTAGATCCTTGTGTTCTCTTTTGGTTCGACAAAGGAGAACTGGCAGGGATCTGTGCTGTTCACGTCGATGACATGGTCATTGCGGGCAACCAGGCGTTCCACGACAAGGTGCTGAATAAGCTCAAGGAAGCTTATCCCTTCAAGCATTGGAGGGTAGGCAAGGGCGACTTCCTGGGGAGATACCTGGAACAAGACGAGAACAAGGCCATTGTCTGCAGCCAGAAAGAGTACGCAAACAACGTCGAGATCATCAACATCAGCCGGGAAAGACGACGACAAAAGGACCAACCTCTGACCTCAGCAGAGTTGCGACAGCTTCGAGGTGTCGTTGGAGCAGCTTCCTGGTTAGTTGGTAGCACTAGGCCAGACATTGCTGCGCAGACGGCGATCCTGCAACAGAAGCTTGGAGCACCAACCGTGCAGGAGCTGATTGACGCGAACAAGCTGGTGGCGCGGATCAAGGACTTGTCCAAGGTGAAGATCACCTTCCAGGCCATTCCAGCTTCCCGAGTGATGTTCCTAGCGGCATCAGATGCCAGCTGGAGCAACACTGACGACCTGAAGACTCAAGCAGGATACATGACTATGGCCGTGGACCGTGACATTCAGAACGAAGTCTGGGCTAAGATGTCTCCTCTCAGGTGGAAGAGCTACAAGCTGGAGCGACGAACTCAGTCAACACTGGGAGCCGAGCTGATGGCCATTGCTAGAGCTGTGGCGGAAGCCAACTGGATGCGGTCATTGTGGGCCGAAGCCAGCTTCCCAGAGTACACGCTGCGAACAGATCTTCAGTTCAGAAACCGAACGCCTCTGCTAGTAGCCACCGACAACAAGCCCATCTACGATCACTCCCAAGGAGACGGCATCGTGGTGAAGGACAAGAGAGTGGCCATCGACATGCTGCTGCTCAAGAGCGACTTGGAGGACAGCAACGTGGTGCTCAGGTGGCTTGACACGAAGCAGATGGTCGTAGACGGCATGACGAAGAGCAATGCTTCCATCGATTACCTGCTGTATGTTCTAAAGCATGGGGAGTTCATTGTGGTCAGGGAATCTAAGTCACTAGAGTGGAAGGCTCAACAACGACGGAGCAAGATGGGTGTCAGATAGTAGAGGGCGTGTGAAAGAGCGTGCCAGCTTGACACCCATCCAGTCATTCATTTAACACTTTCGGAGAAACATCCGGACATGCAGCCAACGGGGTTCAAGCATCGGAGAAAAGAAGCTGCCGCTTAGAGCAGACATGGAGCCACTGTGACCACCTTTTGGTCACACCTAGGCTTTCTTCACAACTGGATGGCAAGAGTAGATTTCAGAGCTTCTGGGTCAAAACTTGCAACATCCCCATAGTCTAGGTTGTATGTTGGACCGAGCCCGGGTTTCCAACAGTCTTGGGTTTTTTGAGGGCAGCCGCAAGTACTTGCATAGATTGAATGGAGTCAGAGGATGCGTTTGTTTAGGCCCGGCCGATTACAGATCCCCCACCCGCAAATGCGTCTCAAAACTCAAGGCTTTGCATAGCCTCAAGTGCTGTAGTTGTCTGGCCTACCGATGTCCCACCGGATAACCAACCCAACCCGAACGTATTGAAGCCCTCGTTCAGCCCTAGGCGAACTTAACGTGAAGATCGAGGGGTTTGGGTCTCTTGGGTTTACGACCTGGGGCCAGCATGGGCTTCTTGGGCTTCCGGTTTAACTCGAAGTCCTGGGTGCTATATTACATGCGGCCTTAGGCTTAATGGCCGGCTGCATGTATCTAAGTAGATCGGCTTTACAACTTTGGCCACGAGTCTCGATCCCGAAACCCGATACCCTGATCGATGCAGACTCAGCCTGTCAGCAGCCCAAGTGGAGGTCCGCTTCGATGTTGAAGAACCAACCAAGCCACCGGAGTCCCGGCAGCACCAACATGCACAGTTGGCCCTTATACGATGCCTTATACTTTAAGAAGGAGGGCGACATGTGAGTGAGTGGTATCCGAGCTGCTGTTACAACCATGTTGCAAGTGACTCCTAACCGTCAGAACAACTATCTATGTGTAGATAGCCTTAAGATATACTGGATGGCATGATGCCCTGTTCGTATTATGTTTTGACATCTCCAAGTATTCCAAGTATGTCTTTTCAGCCCGAAAGATAGCCAAAGGTGGATCGACGCAAAGTTTAAGATAGTAGGCATTAGCAGACGACACGGACAGATAAGGGACATAACAAACTGAAACGCATATGGAAAGATAGAGAAGAGACAAAAACATGCAAGTGTATCCAATATCCAGTTTTAGTAGTTAAATACTGAGAAAGCTTCACCGAAGGATGAGAAAAGCGTACACACGCCGTAAAGAGGTTGGACGAGCGGGCTTGTTGAGGGCGGGTTGGCGGAGGCGCGCTGCAGGCATGTTTTGTTGCCTTGCGCGTGGCCGGCATGTTGCGGGAACATGCGGGCGCATTCTCTTCAAAAGCTCCTCCGCCGATGTCGCTTTCCAGCCTCGGGCCTCTCTGCTGTCTCCTTCGGCCTTTGCCATCTGCAGTTTTTCGTTATGAACAGGAATACTCTGGGGCAGTCACGGGTTGGGGGGTGCGGTTTCGCGCCCGGTGTAAAGAGGACGCACCGAGGTACCCAAAACCAATGCAGCTCTTGCGTTCTGCCTCTATCGGTCTCGTACCCTTCGTGCTCTACTTGACGTAACATGCTGGCGGAGCTATGCTCGATGGGCCCATGGTGTGCAGCCTTTATTTGATGGCCGAGGTGGAAACCCCGGCAAACAGCGGGAGCCAAAGCCAGGACAGAAGCGGCTTCGGCGAATGGAGTGTTCGTGCTGTTTGCCACTCTGCTTCTACATGGCTTGCAATCTTAAGTCTTCCGTGCTTGCCGAGTTTCCTGGCCTGCAGCGCTCGCACCCGAAATGACAACCCGCTGTTGCCCAGCACTCGAGGAGAGCAGCACACCCGAACGTGACACCACAGCGAGGGTCGAAACCAAGGTTGGATATCCATCTGAGATCAGCACAACCAGGGGTGCGGGAGGGCTGGGGCAGGGCAGGGCAGGGTCCTCGTCCAGCAGGGTGATCCACCTCCAAGATTGATCACTCAACGAAGTGGGTCTTGGATGGTGCGGATACAAAGTGATTGGCCATCCTACATGCAATCGGAATTGCTTTTGGCAGTGGGATGGCAGCAGGCCCACGGTCACCCATGGATCAAACTGCAAGTGTGATCGCCCCGGTTTTCCGTCCTGGCTTTGTTGGCGTTCGATGGGGGCGGTCGGTGAGTTTTCCGATCAGCTGTTTAGAGAGGCTCGGTACAGCACCCCAATCAGCCTAATGTAGTCATTAGTCATGGAGCAGAGTTCCCGAGCTCGATGGCAACGGTAAAGTGCGTGTGCAAGGGCATGTGTATCTCTTATTAGCGCAAGCGCTGCAACTCTTTCCGCTAGTACAAGGGCAGGGTTATTGCCTTAAGTATTGGGTCTCGACGGTTTACAGTTTCTTCCTGCAAAATCAGGGGTAAGTAGGCTTCCACTAACTATTGCAAGTGCATCCTGTTTTGCTGACGGCTGTGAGCGACAACTTGCACGGCATCCTCACCGAAAGCCTGACATCGACCGCACAGACAGCAGTTTGCATTGCAGGTCAGCTTCAACCCGCACCACATGACACACCGCCATGCAACAGCTAAGCCGTCAGCATCAGCACAGCGGACCGGCAAAGAATCCAACCGAAGCCTCATCATTTGTACCGTGCGAGGAGGGCGCCGCTGGGCGGAAGTCTATGGCTTCGCTGGATTCAGAAGAGGCTGCAAAAGCTCTTGCTTTTGCATGTTCAGTGGATTCCCCGCCTGAATCTGAACAGGCTTTAGACTGCAGCACTAAGATTTCTGCATCCCGCGAGGAGGACCGGAACGGTGGAATCGAGCACGGCGATTCTCGCCTGTGCCTGACGCTACCTGGCCGGTACAGGATTGGACTGAAAAGTCAAGCGACGGTTACGGTTAGAGTGCAAGTCCGATTGACCGGGTCCCACTTCATGCCCCTACAGTAAAGATGTTCCAATTCCAAACCTTAATTAATTCCCAAATTCCAAAACCCTAGGAAAACATGTTGGCTCTTATCCGACAGCTTTCACAATAGAAGATGCGTTGCGAGCAATGAGAAACTTCGACATTCAGGATAGAAGATGCATAGTAGCCTTGAAGCCAACCTACATATATATGTATATATGTAATTTACATACGATTATGCTTATATGTGCATATACACACACATACATTTACATATAGATATGTATCTCTATGTATATCTATGTGTATGTATGTATGTCTATGTATATATATATATATATATACATATATACACATGTTCATGCACTTTCAAAGCGTGTGCACGCGCACATGTATATATATATATATATATGTATATATCGATAGATGGATACATAGGTAGACAAATAGATAGATAATAGGTAAATAGAGTGAGAGAAATCTGCGTTTGCGTGTGTGGGCACGCACACACAAAGTGTTTCTGTGGTATACATTCGACCATGTGTATGCAACCGCGGGGCCTGCAATTATGCAGTTATTGCGGCCTTCCAGTTTTCTTTGAGTGCACAACTGCATAGACGCCCTGCTGTTACAGACATCGAGACGTGCATGCATATGACCGAAACGTGTTCGTGTTTTCCTTGTGTATATATATAACATGTTATATACATAGACAGATGTATACGGGTATAGAGACCATGCTTGCAGACATACAGATTTGAGGCTTGACATGCTTTACCCCACCATTCCTTGTCAATCAACTTTTCAAGGTTTGGAATCGGAACTTGGGGCCCGCCAGTTAGAGTATAACTGCTTACAAGCCTTGCAGTTGCATACACATGGTCGCATGTATACCACAGTAACAATGTATGCACATACACATATTACTATCTCTTTACTTATTTGCTATCAATCATTCTATCTATCTGTCCATCTTATTACGTATCTGTCTATCTGCAGACATATACATATACATATATATATGTATGTATGTATGTATGTATAAGTGCGTGTGCATAGGCTCTGAAAGTGCATGAACACGTGTGTATATATATATATATATATATATTCATATACATAGACATATACATATATTATATGTGTGTATGTGTATATGCACATTTACACATATTTGTATGTATAGTACTTATGTATATATATATATATATATATATATATGTATGCATATGTAGATTGGCTTCAAAGTTAGTATGCATCTTCAGTCCTAAATGTCGAAGCTTGTCAGTGTTCGGAACTCATCTTCTATTGTAAAATTGGGTAAGGGTTCAAAAAGTTTTCTGCTCTTGGAATTTGGGAACCAATGACGACTTTCAATGTAGGGTTTTGGGTTCACTACCCATCATCTCTTGAAAGGATTAGGACCGCCATATGCATGTGGGTTTTAGGGCAGAATATATCCTTCTAGTTTCGGGGTTCGGCAGCCAGGCGCGATGGAAAGGTTCGCTACCCAGCATACCTGTTTCGTATCGGGTTCGGTAACGATCGTAATTTTCC
>BGNK01000197.1:1029-82837 GCA_003297005.1 Symbiodinium sp. clade A Y106
AAGCAGTCGATCTCTGTTCTGATGATCCCTACATGGGGGCAACAGTATCGACAACAGCCGTTGTGGATAGTGCACTGCTGAGACTGGGAACGGATGACATCGAGGACCATCTCTATTAACATTGCTATATTACTTATGATATGATCTGACCTACATATTAATTACCCACTGAGAAATCGATAATATGTTGTATGTTTGAAAGTGACACTTGCAATTGCACCGACATCCGGATCATTTGCACGGANTATATTACTTATGATATGATCTGACCTACATATTAATTACCCACTGAGAAATCGATAATATGTTGTATGTTTGAAAGTGACACTTGCAATTGCACCGACATCCGGATCATTTGCACGGAAAGACCTTTAGCAGGAACACAGCTAATCAAATCGAATATCCCTATATATCCCGAAATCGACACCTGCAGGTACCTCAACATCTTCTGATCGAGCCGATAAAGCATGTAATAAGACTTTGCAGGAGAAAACCCGCCTGGCCAAGAAGGTCCTCGTGCTGGAGCCAGCTCCGCCCACGAATCAGCANATCTGAGCTGGATGGAGAGGAGCTTCATCCGGAGGATGAGGAGGCTAGGGCTGCCGATTTAGCAAGGAGGTCGGCACGTGCGAGAATGATGCGAAGTTTCAAGCGTGCCGTGTCTCAAACAGCCATGTACATAATCATGCTAGTTATAAAGATATGTTATAAAAGTTTAAAACTTTACATATATAGTAATGACACAAGTTGGAAGGGCTTGTAGTGGACTTTAATTCTGACCCAGCCCATGGTTTCAGGTTTAGACTTATAACTGTAAACCCCGGCCCAGGAGATGATCTGCCTCCGGTTATTCTTCACAAAGCGAAGCAAGCGCAGAAGGGTAGCTTGGCCAATAATTTGAACCGAAGTACTCTATAGCTAGGTAGTGTTTTTGAATTTATTTAAATTTNAGATGATCTGCCTCCGGTTATTCTTCACAAAGCGAAGCAAGCGCAGAAGGGTAGCTTGGCCAATAATTTGAACCGAAGTACTCTATAGCTAGGTAGTGTTTTTGAATTTATTTAAATTTTTATTAGTTTGGGTGTATGGTGTCCCTCAAGCTCCACATGCTATGCCGCCAACTAAGACCGCAAGTACACGGAGCTGCTGGATATGTTTATCCAGTGCAATGGGGTTTGGGCAAGCTGNTTTGGGTGTATGGTGTCCCTCAAGCTCCACATGCTATGCCGCCAACTAAGACCGCAAGTACACGGAGCTGCTGGATATGTTTATCCAGTGCAATGGGGTTTGGGCAAGCTGCAGCTTGGCACAAAACTCGGCGACAACGGAGTCCGCAAAGGTGAGAGGTGACCGGAGCTACAAAATGTTCCGGGACATTGTCAAGGAACATGGACAGACGGATGCGGAAAGCTTACGTGACGACAAGAANATGTTCCGGGACATTGTCAAGGAACATGGACAGACGGATGCGGAAAGCTTACGTGACGACAAGAAAGGAAAGCAAGCAAGGTTGGGGGACTTCAGGGTCGGTGTACCCTACTGGTACCCCCACCCTGACTTTCCAAAGTCGGAAGATCCTTGGATTTAAAAGCAGACCCTTCATCATAATCTTCAACCCTAACCCCAAAACCCTAAACCATTATCCCTGAACCCTCAACCCAAGACCCTAAACCATTGACCCTGAACCCTGACCCCTAAACCCCATGCATTACAGTTTGTGGCCTGAGGCTCACGAGATGTTCCTCTGCTTCAATGGTGCATCTCTTGAGACCATGAACGAGACCAAGGTGACGACCGAGGAGAATGTGAGTATGGACATGGACAGCGCCTTGACCCGTGAACTCAGGTGCCCTGCATGCATTATTATATAATTTAGTACAATATGAGATCTATAACTACGATAACTATCATATATGATAGTTATCGTAGTTATAGATCTCATATATGGTATATGTAGTGCTACATCTAACTTATAGCTAGGGTTGTTCTAATTTTTGGCTCCTGCATGGCTTGTCTCGAGGACCGCTATTATAGCTATATCCAGATAAGTCCTACAACCTCTGCCGAGTCAACCTCCCAAAGAGACAAACCCGAGGTAATTACTCTGTCGTAAGGATGTGACAAATGACTGTATGGGCTATATAACTAGACGATCATCACTTATGTGATTCTTCCGAGTCCTTTTGGCAGAACAACTAAACAACTTTATCACAACAGCCGGGATGTGAAGACTTCGAGGTATAGTCTATATCTACAAAACCATGAACTTAAGCTCTAAACCCACTTTGCAATATGCTAAGGCAATATTAGGTGAAGCTTCTTCATCCCAGGTCCGGCATGCAGCCGCTCCAGGTCGATCCAATCGGAAGTGGGAGAGCTTTGCAGCCGATGAACAGTATGGAGAGCCTTGGTGCTGAAAGCGAAGGAGGCAAAGGAAAAGGGAAGGGAAAAAACAAGAAGCAGAATGAAAACAAAGAGGCCAAGAAGAAGTTGCCCAACTTTGCTGTCAAAGCCAATGGGAAGGTGAAGATTGGCCGGACTACTTTGACCGATGCCAAGTATTGGGTAAGGACTATCCAGGATGACCAGAAGATCCCCGATCCTACCAAGCGCAAAGTGCACCTTGCCTATACTGTACACAATAATAATATTAATGTATAACAGATGTCACATTGCAGATTAAAACAAACTAATGATGAGGGTGGTGAAATCATGTGGTGTATAACTCCAAGCTCGGACTAGTTTCGGACACCCGAATAATTTTGAGGTAAGGGCATATATGTAATAACTTCATACAATATATAGCTAGTCTATAGCTAGCTATCTACATACTGATTCCACATTTTGTTTATAGGCTAGTGAATTTTCGAACCAAGTCACATCATGTCTGATCTCCCTGAGCCCTAAGCCCTAAAAACCCGAAACCCTAAAGCATAGTTCTTATCCCAGGTCCGAAGCATTGGCCGAAGGCTACATCTCCCAGATCAAGTTGTACCAGGAACCACTGGAAAAGGCAACCGAAGCCCTGGACTGGAAACTCGTCGAGGGCACAAAGGATGAAGGCACCTTGCAGCCATTGGTGAATCACCTTGACAAAGCAGTGGAGTCTTATGCTTCTGCTGTTCGCCCGATCAAAGCGCTCTTTGTTACTTAGCTGCATGTTGCCTCGCCTATACTACTACATGCCGTCTTATCAATAATCATACATGTAGTACAGTGATATTATCCAAGGCCGAGCCCGACCCCAACAAGGCTGGCAAAAACGGTGGCTCGAAGAAGTCAAAGGGCAAAGCTGCCTGAAGAGTGCATGGGGCCACTCGTTGAGTTTTGGGATCCGGATTGCACTACGAACACGTGTGAGATATCACATGTGCTGATGTGAAGCCATTCGGTCATGCATCCGACTGCCCCAGTTATGGTGTATATACATATTAATCAGCTATAAGCTTAAAACGGTACCCTATTAAGATACACTGCTGATCTCATGATAAACCCTCCCCAGTCTGGGCTCTGAGAACTCACCGGATGTGCTCATTCTATCGAAATTAAGATCAACTCAGCGGACTTAGCTGGTAGAGCAGTCGGTGATTGACCTTAGTTCGTGGCAAAGCTATCCCAACTTTAGTGCATCCTTGTGTTTCATCTTGACCAATTAGGGCAGAAAAGCCTTTAGTGTGGGGGAATTATGATCAGCTCTAGAAGCTACGACGCCCTCGCCNACTTTAGTGCATCCTTGTGTTTCATCTTGACCAATTAGGGCAGAAAAGCCTTTAGTGTGGGGGAATTATGATCAGCTCTAGAAGCTACGACGCCCTCGCCGACAAAATATGCAAATGTGGTTGCATGTGTGCCCAGCTTCACTGCAAGTGACCCGTGACTTCCGAATTCGAACTTATATGTTGCTCCGCGCAGATGGCCTGCCACGGGGTGTACTTTGCCGCCATCTGCATTCGATGATCTCAGCTGGGGACAGACATCTGGGTTAAGCAGGGTTCCGATTAAGCTTCCGGCCTTAGTGGTTCGGGTTTTGGGTGCGTGGGAGTGTGGGTGTTGGGTTCCATTGAAACTTAGGCTGGAAGGATATCCCCGAAATCGTCCACCCGGAATGAAGTCGAAACCTTGTTTATTATTTAAAACTTGATGCCCCCGAATTCGNTCGTGGCAAAGCTATCCCAACTTTAGTGCATCCTTGTGTTTCATCTTGACCAATTAGGGCAGAAAAGCCTTTAGTGTGGGGGAATTATGATCAGCTCTAGAAGCTACGACGCCCTCGCCAACAAAATATGCAAATGTGCTTGCATGTGTGCCCAGCTTCACTGCAAGTGACCCGTGACTTCCGAATTCGAACTTATATGTTGCTCCGCGCAGATGGCCTGCCACGGGGTGTACTTTGCCGGCATCTGCATTCGATGATCTCAGCTGGGGACAGACATCTGGGTTAAGCAGGGTTCCGATTAAGCTTCCGGCCTTAGTGGCTCGGGTTTTGGGTGCTTGGGAGTGTGGGTGTTGGGTTCCATTGAAACTTAGGCTGGAAGGATATCCCCGAAATCGTCCACCCGGAATGAAGTCGAAACCTTGTTTATTATTTAAAACTTNTGGGAGTGTGGGTGTTGGGTTCCATTGAAACTTAGGCTGGAAGGATATCCCCGAAATCGTCCACCCGGAATGAAGTCGAAACCTTGTTTATTATTTAAAACTTGATGCCCCCGAATTCGTCAACAGGCTCCAAACCTTTAAGTCCAAAGATCCTGAATCCTAAATTTTAAACCCCAATGCCCTAAACCCTTAACCTTAGAACCACAAATCACTCAATCCTAAACCCTGACGACCCCGACCCTTAAACCCAAAGGTCCCTGAATCCTAAACCCCAATGCCCTGAACCCTTAAACCCAAAAGACAATGAATCCTAAACCCTGAGGACCTCGACCCTTAAACTCAAAGGCCCCTATGCTACATCCTAAACCCAACGCCCTGAACCCCTAAACCCAAAGACAATGAATCCTAAATCCTGACGACCCCGACCCTTAAACCCAAATGTCACTGAATCCTAAACCCCAATGCCCTGAACCCCTAAACCTCCTAAACCCTGAGGACCTCGACCCTTAAACTCAAAGGCCCCTACATCCTAAACCCCAACGCCCTGAACCCCTAAACCGAAAGACAATGAATCCTAAATCCTGACGACCCCGACCCTTAAACCCAAATGTCCCTGAACCCTAAATCCCAACGCCCTGAACCCCTAAACCCAAAGACAATGAATCCTAAATCCTGAGGACCTCAACCCTTAAACCCAAAGGCCCCTGTATCCTAAACCGCAATGCCCNTGTCCCTGAACCCTAAATCCCAACGCCCTGAACCCCTAAACCCAAAGACAATGAATCCTAAATCCTGAGGACCTCAACCCTTAAACCCAAAGGCCCCTGTATCCTAAACCGCAATGCCCCGAACCCCTAAACCCAAAAGACAATGAATCCTAAACCCTGAGGATCTCAACCCTTAAACTCAAAGGTCCCTGATTCCTAAGCCCTAATATAAGGAACTAAACCCTTATACCCAAAGATCATTACCGAGTTGGAGTCTGCAGGACATCAGCTACACTTCGGCCCANAAGGAACTAAACCCTTATACCCAAAGATCATTACCGAGTTGGAGTCTGCAGGACATCAGCTACACTTCGGCCCAGCGTGTGGCCCATGCAGCAATACAGGACAGGATAATTAATAATACGGCAGACTCTAGATCTCTATGCAGGCACTAAACGTACCCGGGCCCGAGACCCTAAGACCGTGTAGACCCCGAAATAACTAGTTGCAGGACTTCGCGGCAAACGATATCCATCCCGATGGTGCATTGAACGCCTTGGCGACTGCTGGAAGGGCGGGTGCATATGCTTCGAATATCGAACGGGATGTTCTGCGTCGGGGCATGCCGAATCGTGTCGAAGCCCGGAACCTACTTATATGTTTNGCATTGAACGCCTTGGCGACTGCTGGAAGGGCGGGTGCATATGCTTCGAATATCGAACGGGATGTTCTGCGTCGGGGCATGCCGAATCGTGTCGAAGCCCGGAACCTACTTATATGTTTAAGTCCGTGATCAGCCTATATGTATTAATTTGGTACATTCGTTTTAAATGAGCAGCTTCAGGTGCCGATCCACTATGTGCAAGTACCTGTACGTGTACGTGTGAAGGGGGTCATGACGGTTGTGCAGCGGCCACTTGGATTCTGCATTATNGGTACATTCGTTTTAAATGAGCAGCTTCAGGTGCCGATCCACTATGTGCAAGTACCTGTACGTGTACGTGTGAAGGGGGTCATGACGGTTGTGCAGCGGCCACTTGGATTCTGCATTATATTGCATTGGCTAAGCCCTAGGCCCTGATCAACTATTATTATTATTAAGAACTCTATCGAGTATAAGCCCATATTGCATGTTTTGTGTGAGCATAGGTCTATGCCACTAGTGCTCCCCNTATTATTATTAAGAACTCTATCGAGTATAAGCCCATATTGCATGTTTTGTGTGAGCATAGGTCTATGCCACTAGTGCTCCCCCACGAAGTGATCTTTCGACTGCATATGATGGGGCGGCTGGAGGGCTTGAGTCCCAAAAAAGATGTGGAACACTTCTGGGAACACTTCAAAGCTCATGAGTCGAGCAGCATCCAGTGGCCCATAGCTGCTGAGCGCCACATGCTGCCGGTGGGCATACACTGTGATGACTGCCGCTACACTGAAAGTGGAGAAAAGCTCATTGTCTTATCCTTGAACTTTCTGCTCGATGGTGATGTGCAAGACCGGTTCCCTCTCTTTGTGCTGAGATGTGTTATCGGCCTGCATGAAACTAAAGCTTTAGTACGTATACTCATGTATAACAGTTTAAGTCCTTAATAAGGGTCCATGTACCCAAACTTAAATAGTATCCAAAGTACCTAAATAGGGACTACTTTAAAGCCAAAGTGTATACTATTAAATATTGGGTACATGGACCCTTAGGGAATTGCTGCGGCTTATATCTAGCTGTGCGACTGTTCAATGCAAGGCTTTGAGCACTGGCTTCGACACGCTGCAGCCGTACCTCCGTGCCGTGACCTGGCTGCTGGAATNCTAGCTGTGCGACTGTTCAATGCAAGGCTTTGAGCACTGGCTTCGACACGCTGCAGCCGTACCTCCGTGCCGTGACCTGGCTGCTGGAATTTTCGGCATTTATATTATATGGGTTTAATAGTCGTATTAAATTTAAAATATATGATCAGTTATTTATGTAATGGTTTCAGTGGCGGTGTCTTTGGTCGATCGTCACGAAGCTGAGATTGCTGCAAGCTTCAACCTGTGCTACCTGGNTCCTTCGACTCCTACGAAAGATTTCCACCATGTTACATGAGTGAGGTGCGTGGGGACTGGAAAATGATGAAGGACCTTCGTAAGATCAATTGCGGTTAATCATATATATATATATGTATGCATTGGCTTAAGCATACACCCGGGAGCCCTAAACCCTAATTACAAACCTTGGCCCTAAATACCAAACCTCAAGAATATCAAGCAAGGAATTGCTGAACCTGGCCACGGGATGGAANGCGGCTTATATCTAGCTGTGCGACTGTTCAATGCAAGGCTTTGAGCACTGGCTTCGACACGCTGCAGCCGTACCTCCGTGCCGTGACCTGGCTGCTGGAATTTTCGGCATTTATATTATGGGTTTAATTAATAATTATTATAGTCGTATTACATTAAATTTCAAATATATGATCAGTTATTTATGTAATGGTTTCAGTGGCGGTGTCTTTGGTCGATCGTCACGAAGCTGAGATTGCTGCAAGCTTCAACCTGTGCTACCTGGGCATTTGTCCTGAAGCTGNGGTCGATCGTCACGAAGCTGAGATTGCTGCAAGCTTCAACCTGTGCTACCTGGGCATTTGTCCTGAAGCTGGATTTGTGGCAAACCTTATTAAGCCTGAGGATGTGCATGAGGCATCCTTCGACTCCTACGAAAGATTTCCACCATGTTACATGAGTGAGGTGCGTGGGGACTGGAAAATGATGAAGGACCTTCGTAAGATCAATTGCGGTTAATCATATATATATATNTATGCATTGGCTTAAGCATACACCCGGGAGCCCTAAACCCTAATTACAAACCTTGGCCCTAAATACCAAACCTCAAGAATATCAAGCAAGGAATTGCTGAACCTGGCCACGGGATGGAACAGCAAATGCCTGTGCCACCACTGCAAGGCAACCGATAGCACTTATCTGAGATTTCCAAGTCAGTTGTTTTATGAGCCTCGGCGCTCCTGGGACGAGTTTGTATCACAATGCAGACCTGATCATGGAGGTCAAAGATGTGACTAGTTATTGAAAATGTATTTTTTTAAACCTTGCTAGTATATTATAATTATTGTAATAATATATTACTATGATGTGTATTGTTCAAAGTTCAAACATAGGTGTTTACGATTTCAATGGCATGTACAGCAACCAAGGCCACTTGCTGAAAATCCGTGGATTCCACCAGTCTTGCCTACGATGGTGCACGATGCATACAATTAACCTTGGAATCTGCCATTGGGTGGTGGCCTCCATTCTCATCAGTGTTATGAATCATCATGAGGATTCTGAGGGGGGGGGCAAGATTGAAGCTTCTATTTTTTTTTGGGAAAGACATCTCCACATATATACTGCTGATTTACACGCCCTAAGTTGCACTATCGGGGTCGATAATTATAGCTATATTAAATTAGCTTGTAGCAAATTAAAAATATTATTTTAATTAATAATTATATCGATCAGGAGGTGTGGCCGGCGCCTCCGGGAACACTGGCCAAGGACAACTTGAATGCTCGGCTGGCTGTGTGTTATACAGACTTCATCGAGTGGGCACGTGAGAAGCGGATCGAGTATCATGATCATGATAGTACACGCACACTAATATTAATATGTAATCCTCCCCATCCCCGCCCTGTATAAATCACATATGGCAAATAAATTNTCGAGTGGGCACGTGAGAAGCGGATCGAGTATCATGATCATGATAGTACACGCACACTAATATTAATATGTAATCCTCCCCATCCCCGCCCTGTATAAATCACATATGGCAAATAAATTTATATTAGCCGCCTGTGATTAATTATGCCCAGCTTAGGCATTCGCAGCCGGAGTTCCGAGCGAAGAACCTACGCGATATGGCCAGTGGTTATGCCGAGATGAGCATGAAGGCTTACAACGACTCTTGCTTGCAATTGTAATACCAATATTGTGTGTGTCGTATCGACTATGTGCATGTCCTCGATACCAACTCGCTCTTAAGCTTAGGCACGTGTGGTGACAGGATGGCTTTCGGACCGCATGATATCCTTATATGGTAGCGATGATGCTTGCAAGAATGACGAGTTCAAGGAGATGGTGAAGACAGTGTGCTTTCACTGCAAGCATACTGCTGTGATTTCCAGTGCGGTTTTGGTTTCAAGGTCTTGAGCTTAAGTTTGGGATGTTCATACTTATTAATAAAATTATCAAATAAGCTGCTGATTAAAATTTAGTTATTAAGCATGTTTAGCCAGTTGTTCTACTGTGCTGTAAGACCTGAGTATAGGATGTCAAATTTGCAATATACTACTCAGGTACTGGGTGAATGAATACTTTCAGCGGATGGAAAAGTATGGTCGTTTCTTGGGCCCGGCCGAGAAAGCCGGATTGTCCGAGGCATGTGTGCCTTGTCGATAAATACAAGATCTAGAGCCATTGGATGTGATTTTCCTCAGATCTATTAAATTCAAAGTCTCTAGCCAAGGATTCTTCCTGCATGGCATATGCCAATCTGGCGGCGACGTGTGCAAGCAAGAGTGAACGGCTTTGGCCACNCAAGCCGAAGTTCCATGCTGCTTGATAGCAATATCACCGGTATTTTGTCAACGGTTGCACATGCATTTATAAGTGCGCTGGTCTCACCTGAGGCCTACCAAGAAATTACGCATTTTGCTGTTTTGGATGGCAGCTCGGATAAATAACAATTTCGTGGATTCGTATATGTATAGTACCCCGAATCACTACCACCTGGTCACCTTGAANCTGAGGCCTACCAAGAAATTACGCATTTTGCTGTTTTGGATGGCAGCTCGGATAAATAACAATTTCGTGGATTCGTATATGTATAGTACCCCGAATCACTACCACCTGGTCACCTTGAACCTTACATCTGAGGTCAAAATCCCAAGTACCACCATACATTCAGAGATGAGAGTTATATGGGGACTTGCAAAGGTGGGCTGTGCATGCATGCACTCGATTCGAATTCGATTTCATGGTGCACCACATGTGAGAACACAGTATTGGGAGGAATTGCCAAAATGTGCCATCGTGCCAGCCTTGAGATATCGTTTCTCAAGCGTGTGTATGGGCAGTGGCTTATCTGCACTAGTATCATCGGTGTGCCACAAGTCTAGGTCGCGATTCCAATTCGGAGTTCTCCAGCTTTATCTGAGGTTTCCGGACATGCCGTAATTATGCAACGATGTGCAAGCGCGAGCTGGGCAAAAACGACCGTGCATCGGTCCTAGATGGGGAACTACACCGTAATAAAACCCTGAAGCCTTACACCCAAAGCTGCCGAAAGCAAACTATAAAGCCTTGCCTGACGAAATGAGAGCCAAAACCTTAGCCCAGAACCTCGTAGCCCCCACAACACAAGCACAAAATACGGAGCAAACCTCAAAGCTTAGAGCCAAAACTGCAGACACTTCAAATCCACCAAGCCTTGACAGAAGAAAGCAAAAGCCTCACTTCTATAGAAAAAAANAACTGCAGACACTTCAAATCCACCAAGCCTTGACAGAAGAAAGCAAAAGCCTCACTTCTATAGAAAAAAATCACCCAATAAAAGCAATACGAAACCCACCCACCTTAAGAACCACACGAACTTAAATAAAGTTCTGACCCCCCAAAAAAAACCCAAAACCAACTGAGTAAAGCCCGAAACACTAAACCGCAAACTTCGCAGCCGCTTCTAGAAAGCCCCAAGCCCGAAACCACCAAACCNAAAACCAACTGAGTAAAGCCCGAAACACTAAACCGCAAACTTCGCAGCCGCTTCTAGAAAGCCCCAAGCCCGAAACCACCAAACCCCATAACATCGAAGCCTGTGTGGTGCTCCCGAGCTGGTGCTGAGGTGCTGGGGAGGGTTGGTCTTGGTTTCGTTTTGTGTTCGGGCTGTTTGTAGATATGTTGAAACCTTCTGTGGATGGTATTACATCCTGCTATGCCGANCGGGCTGTTTGTAGATATGTTGAAACCTTCTGTGGATGGTATTACATCCTGCTATGCCGACATTGTAGTACTTACACGCAAAAGCCACATATGTTGATACCTTTGGACCCTCTGGGTTACTCATGTGGCTTTATGTCTGATGCGCAAAATGCTGTGTGGCAGCGTACTGTATAGGGGTTCCAGGTCCTACGAAAATTTGGGACCCCAATGCAGACACGAAATAATCGCTGAACCTCAAGCCCCCAAACCTTAAACCCTAGAACCTAAACCCCAAGTAAATCCTAAACCCGAAACCCCAAAACAGCGATGAGACCTCAAACACCCCCCATATGGGGGTTTCCGAAAAATAGAGGACCCTAATAAAGTACCCTAAATAGTAGGATCCTGATTATAAGGACCCCAGAATAAGGTACCCCTAATTTTCCGAAACTCGCATATGACCCCGTAGGCTGCTAAGGTGGAAAGCCTCAGCGGCAGCCGAGTGGAGACCTGCCTGCAGCTCGTCCGTCTCCTTCCCCGTCTCTTTGGCGGGGTTGGTACCAGGACCCCTCAATGGCCCTTTAATGGAGCCCATATGGTCCTTATTGGTGGGTATTTAGTGTATAATCGAGGGTATAGGGTTGATAAGGTACCTAGAGACTCCAATATCCCTTAATTCAGGAATATGCCTTAAATCATGGTAGATAACAAAGTTTAGAAGGTGTAGGGCTTAGGGTGTAGGGTTCAGGGTTTAGGGTTGAAGGTTCAAGGGCTTTGCTGGATTTTATACGGTCTTACACGGCCTTGAAGTGTCTTTAGACCGGGCTTGGTCGAGCTTTGTACACGTCACGAGTAATCAGAGATTTGTTGGCAGGTGGTTGGCTATTACATGTTACATGGACCCTTAAGGGCCATACAATATGCAACAACTCTACGCCCTACGCCGCTCCAAATCTCTACCCTAAGGCTCCTGGACCCTTGTAGTGAGATCCCGAACCCTAGCCCCCAAAGCCGGAACCCTCCCCCAGAAAGCCCAAGACCCTATTAGGAGCCTTAGGGTATGCACCAACACCTCAAACCCTTTCAAGCACGGCGAAAGCTCCAAACCTAACGGCCCTAACCCTAAGGGTCCAAGTACCCAATAATCATATACTCTCCAAAATCCTAGCCTACATAACTACTATCCTAAAACCAAGTACCTAATTATTGGGTCCTTTGCACACTTGGGGTAACCCCTTAAGCCCTGAAGTCTTAGCAGTCAGCCCGTCGTTAGCTTGGGGTCGAAGCCTTCGAATATTACATTGCTAAACCCTAAACACCAAACTTCAAATCCTCAACCCCCTACCCTAAACCCTAAGCCCTAAACCCTAAACCCTTAACCCTAATTTAGGGTGGTTACTAAACCCCCTGAGCCCAAACCCACTTAGCCCGAGTGTCCTGGTGGAGTTTCAAAGTCTCTTGGACCTCCTCACGAGTCTCCTCCTGGCACGTGGGCTTGGGTTATGGTTCAGGGCTTTGGGTTCAGGGTTTCGGGTTCAGGGTCTGAGTTGAAAGTGGTTTAGGGTTCAGAGTTTAAAGTGACATTGGGCTTCAAGTGGTTTAGGGCGTAGGGTTCAAAGTGGTTTGGGCTCAGGATTTAAGGTGGCATGGGTTTACGAGTTGTTTAGGGTCTAGGGTTTAAAGTGGTTTTGGGTTTAATGCTCACGGTTCAAAATGGTTTAGGGTTTAGGGATCAGGGTTCAAAGTGGTTTAGGTTTAGAGTGGCTTCGGGATTAGGGTTTAACGTGATTTACGGCTTCAGGCACAAAGTGGTTTAGGGCTTCAGGTTTAGAGTGCTTTAGGGCTCCGGGTTTAAGCTGATTTAGGGCTTAAGGCCTAGGGCGATTTGGGGTTTAGGGTTTTTTGGGGTTAAGTTGAATGGTTTAAGGCTTAGGGTTGAAAGTGTGGTTGTGCAAAGGACCTCTGTTAAAGGTAACCTTGGTTGCAGGGTTTCGGGTATATAGGGTTCACGGTTTATAGGCGTAGACGTGAAGGCAATCCAAGAGATTGTAAGAAGCCCTCGAAGTACATCGTCCGCTTCATTTCTACGACTTCATTTCTACGAGAGAACTCCTGAAGCACTCGAAAGTTTTGACAAGTCAGGTGGAAGGTGGGCGGAGGAGACTATCGAATTCTGAGTAGTCAGTCAAGCCGCTGAAAATAGGGTTTAGGGTTTAGGGCCCCAAACCCTAAACCCTAAACCCTGCTAAAGTTACAACATGGCGCACTTGTTGAAAGTGCGGGCCCTAACAATTGCAATAGCGTTTGGGCGTTTCCATATGCTACACATGTACTTCTAATGAAGGAACCCTACTTGCAGCCCTACAGTAACGAACAGTATTGCCAAACATGGCCTTTCGGCCGGATCAGAACTTCTTCAAGGATGCCTCGGCCTGCTCCATCTTCCGCCATGCAAGTTTCTCGCTTGCAATGGCGACGTCCACTAAAGGAGTTCTGACCTCGTACGTCCTGGCCACCACTCTCAGACATATCGGCTTGAGATCATCACAGCCATCCTCGGTCCATGCTGCGGCCATCCAGCCACTCTTCTAGGGTTTCGGGTTTAGGGTTTTTGCCAGCTCGCAAGATCTCGTGGGTGCAGCTTCTGAGACATGCATGAGACGAGACGTTTATGCCCTGCTGCGTTCGGGCAGAAGGTCCGCACGGCCAGTTCGTGCGATCTGCTCTTCCGCCCAGCTAGCAGCGCCTCTCATACTCTGCACCTTGTCCTGTGAAAGCGTTCCCAGAGCGCCCAATACCCCTTAATTACGGAATATACCTTAAATCATTAGGGGCTTAATATTATGATTTAAGCTAGATTCCTTAATAAAGAGTATTAGGCTCTCTGGGCTTGTCCTGTGAAGGGTTCGTGAGAACCTCCTGGCTCAGCAAGCATTGAGCTACGGTCGGCAGCGTGTCTGCGTTCTATGAATAATGTCCTTGCCATGACGGTCGCCATCTGTGACAGTGTCCACATTGCTGTCGCAGTCGTTCGCGTGAGCGTTGCAATTTCGTTGATGACTATTATTTCCCTTAGTCTTCTACCAGTATGATCTTGCTTTTCCTCTTTGTGGTTACGATGATTGCAACGAGAAGTGGTTTTAATTGGAGCCCCGAACCGCCTCTGCCAGCCGCAGCCGCGCAAGGCGTTCGGCGCTCGCGGCGTGGGCGCAAAGCAGCTCTGAAGCCAGGTCTCCTCCGTGCCTCTGGGTTGTACAAAAAAGGGGTTTAGGGCCTAGGATTGGGGTTTAGTGTTGAGTTTAAGGGCTAGGGTTTAGGGTTTAGGGGTGGTGGGTTAGAATTCGGGGCTAGACGGGTTCTAAAGAGGTCCTCAGGGGCTCTAGTCGGAGTTCGGCGGGGCTTGTTCTGAAGTGTTGTGTTTGGATTCTGTTAGAGTTCTACAGGGATTTTGGGTTTGAGGACGTTTCGGGTGCTACGGTTTATGATTTCGTGGCTAGGAGTGCTACGGCTACGGCTTGGGGCGTACGGTTTAAGCCTTCTCCAGGTTCCAACCGGGGAACTACCAGTTAAACTTGTTTGGCCCTTGGCATGGACAGTACACACATGTTTATAAACATAGACATATACTCATACATACACGTATACGTATACATATACAGATATGCATATACACATACATATACACACTATATATTATACATATATACATATACATGAACATATACATATACTACACATGTACACATACATATACACATACACAAGCGCACAAATACACATATGCACATATACACTCACGTACACACATACACACATGCACACATACGCATACACACACATATACACATACACATACACATATACACATATACACATACACACATATACACATACACACATATACACATATACACATACACACATTTACACACACACATACACATACACATACACACACACATACACATGCAGATACACATACAGATAGACATACACATACATATACAGATATAATATAAATATACACAGATACAATATACACATACATAAACATATACAGCGACATATACATGTACAGATACATAGACATATATATATATATATGTATAGATATACACATACATATCTACATATACATTGTTACATACACATACACACGTAGACATATACACATATACACATAACCATGCATCACCTAAGCGGCATGACAATAGAACATTTCTGGAGCACAACCCTAAAGCCTCAGTTCCCTACAGGTATGGAAGCTTGAAAGCAGCCTAAAAATGTGTTGAAACACACAGCCTCAACACCCTAAACGCCAAACCTTCACCCACAAACCTTCAACCCTATACACTTAAACCATCTTAAGTCCAAATTCCTTAAACCCTATAATCCCGGAACCCTTTAACCCTAAAAGCTTTAGCTCTAAACCCTGAGCGGTCGAAGCCAAGAAGCTGCTGAGCCGCGAGGTGCGCCCTCCGCAGTTCGCTCAGTGCACGCTGGGCTGCCTCACGACCAGCACTTAGGTAGGCTTTAGGGTTAAAGTTTAGGATTTAGGCATTTAGGATGTAGAGTTTCGGGTACATGACGGGTTTAGTATGGCTAAGGGCTTAGTTGAGGATAAGGAGGCTGCTACTGTTCCCAGCTACTAAATCCGATGAAAGGTCTAGCGAAGTGCGAAAAGACAAAAATCTTAAAGGTGGGTCGAGGGTTTAGAGTTTAGGATTTAGGTTTGAAGGCTGTTCAGTGTGTAGGAGCAATGTAAGCTCCTGATTAAGAAGCCACCCGGCAGGGCTCGGTTTCGGGAGTTTTGGGCGGTTTGAGAAGCTCTTTTCAATTACCCTCGTGCTGAATCGGTTTTTGTTTAACACGGTACCATCATATCATACTATATACTCGCACTATATAGTCCCTTCGGACCGACGGGTGCTTTAAGGCCACATTATATACCACCCCTAAGGCTCAGCATATCCCCAAAGCCTTATATAGTATGGTCTTTCGGCCCAAAAGCCTTAAAATGTGAGTCAGGGCCTAAGGGTACTGGACCCCTAGCGTAATGAACGTAGGATTCCTCAAAGCGATGGGTTCCTGGATATGAAGGGTCCATGTGCGCAAAAAGTAAATTCAAGTGATATAGGGGCCCTGAGAATTCGAATAGGGTTTTGGGGCCAATATAATGAGGAACCCCCAAAATAGTATCGGTAATTGGCCCCTATATTACTGGTCCCCACAGGACCTATAATGAGAAGGAGTGTTCATTGCAAGCCCGAAGTAGAAAAGGTGGACGACTTATCGGCTCCCCGTGACTGCGCATGAACTGCAAGGAAGCGTTGATGACAAGAAACTAGCAGAGCACATTCCAGATACCTTATACTCCCTAAGAACAAATCTACCGGTTTTGGGGGCCGGAAGACTATAACTAGTACCTGACTTGAGCTGTTTGGAGTCTTGGCGAGTTGGGCCGGAAAGGCCCAACAAGTAGTTACTTCTTCGGAATTCTGACGCAGAAAGAGCTACAATGGAGACTACATGTACTCCCTAAACCCCGAGGACCCTAACCACCGGTGGTTGCGAGCGGCCTCGACGTCGCCGCCCTCCACGCTGGCCAGGGAAAGCCACGCTGTCCGCGGGTCCAGCAGCCTTGGTCACTAGGGTTCTACTTGAAGGGATCTATAGGGTTCCTTAAAGGGATCTATCGGGTTCCTTAAAGGGATCTGTAGGTTTCCTTAAAGGGATCTATAGGGTTTAGGGTTTAGGGTCTACTTGAAGGGGCAGGGGACTTAGTAAGGTTCCTAAAGGGCTCCTTAAAGGGATCTATAGGGTTCCTTAAAGGGATCTATAGGGTTTAGGGTTTAGGGTCTACTTGAAGGGGCAGGGGACTTAGTAAGGTTCCTAAAGGGCTCCTTAAAGGGATCTATAGGGTTCCTTAAAGGGATCTATAGGGTTTAGGGTTTAGGGTCTACTTGAAGGGGCAGGGGGGACTTAGTAAGGTTCCTAAAGGGCTCCTTAAAGGGATCTATAGGGTTCCTTAAAGGGATCTATAGGGTTTAGGGTTTAGGGTCTACTTGAAGGGGCAGGGGACTTAGTAAGTAGGTTATAAGTAGGGTTATTATTATAGGGTAACTCCATTTAGGGCACTTATAACTCTACTTATAGCCTACTTGCTAAGTCCCCTGCCCCTTCAAGTAGGCCCCTAGCGCTGATGGGCAAAAAGCTGCAGTACCATATTTAATGCCCTAAAGGGTCCATGTACCCAAATACTACGTAAAGCAGTCCCTCTATAGGTACTCTGGGGGCAGAGTAGTAGGGTACATGGACCCTTAGTGAGATAAGGAATGCACTATAATTTCCCATAGGTTGGGTACTTAAGGTGATGCAGGATTCGGTCCAAACACTAGCAGTCATGGATTGATGGGTTCAGGGCTTCAGGATTTCTCAGTTAAGGTTTGTCGGATGTCTGGCCTCAAGGACGGAACACTCTGCAGAAGGCAGGACGCAGCAAGCATGAACCGACCATCGAGTTTTCGCAACCCCATCCCGCTGACAGCCTAAGCAGCACGCATGTGTTTCTATCGTCGCGTAGATGTAGATGTGACCCAGATGATATCGGGGCATCAAAAATAAACAAAAACGGGAAACATCAGAGACACACTCCCAACTACCCCAAACCTCAAAAACTAACACTGACTTAAAGAAACCACGATATGGGTATGCAGGCATCTATGACGAACCGATACTGAAGCTTTTCTACTTAGTGAAGGCGTCTACATGAGGGTTTCTGTAAGTTTCCATACTGTTTTGATCCTAAACCACGAGCCTAAAGCCTAAAACCTTAACCCTGAACCTTAAAACTAAATCCTATTTCAGGGCAAACGTGACATAAAGTGGCCTTAAGAAGCTCAGCCAAGCAGCTCCTGCCCGCTGTTGGAGATCACACTGACCCAGCCTGAAACACCCGCCGCATCGCGCACCTGGCAGGGAGGGGACGAGGGTTCGGGGGGCTTGCGGCTTCAAAGTTTCGGTTCTTTCGCGGCTTGATGGGCTGACCTCGACTCCCATGTCCATTATGAGGAGTATGCCTGGAAGTTGCATTTGGGCTTCTTACCGAGGGGTCTTGGTTCGATCGTGACCCCTTGCCGACCCCCCCAAACACATGCAAAACCCTAGATGGCAACCCTCCCAAACCCCCAAAAGCGACGGAGTCTCTCTGTACAACCCTATTCAAACTAAACCCTAAAACCTAAACCCTAAACCTTGGAAGCAGGGACCTTCAAACGCTTGGTGTCCGCGGCTCGGCCATGCTTGAGTACCCATAGCTGGCTGGGCTCTCCTTCTTTGAAGGAAGCTTGATGGTTTGGACTTAATCTATACTTCAGGGCTTTAGGGTTTATAAGGGTATGTTTAAGACAGGTGTGCTGTGTGATAATAGGGTTGTTTAGGGATTGTGATAAGGGCTTCTTGAGCGAGGGATGGGATGTCGAAATTGTAAGTCTCGGTCTGAGACCGCTTTGGTTTTAGTACTCGGCATTTTCGATTTATAAGCCCTTTGTGAGGCTGGCTCTCTCGATAGGGGTTGACGAGGATGTTAGTGATGTTTGGATAGGCTGTTCCAAGGCTTTTCTTGCGGGGATCTGGGGTTCGGCAATAATATAGGGGCCCAATAATTTGAATAGGGTTTTGGGGCCCATTACAGTAGAAGCCCAAAAGTTGGAAACCTCATAGCCTCAATCCTTAAGAATAATGTATACGGAATCCCAGCACTATTTGGCCTTCATCCGGCTTCCAACTTTATGGAGTTTACTGTATACTATAGTGATAATAAGGAGCCCCCCCCCCAAAAAAAAAAACAGTATAGGTAATTATTTAGGCCCCTACATTACGGATTTGGTTTGCTAAATGGGGATCTGGCATCAAGGTTTAGGGTCTAGGGTTTAGGATCGTATGTAGAGTTTAGGGTTTAGGGCCGTTTAGGGTTTAGGGTTTAGGATCGTATATAGGGTTTAGGGGTCAGGGTTTAGGATGGTATGTAGAGTTTAGGGGTTTAGGGGTCAGGGTTTAGGATCGTATATAGGGTTTAGGGTTTAGGATCGTATGTAGAGTGTAGGGGTCAAGGTTTAGGCTCGTATATGTTCCGGATTTAGGGTTCCAAAGAGGTTGGTGTCGTGAAAAGGGTTTCGGGGGGGCTCAGGGTTGATATAGTTGAACTAGTTCGTATAGTGACCTACTATTTAAGTTTGGCCAGAAGGAATTTAGGGCACCGGGCTTTACAATTGTAACTTTTGGCAATTGTCTTATGGTTCTAAGGGCGCTCAACTCATAGGAGTCTGGAAATACCGGATCATCTCTTCGGGGTTTAGGGTTGAGGGTTTGCAGCCAAGCAAATTCTTCCAGGGCAACATTTTGCGCGCACATCTCAACACAGGGTGTGGGCTGTTGGAGCCTAGGATGCAGGGTTCAAGCGAGCCGACAACAAGAGTCCAACTCCTCAGAGCTTACCTCAACCCTCGAAAAACTATCATTTACGGCTACTTAATGAGCTTCCCGGATAGAGACCCTTAAAGAGCTAGGTTATCTGCGGTTAAATGGATCCCCAAACCGTCCCCCTAGCGTCTCCTCCGGCCGAAGAGGCTCGAAGCTTTTGCACCTCTTTGCTGTTCCTTGGCTTCGAGATTCGTGGTGTGCCAGGGGCTGAAAATTGAAAAGGGTGCAGAAAGCACAAAGGTGAGAGTTTGAGGCCTTTTTTGAGGAGAGTAGAGGGGCGCGGGGTTGAATGGATTAAGAAGAGCTGGGTTTCCCTAAACCCCCAAGCCCCGACATCCCCACACCACTACCTGGACCCCAAGGAACCTACAATTTTAGGGCTCCTTATTATGATTTCCTTATATGAGCCCTTAAAAAGGCAGGTTATGTGGGGGTTAAGGTAAGTCAAGAAACAGATCTTCTCCCTCGCGCATGATGATGGATCCAGCAGGCTTGAGCCTGGGTCCAACGACTGTAGGGGTCGAGGGGTTGAGGGTTTATAAGGACTCCATAGTGGTTCCATTTTGGGGTTCATATTTAGAGCCCTAAGGTCATCCCCAAAAGGAACTGCTATCGGGGCCTATGGGTAAAAGGGCTCCTGGACTTAAAGTAGGGCCCCCGAAAAGCACATAAGCAAAAATAAGGATAGGGATATCCCATATAAACCCCCTTATGATGAAGGCCAATAAGGTAGGGATGTCCCCATAAAATGCTTATGCTTATGTGCTTTTTGGGGTCCCTATAAAGGGTTCCTTCAAGGATTCCCTTGAAGGAATCCACACTGTTACACGGGTTGCGAGGATATCTGTAGGATTGTACTTGTATGCAGGGCAAATGACTGCTTTGACATTCCTGGCCCCATATCAGATTACGAACCCGAAACCTTACAACTTATATTATAGACCCAAAAAATAAAACATAAAGACCCAAAACATCTAAACCCTGAGCCCTGTGCACGAAATTATTTTTTAGGGCCCCAAAAAAACACGTAAGCAAAAACGAGGATAGGGATATCCCCCATACCCAACAAGGTAAGGATATCCCCATAAAATGTTTATGCCTATGTGCTTTTTGTGTCCCTAAACTCTTGCAGGACTGGCAGCAATGCACAGCGGCCTCCGATGGGGAAGCGGCTTCGGATGTCCTCACAGGGAGCCCGACGATCTGGGAGCTTGCTTCGTCTATTTCGGGGGCTCCTCCCCTCAGGATATTCATCCTATAAACTCTGATGATAAGGATCTTCAGGGTACCATACAATTATGGTTCATTAGAATGTCCGAGACTCCCCATTTCTTCAACCAAGAAAATGTGTAGTACATCGATCCTATATAACCGAGTAGCTCATATTTTGGGGCAGCTGGGCATTTAAAACTTAGGGCGTGCTTGGAAGGCTTAGAAGTAGGCAGAAGCAGGTATAAGAATTAAAAAAACAAATTAGTACTTGATTGACTGCTCGCAGCCTTGGAAATACAAAGGCACTTTAGTCCTTGATTGGCCCCTCACCAGCTGCCAGAAGGGTATCGGGCTTGCAATTACCCCAAGGGTCCAAGTACCCAATAATCATATACTCTCCAAAATCCTAACCTACATACCTACTATCCTAAAACCGAGTACCTGATTATTGGGTCCTTTGGACCCTTGGGGATTATGTAAGCCCTCCGAACCGTCAGGCCTACGAGCCCAACTCCAAAACCCTGAATGCCAAATGGCAATCCTCAGCAAACGCTGCATCCGCCGCAAGTGAAGCCAAGAGCCAGGGGCTGTTTGCCAGACCCTTGGGCAAAAACAACTCTTTGGGGCTTGGGGCTGCAAGAAGAATAAGCTTGTTCCACGGAAGTTGGCTTCCGAAACACATCCAATCTGCCATGCAATCAATTTCAAGCAATGTTTTAGAGACTTGAGAGCAGCTTGACAGGCGGAAGGAATGTTGCAAGTTACAAACAGACCATGCCTCCAATTTTGTAGAACTGGCTCATCCTAGACCTTGTCGCAACAGACTGCCTCTTATTCTACCCTCACTTCGCTTTGTTGACATTGCAGGTGAGAAGAGCTCTATGATTGGGTACCTTGTAAGAGCTAGGTGTCTTTGCAACTCAAGGTGCAGGAAGATGTCCGGATTCTGCCATCTTGGCTGACTCCGGCACTGCATCACCATCAACCTGGCGAGACTTTCCCCAAGGGTCCAAAGGACCCAATAATCAGGTACTCGGTTTTAGGGTAGTAGTTATGTAGCTTAGGATTTTGGAGAGTATATGATTACTGGGTACTTGGACCCTTGGGGTTTTGAAGGACCAAGGGACGGACTTGCAGTAGTAAGCGCGTTACAAAAGAGGTTATAGGCAGGGGAACCACAACTAGGGTGGTTCAAAATCCCAACTACCTGGACACCAAATAACCTACCGATAAAAGGACTTAAATAAGGGGCGGCATGGAGAAGGGGGTGTCCACCATCATCTTGGTCTGCACTGCCACAAGCTAACCCGACCAGGTGGGCAGGATGCTTCTGCCGTTAACTGGGCGTCAAGTGCCTCCACGCCACTGGCATCCTGGACGGTAAGAGGACTGCCCGAGTGGCCCACCAGTGCCGAGCCGTATGGAGCGCCTTTCAGCAGGGGTGTAGCTGCTTTGTGCCGCGATTTTCTGGCCCGCTTTGTCCGCCGTCCCTCCTCGGCTGCTTTTGCGTGTCCTCGAAACTTGGGAAGGGAGGCTCCCCCAAAGCCCTAAATCCTCAAATCTGAGATCGGATTTGTAAAGCCCCCGACAGAGCAGCGCGAGACGCTGGACGCCCAGGAGCAGAGGCCGGAGCGGCAGCCGCGGAAAGTGCCCACGAGACTTTGCGTAGGCAGTTCTCGGCACTCTTGTACCACGAGGATTGTGGGACTGCCTGCTCTTTGCTGTGCCTCTGACTCAAGCAAGGTCGAATCAGCCCTTTCATGCGGCTTAGTATCGTATTCCTTACGGTCCTTGCTATGATTATGCTACAATGTCACTCCACTCCAAGGTTTGACATCTCCTAAGGACAGATGCAACCTTTACTCCGCCTGAGAAGCTGCGACATGATTTGGCATCGGAGAGCCAAGTTGTAGAGCAATTTCCTACTATTCCAGGAACCCGGAGCCCGGAGCCCAAAAAGGAAGGATGTATAGGGTTCAGGAAAACAAAGCCTACTTCGCTAAGCTCCCCGATGCCTCCTGCAGCCCTGGGAAAACATGTCAAACCCTGTGGAGCATTGTACAACCAAGCCCAATCTCCAAACCTCAGTGCCCATGACCTTAAAGTACCAAAACCCAACCAAACCAACAAAGCCAGCCTACACAAACAACAGCCCCCCCAAAACGTAAATAGCATGCCCGCACTATTCCGAAACTAAAACAACTTTTCGTGTCGCAAAGCCTCCGGAAGCCCTTCACAGCCCCAGAAAATCCTTAAACGCAGCCAACAACCAGCCTTCGAACCGCTCGAAATGTACAAGAACCCCCAACCCTGGACCCTCAACCCCTAAACCCTAAACCTTATAAACCTCAAACCCACACCCTTAATTTAGGGTTTAGGGTGTAGGGTTTAGGGTTCCACACCCTTAATGAAAGCAAAGAAACCACGTCCCAAAGCCTCCGAAAGCCCTGGCTTTCCCGTCTTGGAAGAGCCCGGCTGCCCGGCGGTCACCTGCTCTCAGCGCCAAGGGAGCCCTTTGCTAAGAACCCCGGGAGGATATAGAAAGTAGATCCCCTAATTTGGGGCCCTGTACTACTAAGGGTACTTTATAGGAACCCCCCATTAAGGGATCCACTTTTGGGATCCTCCCGGGGGTCTGGGTTGCTAAGAACCCCTTCAGTTTCAGGCTTTAGGGTGCAAGGTTTCCCCACACCCCTAAATAGGGACCCAAAAAAGCACATAAGCATAAGCATTTTATCGGGATATCCCTACCTTATTGGGCTTCATTATATGGGGGTTTATATGGGATATCCCTATCCTAATTTTTGCTTATGTGGTTTTGGGGGGCCCTACTAAATCCTAAACCGTACAGGGTTTAGGATATAGGGCCCACGGTTTAACGGTTTAGGGACGATCAGGTTTGGTGCTTCTTAAAGACAGGGTCTTGTAATGGGGTTTTCAGGGGAGGGGGGGGGGTTGAATAGGGTTGCCAGGTTCCAGAAGGGAGTTTGGGTTTTGGTGGGTTGGAAGACTTCTACAGAGAGTCCAATATCCCTTCTCGCGATAGCTACTGTCGCGTTTGCAAAAGCAGGGCATACCCGCTGCTAGGAAGACCATGAGCAGCAACATGCTTACAATAGAAGCCCTCAAGAATCCAATCCGTAGTTCTCGGAATCCCCACAACATCTTGAATGCCTGTGCCGCAAAAGACACAGGTGCAGTGCCTGACAACGGTTAAAACCAAAGCCCAAACTCCGGCCCGAAAGCCTTTAAAGTCTAAACTCTAAACCCTAAACCCAATGCCCTGAAGAAGAGACTAGAATTGAACCTATTATGGTTCTATACTCTAGAAACCATAATAGGGACCCCGACAAAATTTTGGTTGTCGGCTACAGGTAGAGTAAGTAGAGAACAAAGCCCTTTCACCTCAAACCCTAAACCCTTGTTTGTCCCAAAGAACAAAACCCTCTTGCCTTAAACCCTAAACCCAACAATGTAGGAACCTGATTAAGAAACCCCGGGCTTATGCCCCCCAAAATAGTAGGAGTCATATCAGCAACCTTAATAAAGGCCAAGGATTTCTTAAACAGGTTCCTACATTACCCTGAAGAACAGACCCTTTTGGCAACAAGTCACCTGGGGGAGCTCCAGGAAATCATCCTTCGCCGCTCAGAGTTTCTAGCTGTACGGTTCTCGAAGTTCGGGGTTAAGGGTTTTTCGGTTTATGGTTTAAAGGGTTTGTAGGTCTAGTTCTAGTTGTACGGTTCTTGCAGTTCGTGGTTTAGGGTTTTAGGGTTTATGGTATAGGGTTAGTCGTTCTAGTTCCAGTCATAGGGTTCTTTCATGGCTCGCTGAAAGTTAGATGAGGGGCCAGAAGGGATCTATAAGTCTTCTGCAATATAGGTTCTGTAAGATAGGGGCCTTCATGCCGAGTTCGGCCTTCGAATTTCGGACGCGTTGTGGATTATATAAACCCCAAAAGGTTAAAGGTTACCTACTCAGCTACTAAAATTCCTTCCATCGTTCCGGGCCACAGCTGTGGTGTTTCAGCGCTCAGGGTTCTAGAAGTTTCGCTCAGGGTTCTACAAGTTTCATGACTTCTGGAGAGTTTATGAGTTTACTGCAGGTCCGAGTCGAGAATTGAGTCTGGCCGTTGGGGGTGGGGTTCGAGGTTATATGTTTCCATGGTCCAGGATGCTGGTTTCGCTCAAGATATCGTTTTTTTGGGGGGGGCTTTTCGGCAGTAGGTCCTTAGGCTCTTCGGGTGAGGCGTTAGTTAGGGCTTGCCTAAAGGATCATGGATCTTAGTACTTAGTGAGCGGGAATCCTTGGGGCAACTAGACAAGTCTTTGATCCAGACTCAAGAAGTTTATCATGCCCAGACCCTGCGCCACTAATCTAGGCTTATGAATTCTGGATTTGGGTACTTTGGGGTCATGGCTTCGACATTGGAGCCTTCCTTGCCTTTGCCCAATATGTCAGGACCCGACCATTAATCTTTCAACATGCAAGAACTTAAACCACAAGCCCTCACTAAACCACCTGCATCCTAAAGGTCCGCATTCAAAGGCATTACGACGAAGTTTAAACAGCTTAGGGCTCAGGTCTTAGAGATTTGAATTCGGGGGTTCAGGGGGGTGGTGGGCCGGGGGTGCGGGGGTCCTTCTGCTTCCAGAAGGCTGCAAACTTGCGGGCAAAAACCTGGACGAGGCAATACTGTCAGTCACCACAGGTGCTGTGTGCACTTGGTTTTTGGTTCCAAGGCAGCGTTTTAATTATCCGCAATCAAATCACTTGTAGCTCGGAGCCTTCTGGCTTTCTCAAAATGCTGGCGGCGGTTGCCTATCTGACGAACTCTTACGATACTATGGTAGAACATGAAGAATAACTTTGGGCACAAAGCCTGTAACTTGTTACGTAGGCAACTGGCAGCGCTTCTCAAACCCCAAGGACCACAACCCTCGAAACCGCACTGAAGAAAGCTCAAGTAGAAGTCAGAGGTATCGGCGGGTCCTCGCCCAGGGAACCCGAACCCTCTTTCTTTACTATCGCACCACTCCACTATGTTTTTACCCCAATATATTATATTGTAGAACTCAAAACCCTGAACGGGATCGCATGGGAAAGGGCTGGAAGAGCCGATGCCTCTTGACGAAGCTCGCCGGTTTCATCCTCGCATCGTTAGCTTTTCTTGCTGTAGGCTGTAGAGGCAGCAGTTGTCGAGGAGTTCGAAGGTTGTTGTGGCATCGAACCTCACTCTTTTGTTGGTCGAGTTCTCTTCCACTTTCGGGGGCCTTGGGATAGAGGGTGCATGTTTCAAGGTTTAGTACGATTAGTACCGCAATGGCAATAGCTTTGGTGGCTTCGGAGCCTGGGGAGTTTGAGGCTAAATGCTTTGGAAATCAGACTTCAGTCACTGTGGACTTTTAACTCAGGGCTGGCATCTGGGAGCAAATAAAGCGAGACTCAATGAAAACGAGAAAATGCCTTGGTGGAGGGGCGCGGTGCAAACTTTGAACCTCATGGTCAGGTTTCGATAATCGAGACTGTTGGGCACAAATCAAGGATAAAGAGCCTCGTCTAAACTTAACCACGAAATCTACTTGCTGCCTCGGTCTGGTGGCTAGGTGCCCAGCATCGCCTGTCCAACAAAACCTAGGATGAACGCTCGCCGTCACACCGATATTGCCAGAGAGCCCTATCTATGCTTTCCAATACACAGGTATCATTCATTTGCTAAGTTACACGTTGAGGTTAGAAGTAGGGAAGTTGTAAAGCTGTGTTACACATTCCCCTGAAAGCCCCAGGAAGGTACGAATTCAAACTGTATTGACACACAACATGAGGCATGCATAAACAAAACCCTGCAGCCCTGAAGCCCTAAACCTAAACACTAAGCCTAAACCCGAAGCCCCGCATTAAACTCCTAAAGGCCTATACCAAAATAATTATGTATAAATAAGGAACCCCCAAAATAGTATAGGTAACTATGAAGGCCCCTACATTAAATCCTTATAATAGCCCTGAAAGAGCCCGGCTAAAGGAAGCCTATTCTAATTATTAAGGTCCCTATATATTATACCAAAGCCGCAGGGGCCTCCAGGCCCAGCGCCGCCGCAGAACACTGCAGCGCTGCCTTGGACAGCGCCGGCGCGGAGCGACCGGCGAGCTCCTGTTGAAGTGTCTTACGTACTGGGTGTCGATTTTATAACAGTCCCCAAGTTATTTGTAATTAAGACTTATAAGTAAGGCTTTGCAATACACAGAAAAGCAAATTAACAATTCTTCCAAATCGATGCCTAGCTTAGGGTTTCTTAAAAGGTTCTGTCATGGGTTCTGGTTTAGGGCTACGGGTTTAAGGTTCCTGAGAAGATGGATCCTGTTGAGGGATGCTTTGAAGAGAGGTCCCTTAAAGGCTTCTTGAGAAAGGTGTCTTTTATAGGGTTCCTTTGAGGGTTCCTCTATTCGCTCCTTAAAGTACTCTTTGAAGTGCTTTAAAAGGCTCCTGCAAAGGTTCCTCAAAGTGTTCCTTGAAGGCCACTGGAAACCTTCCTTAAAGAGTTTCTTCACAGGTTCTTCTCAAGGTCCCTAACCTTTAAACTTTAAACTGTAGGGAACCCTAAAACCCTGCATCACCCTAAACCCTATACCTCACGCCCAAAACCCAAAAACTTAGACCCACAACACTCTTGCAAACTAAATCCAAAGCCCCTACATTAAATTCGCTCCCATCCTCTCGCGGAGCTTTAAATATCCCTACCAAGCCTGAACTCCTCACCCCTCAAACTCTGTTGTAAACCCTAAAATCCCTGAAATCCAAATTTTCAAAAACAAAGCTATTATAAAAACTTATAAACCCGTAGACTCGTAGACCCCGTGATAAAACCCCCAAAGCCTAAACCGTAAAGCCCTTCCTTCTCGCGGAGCTTCTGCAGGAGGCTCTCCAACTCCCCGCGGACCAGGAAGCCACGCTCCTCGACATCGTGGGCGCGCCAGATCTCGCCGACCTCTATGGGTTCCGTTTACCCAGACCCCCGGGAGGATCCAAAAAGTAGATCCCTTAATGGGGGTTCCTATAGAGTACCCTTAGTAGTATAGGTCCCCAAATTAGGGGATCTACTTTCTAGATCCTCCCGGGGGTCTGGGTAAGGGTTCTCTGGAGGGTTCCCTTAATAGAACACTAAAAGGATCCTAGGTGTCGATAACAACAGGTCCCAAAATTATGTATGATTAGGAGAAGTCGGTGGTTGAGAAGTTGAGGGGTTTAGAGAGGGTAAGGGGTTCAGAGGTTGAGTGGCTTAGAGGGGTTTCGATGGGTGAATAGGTTTAGAAGTTGAGGGGGTTAGAGGGATTGAGGGATTTAGAAGCTGATGGCTTCAGAGGGGTTCAGAAGGGTTTAAAAGTTTAGAAGTTGAGGGATTTAGAGGGGTTAGTTTGGGATGCAGGGCCAGGGATGAGGATTGAAGGTTTCATTTTCAGGACTCATAGCTTAGGTGTTAGGTTGAGGGTCGAGGCGTTTAGGATTTCGGGTTTAAGATTTAGGGTTTGGTAGGATTGAGGGTGTTGGAATAGCGATTTGCAGTTGAGGGTTTTGGGAGTCACTAAGGGAATCGATCTTAAGATTCATGGTTTTGGGCTTGGGTGTTAAGGTTTAGGGTTTTCTGTTGGGTTCGGGATTGGGTAGAGCCCTAAAGCCCGCCGAAACATGCCCTACAGAAGGTGCTTACAAACTGCAAAGTTTAAGTTTCAACGGCTGGCAGGCCTTGCCTGCAGTGTAATCACATACAAACATGTATATCTATATATGTACATGTATATAGGTATATGCATCTCAGGGTGCGGAGTAGCACGAATCACAGGCTTTAAGATGTTACAGGCTATGGAACCCAACGCCTTCGCTTGCACCCAACACCCTAAATGTTAACGCGCATAACCCTCGACCCCTTTCTTCCACACATTTGGTCAATATGTTGCCTTGCGCACGAGGACGCTGCCTGACCTTGCAGGACCTCCCTCTGTGTCCGGAGTACCGCGGTTTAAAGGTAGCGGCAAAACTCAGTGAAGCGATGGCTTCCTACGCATGGGGGCCGGCCTCGAGGGGGGAAGAAATCTGGTTTTGGCTAGGGTCTATAGGGTTTAGGGTTATAGTCCATATATACTTGTACCGCAATCTACCCCAAGATCATGTTCTAATCATTACCGCGCCTGGCACCACTGTTTATCTGTCTAGTCTATGTGTTCCCCTATCTGTCTATCTATACACCTACCAATGTATCTATCAACCCCGAGGTTCAATAAACGAAAAGACCAGGTTGCTTCAGATATGATGACCATAACTATACATCACTGTGTGAACTCAAAGAACATTACTACTACTGACTGAATGATTCCGGCCTGTGTAACATGTCATGGTCAGGACATGTACACTTCGCCTTTCTGCGGTTGGGCCGAAAGAAGTTGCCGCTTCAATCTTCCTTCCCTCCTAAAGGATAGGCCCGCGCATTGAGCTGCACAAGGCATGCAAAAAAAAACAATCCAATTAAAGTTGATAAATCATACTTGCAGATCCCTGCAAACGCAGCTCGCAGTTTGTAGTCTACGCAGGCTTGCGCTCATGTCGTTGATTCACCGTGGTGACCAAGCTTAGGACAAGAAAAACTCTTCGACTGCAGCAAGAGGCGGAGATGGATCTTAAGAATCCATGTTGCTTTAATGATGGTTTTACTATCAAGTATCAAGAAGAAAGCTTCAAGGAAGGCTAGACCGCCACACCATGCAACGCACAACATGGACCTGTTTGGAGGCTAGGGCTTCGGGAACCAATATCCAGGCACCATACACAGCTGCCCACCCAAACCCTGGAAGCATTAGACCTCGTCATGGCTTGAAGCACCACACTCTTCGAGAAGCAGAACGGTGTCCTCTCCCTCTAGCCAGGTGTCATGGCCACGCTCCTTTTGCTCCACCTGACGGGGACGAAAACCATGGCCATAACAAGCTTGCGCCGTGGAAATTATCTACATGGGTTTTCGCAACACTGCGTTCAGCTGTGAGGCTTCTAAGTGTCAGTTAATCTATCTTCGACACGTTCTTTTTTTGAAAAAAGCATCACTACAAGCCCTTCATGCAAGAACACACAGAGTTTACCACAGAGGCTTCACAAAAATGCAGCCCGAGCCTGTTCCAAAGATATGCCCCTCTTGGAAACTTCGCTCTGCAGAGCCGCAGGAAATTCTGTGTACCTGAATGGAGCTTCAAAAATAGTTTCTGAAGGGGAGGGTTTCGGGCTTCTAAGTTTAGGGTCCAGGATTTTCGGTCTTTTGGCCTTGCAGTTTGAGTAAGGCCCGTCTGTCCAGCTGTCCAGATCCGAGGTCTTGGCGGCCTGTGGGTTGAGACTTCGACACACTCGATGCATTGAAGGCTTCAGGTTTGGGAATCTCAGGGAACTGCTTGGGATCAAAGAAAAAGTTAACACCAAACCCCCCGAACTATGTACCCCAAAAATTCATGAAAGCGCGACTCGTCAACGGCTCAGGAGCCGATTCTCGCTATCCAGTTTCCTGGGCAAGCAGGGAAAGACTCCGACTCAGATGTTGGTGCAGCCGCTTGGTCTATACAACCTAGGATGTATAGATGTAGGTTCAGCATTCATGAAATGAAACAAGCCTTCCGAGTTCGTGGAAGGAGACTAAGGCCGCGGCTCGAATGACCAAGCAAGATCCCCCAGCGCCATGTCTGAGGTGGTTGAACCCACGGGGTGGAACTTGACCACACAAGCATTCAACAACGGCTCGCGGCCTGCTATCAAGCAAGCGTTCACTCTTACATCGAGGTGTCGGGTTTAGGGATTCCAGTTTGTGCGTCAAAACCCGCCACAGCTGTTCTGCGAATCGCTGGGGCTGTCTGCGGGAGGAAATGGGGAAAGCTATGACCCTGACCTTGAAGGTGTTTGTGAATTCAACCAAGCCTGGCATCTGCAGCTTTGCAAAGGAGTACATCAAAGGCGGCAGGCAACTCGTAGCAACATCTGCATCTGCATCGTGGATCTTCTTAGCCATTGTATGGGCAAAAGCATCCATGAGGACAGCGTCCTGGAGGGGGCTGCCCGGACACTCTGGCGCTGCACTCGCGTCTGTTCCCTACAGTACTGCTGTACGACCCTACACTTACATGGCACACGTGCAATACGGCCCATGTACAGGTCAATGCAGCAAGCATGATGCTGCTGCCAGCTGTTGTCTGTATCTGTACGAAACAAGCGGTCTGTTCACTTAGGCACTTTATCAATACTGGTTTCGGATTCGCTGCCGGTTCTGCGCAGCTAGCTCAATCACGGCACGGCAACGTCATCGCAAACTCCGGCCTTCCAGCCACTTAGCGCCAAACCCAGGCAGGCGTTCGAGATCTGTGGTGGTTGGCTGAAGGATGAAGCGGTCGAGCGGGCCTCCTTGCACATCCGTTGCAGGAGCGGAGCTGATGTTGCCTCGCCCAAGCGGACAATGCCAGCAGACCATAAAATCATGGCGACATCTCTTTCTGAGAAGGTGCCATCCAACTTGCATGCCTTCTTGAAGAGCCTGTCGCTTGCTGAAACTACTTCGGGCAGCTGCCTTAGCGTTGCAATTGCCCACAACACCTCGGAAACATCGCGAGGATACAGCTTTGTAGGTTCAGCCTTCGCGAATCTACCCAACAGCGATGGCAGCAACTGAACCAAATCTGGCGACTGCTGGCGCAACTCTGCGAGGGACCATATGACCATGGAGAGACGCGAACCACTCAGGTCAGATAAATGCTGCTTCACAAGTGGAACGAGTGCCGGCACCAGCTTTGGCAGCTCCGACACATCTTTCAGCTTTGTGCAAGACCAAAGAATGTCAACAATATGTATTTTGTTGAAAAGAGGCAACACTCTTTCCGCAGCATTTTAAGCAAGTGTGAGCTGGGCAACAGCCTGGCCGATCGGCTCCTCAGCGTTGCAGCTGCCCGAAGAATGTTCAGCACTTGTTGTGGACTCAATTTGTGCGCTACATCGCCGAGTCTCCCAGCGACGGCAGCCAGCACCTCGTCTCTTTCTCCCTGTGGTAACTGCAGAACAGCGACAGCCCAAACTATGTTGGAAGCTCCCGGTGCGTCCACGTGTGACAGCGTGGCCTTGACAGCAGCGAGTGAATCTGCCCGAAGGGAAGCGAGCTCTGCAGACATTTGCTGGTCCAGCTTCGCGACAGCCCACAAGATATTGCTGCACTGCCGATGATCAGATGTTTTGCCCCGCTTCGCAATGCTCCGAAGCATGGATCCGCCTAAGGAAAACAGCACCCTAAATTGCGGATCGGCACGCACATCAGGTGTCAATGTGTCCTGCAAATGGGCTATTCGCAATGTGGCGGCAGAAACATTGATTGAGTTCAAGTCCGGGTTTGCGATTTCATTGCTGATGACTTGGAGCACTTCTTTTGCCGAATCTGCTTTCATGATGTTGTTGGTGATGATATCGGGCCGTGTGAAACGACGACCTGGCATCACCAGTGGCGCTGCAAAACCTCGGAAAACAATACCCGACGGGATCTGAATCTGAAGCTTATGAAGTCCCGGACAGAATGAGCAAGGTGCAGAGTAAACTTCAGGTTTCCTCGCAAAGTTCCAGCATGAGTTGCTTGGTCTCCTCAGTGATCCTGGCATATGTCCCAGCCAGCTCCTGCTAGGCATCGCCACGACCCTCCAGGAGTGGCTCAAGAAAGCAATGCCGGCCTCCTTCTTCTACAGTCCCGGTCGACCGTGGCATGCCATGGGCGGCCTTGAGCCCTTGAAATGAAGGGACATGTAAATCCTGAATATACTGACATTGAGGCAAAGGTCTCAGACAAATCGTTAGAAAAGAAGCTTCGATGCAACAGACTTCTAGAACACTGGCTGAAGAGTCGAGCTTCACAACATGTCTGCTGCTCGACTCAGACATAACCCAACTAGATCACTGACTAAGCACCAAAGAACCGTACAGAACCAGTTCCGAAGCTGTAGACTGTAGACTCGTTAACTGGGCTGAGTATGCCGAAGACTTGCATCCAAAACTGCTGTGACATATCGTCGAGTTCAAGCTAAGACTGGCTTGCACAGGATTTTCCCGCAAAGAACTCACCCTGCCGACAGCCCAAAAGTGTGAACCTCAAGCTCATACCGGAGGAGCACATCTCTTCCAGTTCAGCGCGTTCATTCGTGTTCGTGAGGTTTTGGGATCTCCGGGCAACCCTCCACCCTCAAACCGCCCAAATTCCAACTCTGAAGCCCGCACCCTATGAGAAAAAAACATCTCGAATCCGACACTCCGACGCATTCTTATAAACCAACCTGGACCGTAGATTTTAGGGTTTAGGGTTTAGGGTTTGCAGTAATGTAGACCCCTGATTCACAACCCCACCTTTTCTTTTCGAAGTGAACCAGTTTTTAACCTCCCTCTTACAACCCTTGCTTCGGATTTCGAGCGGCCTGCAAGCCCACGGAACTCCGGCGCGAGCCGCGGCGAGAGCCACCGGCATCGGACATTCCATGGCCCAGGAGCCGAACAATCGGACAAAATGAACGAAAGCACGTGCCAGGCATATTACTAATTGCAAAGGGTTACTATAAGGGTTCCTTTAAAGGGCTCGATAAGGGTTTAGAGTTTCCGAAAATTGGGGGTACCTTATTTTGGGGTCCTATAAGGATCCTACAATTTAGGGAACTATATTAGGGTCCCCTATTTTTGGAAACTGCCATATTACTAGTTAGCTAACTTCATTGTAACCGAACTTGAACTGAGAACAACCGTAACAACAGCCGGGATAGAAGGAACAATCATTACAACTACAGCAAAACGTCCCATGATGTGCAGTGCAAACATGAAAATATCAACTGGGCTCCGCTGTCTGGTTAGCATGGGGTGGTGTGGGTAATGTAGGTCGAGTTTGGAGTTTCGAGGTGTAGCTGTTAAAGATGTGTGTGTGTGTGCACGTGTGCATTCTGTTTGTTTGTTGATCTCTTTCTGACGGCCAATCACCAGCAGTGTTAAGCACAGCGCCGCTGAGGCTAACAACAGTCTGCGGCTGAGGAAAACAGTCGTCAGAGGCTCTGGCTAAATGAAGTTCTGAAACGAAGTGAGACTGGCTAAATCAGGCGTCTCACCACCACGACAAGTCAGCCCATAGTGGAGGGATGTAAGAGCAGTACGAGGCTTTTATTCAAACCAGTTCTACGGCGTCGAAAACGGTATTGTGCTTTAGCTGAAGCTAAACCAGACCGTGATCCTAGCCTGAGACACACATTCGACACAGCTCAAAGCAGCAAAAGCAACACAGCGAAACCCTGATAGCTGCCCATGGACGAAGCAGTTGAAGCCAATAACCCTTGGGTGCTATCCAAAACCCTAAACCTACTGGTTGAGGCTTCCGGCCGGCTTTGCAAATAGGATCTCAGGAATTATTGGGTTGTTGATGGTCTTCAACTTTCAAACGTAAACCATGAAGCCCCACCTCCTGCACAAACCTGGAGACCACGAAAGCCCCAATCACTTAGCTTCCCAGCTGAATCAACCAGTTTGCAATGGCTTTCATCACAAGTTGCAAACACCACTTGCTGAAGATGGGTGTGTGGGACTTCTGCTACTGCAGCAAGGGTCCAAAACGTTTGAGCAACTCACAATCAATGCAGCTTCCATGCCTTCTGACTTACGGCACCTGAACCAGAGATCCTCAGAAGCTCGTAACCTTTAACTTAAACGTGTTTGGGTACTGTCTCTACATACTCCGAAAGGTTAACCTTTAGTTCGAGGTCAAAACAAATCAACAGCCTCGGCCCCACTGAGCTCGTCATTGCGGATCTGCACGGGACTTGGGCACAGCTCACCATGCTTTGCCCCCCCCCCTCCCAAATAAAGAATCCTCATTGCATAGACATGCTTAGACCAGATGTTCGCAACAGTCATCGGAAACTGGACATGAGTCGGAGGCCCATATCGGGTCGTAGAGAACTCATGTGTGTGCGCGCTTCCTGGAGCCACACAGTCATACTTTCATACATTGATTTCTGTATATTTACATGTGTACACACACACATGTTGATTTGTGTTTGTTTTGTGCATTGAGTTTATCGCCTCCAGGACCCCGACAAGCCTAGTAGAGCGCACAAAAAAGATCAAGATGGATGACAGGGTATATGATGCTGGAAGCAGGGCTGAAAAGGGGGTGTATGTTAAGTTTCCGTAGAGTCTACGGATCCGTTCAAGAAGAGTGAAAAGAAAGGAACCCGTGCAGCTACAAATCCATGTATAATACTCAAGCCCTGATAGATAGTACTGCTTGCAACTACCTTTAACATCGTTCCTTGTTCGGGCTCTCTTTGATCATCACATTACAAGGTGAAGGGGTTCTGCACCCTGCATAACCTGTAAAACCTAAAGCCCATGAGCAAGGGATCCTGAATATGGCTCACGGTACATGTATTCCTTTATCGAGGGCTTTTCTTGGGGAACAAAAAGTTTTGGTATCTGCTATCTCATGGTTCATGACTCAAGACATCTCAAACCCAACGAAATCTTGCAAACTGTCAGACAGACTTGTTGCCTTTTGCGCCCCATGCTATACCCCTAAACCCTGCACCCTTACGATGGCATCGCTTCAGTGGCCTCGGCGAGAACCCTCAGCCGCTCCCGTTCCTCCAACATTACGTGGGAAGCTGGGTTTGTCTACCGTAGGGTTTAGAGTTTAGGGTTCGACAAAACTTCCTCTAAGGGTTCTCTCAGGATTCCTGTGACGGTTCTAGAAAAGGCTTCCATAAGCGGTATGGGATTTAGGGTTTCAGGTTTCGGGAAGCTGGGTTTATCTACATTTAGGGCGCTTGGTTGGGAGCCTCCAACCTGTACTTCACGTTTCGTCCTTGAGCGCCGGAAATGGGAATAGGCTTGCCAAAGCTTGCTTGGAAGTGTGGCTGTGAGTGACCAGGACCCTTTCAGGTTAAGGGTTTAGGGTAACTCGGACTCCATGCTTCTTAAGTGCCCAAAAGAAGTAGCATTTCTACTCTTAGTAATTCTCACAGATATTCCCACCGAACACCATTCACACTTACCGAGATTGGATTCCTACTTAGAACAAACCCCGCCCATCCGAATCCTAAAGGGCACCGTCGGTCGTACATGGCTCCGGACGATGTGGGTTTTATGTCACGGCAAGTGATGCAGCCCATTCCTCCACCTTCCCATGAAGAAACATCAAACACACTTTTCGAGGTGCCGGCAACACATTAACGAACAACCTCGTCTGGGTCGTGAAACGGAGCCGCTGTGCGAGAGAGATTCGTGCGTTATCGTCTGCGTTTTGCAAGCCCTCAACCCTGATCAACCCAGAGGGTCCATATACACTACTATTATGGAATTAGGCTCTAAAAGACCATCCCCATTATGGTTTTGGGGACCTAATTCCATAATAGTAGTGTATATGGACCCTCTGGGCAATGAAAGTGAAAGGAACCCGCTTGCATTCTGCCGCGAGATAGAAATCAGACACCTCAACCAGATGCGCAATACGCCCACTCCTACTCCCCAACACAACAAGCCACTTCCCCTGCAAGGCAGAAGATGTGTCCTTGCCCCACCCCTGAAATGGGGATGCGTTGCTCGCAAAATAAGATGTAGACCTATATGCATGCATCAAACTCACACTTACATCTCTGTCTGTCGTCTCTTTGACTCTATCTGCCTGTATACATACAGCTCCCTCAGTCTGTCCCTTCATATATACCCGAGTATATCGTATATAGCTCGTAAACGTATGCATATGCACGCAGAACACTGTGGATGTTATGAAGACTAACCTAAACCCGTACACCCATCTTAAGCCCTCAAATCCCAGAAAAGAAAAACCCAAACACCTCCGAATGCCGTTTCTGGCTTCTCTCTCTCGGGATCTGGTTTCCACGCTTTACCGCGCGATTTCGTTTCCTTAAATCCTACAGGCCCTAGCCCGCAAACCATCAAAAAACCCTATGCATCGGGAGGTGGGGGAGTAGGAAGAACGCAATCAGAGCCTGGTCCTACTACCCTGAAACCCGGAACCCGTAAGCCTCATAATCCCAAGGATGCTTCAAGGGCGAGAGACAGACATGCCTAACTTGCTCACTTGGGCAGCTCCAAGTCAGTCTGTTTCTGGGTTCCTGAGTTTATAACCCCTTTATAATAAGGGTACCCTTTTTCCTAATATTCAGTTTTAATAAGGGGACCCTTTTTCCCAATATTCAGTTTTAATAAGGGGAGCCTTTTTCCTAATATTCAGTTTTAATATGGGACCCTAAACAAAAAAGGGCAAAAGGTACTGCTCAGGAACCTAGTATTGGAACCCTAGAACTACCAGGTCTCTCTAAACCCTAAACCTTCAACAAACCTTAAACCCTAAACCCTAAACCTTCAACAAACCTTAAACCCTAAACCGTCAACAAACCTTAAACCCTAAACCCTAACAAATCTGTTTAGAGGGTTTGGTGAGGTGAGGGCTTGAGACTTGGGGCCAACCAAACCCTAAACCCTAAACCCCTAAACCCTAAACTAGAATCTGGGACGTTGAATGTTAAGGCTTAGGATTTGGGGTTTCGGTTCAGGGTTCTGGATTTGCTGATTAATGAACTGTACGATTCTTTTTTGCCCTAACCCAAGCCGTAAACCAAGCAGCACGAACCCCTGTTGAATTTCGTGGGGCATAACTGCACATGGCCCTCTTTGCGACAGCCATCTGAGAAGCTTCCACATGTAGGCTGAGGGCTCAAGAGCTGAACAAATACGTTCAGGAAGGAATGTGTGCCATAAATGCCCAGACAGATGCACGAGGGTTTAGGGGTCGTTCTAGACGAATCGGACACCCAAAGGAGATGTTCTAACTAATGATGCAGCCACCTCTTTCTGAATCCGGATGACCTTGTCCAATTGATCTCTTTCTGCAGTGAACATCTCCCGGATTTTAGCTCCCGGGGAGTATAGCGGGCTCATACAAACCAACACCGGCTAAAGGTTGTTTGAATTGGGTTTATAGTTTATATACGATACAGAATAGGAAATATGTCTCCAGGACAACCCGGGTAAATTGGGGTTGGTGATGGGGAGGTTCGTATGGAGCAGATGTATACTGTTTAGGCTTGACCTCATTGTTCGAGAGAAAGCGCAGAATGGCAATTCTGGTATTCGTTGGCTCGATGCATCGAAGCTCTCATGACGGATGCCGATCGAGCCAGATGGTCACAAGATCATGTTGCACAGCACGGAGGACCTGCGCAGCACGCTTTACATGCCCACAGACAGGCGCAGGCAGCTCCTACATTCTGAGTTCATTAGGGTCCTCTAGAGTCTTAAACCCGGAGGGCCCAATACCTCCAAAGAAGCCGTACAAAGTGAAAACTGGTTGACCCCCCACACCCCCATAAATAAGAAACTACAATGGATACTGCAGGTAGCGTCACCTCTTTACCCGTTAAGTGTAAGCAATGCCTGTAGCCGAGAAAACCTACCCTTGTAGGGTTCCGTATTATGGAGGGGGGTTCTATCTCTAATTTCTTAAAGAATGGGTCTTTTGGCCGCAGGTTGTATTGTTTTCAGGCGTCTGGAGTCCTCTGGGTCGACCTTCTTTGGGCTTTTCAGGATGCGGGAGGGGTTTCTGAATGAACTCTGCTTCCGTACACCCTGAACCCGAATCCCTAGGCCGTAAACCGTAACCCTGAGGGTCCATACCGCCAAATTGAATAGTATATGCCTTGGCGCAAAGTACTTATACAGGGACTACTTTAAGGCCGAAGTATATACCACTTGGATACATGGACCCTTATGATAAGGCCCTTATGGCAATTGCTATTTGTTTAAAAACTCTTGAATTATAGGGTCTGGACTGAGCCGAAAGCTGGGTTCAGATCTGGCAGATTTGGGAATTTTTTTACACGGCTCACGACCTAAACACCGCAGCAGGCGAATGAGGTTTCACACGGCCAAAAGCATTTAACGCATTTGCCGCATTACCCAAAGCCCCAGTCTTGAAGAGTTTTGAACTCCTCAAGACGCCAAAACTCCAAAGCATAAAACTTGCTTGAAGTGCTTCCTAAATCCCGAGACTAGAACTCTGAAAACACATGACTCATGAAGACTCCACACTCCAAGAGCCTCCCAACTACGNCAAGACGCCAAAACTCCAAAGCATAAAACTTGCTTGAAGTGCTTCCTAAATCCCGAGACTAGAACTCTGAAAACACATGACTCATGAAGACTCCACACTCCAAGAGCCTCCCAACTACGCTGTACAAAGTAAGGCTCCTATATGAAACCCTAAACCCCCAAACCCTGACCCCAAGGGTCCAAAGGACCCAATAATTAGGTACTCGGTTTTAGGATAGTAATTATGTAGGTTAGGATTTTGGAGAGTATATGATTATTGGGTACTTGGACCCTTGGGGTGAGTCCCTAAACCAAAGTGTTAAGATGTGTTAAGCATCGCCCCTGCAGAGGCTCTTAGCATCCTGGACTCTGGGTCCGAAACCCCCGAAACCCCAAAATTCTAGACGCCAAGCCCCTATATCAAGCCCTAAAACACTCTGGAAGTTGTCCTTTGGACCCCAAGATCTCTATGAAATAAGTGTATACCCCAACCCAACACCCTGTAAAACCCTACAAAACCAAAAAAAAAACAAAGTGTATACCCCCACAACTCTCACAGTTCTCCGGTTCCCCTCCGCGCCTCAGCGCGAAGCACCTCCTCGCAGGCGCCGCCGCTTGGATGCCGCTGCAGGCGCCGTCTCCTGGCATGCGTGTCTGTGTCTGTGTGTGTGTGTGCCAAGTTTAGGGTTTATTGGTTTAGTGGTTCAGGGTTTCAGGGTTCAGGGGGTTGTGTGGAGGTAGGTCGTTAGGTATGTAGGTAAATAGTCAGGCAGATGGAGTAATTAGATAGATAGACAGATAGATAGACAAGCAGATCGATGGATTGTAACTGTTATAATATAGAATTACAGATAGAAGGACGGATGCAGAGAGAAAGACAGAGAGAGAGAGAGAGGGAGAGTCCGAGCGTGCCGGCGCATGCGCCAACTTGATTTTAGCTGTATGTTAGCGCCCGTGGCTTAAACCATGGGTTTAAGAAATAAGGTTTAAGGGTTTTGCACAGCCCTATGATGCAGGATGCTGCAAGGTCTTTCAAACCACAGGCGGGTCCTCTGCAGCCGTCTTCTTCGTAGGCGGCACAATGACCTGCGCAGCACTGCACTCCCGGAATAATTGACAGCCTAGGCTGTAGGACTGGGGTTAACCCTGGACCCTTAACCCTCAACCGTAGCTCTACCGCTCTATTTGAACCTCCAGGTGGGCGGAAAGGGCTTCCCAAAGCTTGTCCGTCTTCTTCAGGGTCCAAAAAAGCCTTGTATGAAGATTCTATAAGGGTTTTGTAGATCCGGTTTCGGTTGCCTAAATGTTCTTTTGCCATACGATCCTGACTATAAACTGGGGAAGATACAGAAGGAAATACAACGGAGACGAGATTCTCGTGACCAATCACCCGAGGAGATCACCCCAAGCTATCCATCGGAAACAACCAACTCTCACTCAGTTGCCGACTTCATGAAATGTGTGGGGCCTGCCCTTTGAGATTATGAGCTTTTGGGAATCTGAACCTTGGAGTCTTGAGGTTGCAGGGGTAGGGTTTAGCGCCTACGTTGATTAGGCCGGTATCGGTGCACGGCCTTTTAAAAACCCCTTCAATATCCTGTCTACACTCCAACAGACATAGGTGAATAACCGGTAAAAGAAACTGAAGAACCATGCTTTACATTATATAAGAAACGCGCATCTCTTTAATTAAGTTCCTTCAAGAACAGGAGCCTCGACCAGATCTTTCAGCAGCGCCGGACGCCGCGAAACAAGGCGGCTGTAAGCCTGGACAGCCGAGGGGACTCCGACAGACAGATCCCAGAAATAGGCGTTACAGGCGTTATAGGGGGAAGTACACTGGGTTAAGGGATTAGGGGTGGGCCTCTCGGGTAATACTCTGCAAATTCGTAGGGTTTCTAGGGGTGCACTCAAAGAAAAGCGTCTAAGAAGTAGAGCCGCCCAACAGGCATCCTACCATAAACTAGAATCAGCCATTGCGCGGGTTTAGGGTTGTCCGATTGCCGGTGCTCTCTACCAAAGCGGCAGATGGTCGACGAAGTGACCGATGCGACGAATTCAAAGAGGCCTCTAGGTCTCGGAAGTTTAAAGACTAACGAAACCCATCATGGGGTCTAACACTTAGGGGTTTAGGGTTCTATAATGGGGCAAGGGCTTGGAGTTTAGGGATCTAGAAGGGGTCAGGGATTTGCGTCTAACAGTTACCCTAAAGCTCCATGTACCCATAGATACCCCTTTAAGGACTAAGTATATACTATACAGCAACATGTATCCTTAGGGGTGGGGGTTTAGGGTGTGAGGGATCAGATAAGGATTTGTCAAGGGCTCTTCGCACGGAGTTGTGGATTTCAGGGCGCGATGCCGAGTTCAAACTTAAAGCCTAGAGGTTTCACAGGGGTTTGGTGGCTTGTCGGCTTTAGGGCTTTCGGGGCTTGCGGTGTTGGCCTTCCAGCTTTGAAGCCCCTGCAGCTGTACATGCCAAATCCGAACCCCTAGCTCCGAACCACTAAGAGCCCGAACACAGGGGCCCCAAAACGGCCCCTAGGGTTTCGGTATATTCGTTTAGGCTTTCTGAAGGTCAGTAAGTAAAACAGCCTTCGATTCTCACGTTCCCAGGCCTCTGTAGCTTGGATATCACCCAGCCGCAGTGAAATGAACTCCAGGCATTGAGCCTACAGAAGGCTAGGGCTTCTTTAGCTGAGTACGCAAAGGGCTCATAGGCTGTAGGATTCTGTGGTTCTAGGGTTTCTACGCTTTGAAGGGCTCAGTGCGGATTTAAGGTCAGGGTCAGGGTCGCTACGATTTAGCGCTGAAGAGGTTTAGGGGTTCAGGGTTTAGGGCTTACAGCGTTTATCATTCAATCGGCTGGCTGAGCACTAGCCGACCACTCTCCGGTCTGAAGGTTTGATTGATCGATACCTGCAGACTTTATATTATGCCCGGGATCTTTAATTTTAACCATCATCAGGGTTTAGGGGTCCTGACACCTCGACACCTCTGATGCCGATCCCCTTGGCAAGTGTTGCGAAGCCCTTCTAGCGGTATCCACGGGATCCACAATACATTGAGGAAACGCGCCTTTAAAACCCAACAGCTTGAAGCCCTCAAACCACATTCTTCGTGCCTTGGAAAAATCATATGACCTCTACAAAAAAACCAGGAAGGGGCCTTGAAGTATCTGTTTCCCAGCAGTTCTGCCATCTCCAATCGTTCGGCGGCCGTCTCTACTCTAAGGCGGCCGACGAGGACCTGGCAAAGGTGGGCTTCAAGGGGCTGTTGTAGGGGTTCTACTGGTGCTCTCCAAGGTGTTCTAGAAGACTCCTAGCGGATTTGACAAGGCCGACACAAGGTTATTGGGGATCGGTGGGCTTTATGCGTGACCCGCCCCAAAGGAGCCACTCTACCCGAGATCTTGAGTTCGTGAACACAAATCCCCACAAAACCTCAGTTTAGACAACGAAGACCATAGAAGCCTAAACCGTAAACCCCTAACCCAACTCTTGACCCTTACGGTGTTGTTCAAATTCCTCGGCTTCGGACAGCACGGGGTCTTGGAAGAGAGTAGTAACGGTGTAGCACCCATCGAAGCAGTACAACCCTCTTAAGACCTTCTCGAATCCCAAACCCATAAACACAACGCCCAATTCAAGAACGTCCTGAACCAACAATCGCACTATGCCCCTAAACTCCAACCTGCAACTGCCGAACCCGATATAACCCGAACACCCTGAACCCAAACCCCAACAGACTGGGAACTCTTATAGAACCCCTCAAGGAAGCAGCTACTTAAACCCCACACCCGCAAACAAAAAACCGTGAATCCCAAACCCAAAGCCATAGATCCCAAACCCAAAACCCTATAGATCCTAGATCGCAAACCCGAAACGATCATGCTCGGCCCAAGCCCAGCAACCTGCACGCAGCGGTCGACGAGGCCGGGAACCTCGTAACGATGAGCTGCCTCGCGTAAACCCTCCGGCTCCCCGGCCTCTTGAGGAGTTCTATGAGGGTTTAAGGGCTAAAGGGGTGCTTTATAGGGCCCTTTTAAGGGTTCTAAGAGGGTTGTCTAAAGGCTCTCCAGAAAGGTTCCTCTAAGTTTAAGGGCTTAGTTCAGGGATTTGGGGGCTTCCTTGAAGGTAGGTTTTCGGGCTTTAGGCTCCATACTGCTTACAGAGTTGGTGAGAGCTTTTAAATCCTGGGAAAGGTCGGGCGCGAAGCCTAGGGCCTGCCAGGTGCGAACTCTTGAGTTGGACAGGGCACGGCCACAAAGCGGTTTCTGGAGCTACGCAGTGTGATGCGTTTAGGGCTCGAGCGGAGCTCTCTGTAGGTTGAAAGTGGAAATGAGCTTAAGCATGCTACTCCCGCGTGCCTTACGGCACTGTCGTGGCTCGAGCTGGAAGCGCCTTACCCATAATCGTTCCGCGCGTGCTCTTGGCAGATGAAATCCGTCTAATATCATGTAGCAGTGCCCCACCAACAGCATCCCACATTCCCCTGACTTTCGAAGTGCTCCACCACAAACGCAAAACAACAAAAATCTCCTCAAGCCAGGAAGTTCGAGCAAACCCCCGAAATGCAAACCCAGGCAAACTAAGCCATAAACCTTTGCATCCTTCAGCGAAACCCTCGAAGTCTCGTGTAACCGACAGGCGGTGAGTCCTAAACCCCAAGCCCGAAGAGGCCTGAAGCAAGTTCACCGCATAGTCGTCGCTTTCCAAACCCACATGGTCCACGACTCCCGTATAAAGGTATTTGACCTAGAGCTTAGGGCTTTTCGGTTCAGGGTTCAGGTTTTACTCAGGGTATTTGACCTGAGGGTTCATTTGACCTGCGGTTTCTGGGGTCTATAGGGTTTGAGATTCCTGGAGAGTGGTTCAAATGCAAAGCCTCGGCTGGGCGTTCGGAGCCAGGATTCATGCTTCGGGGTGTGTAGTGGCCCCCCTATTTCGTGCAACCCGCGGAGCACATAGAAGAAAAGTAGGTACCCTAGAAAAGGGCTAGGGTAAGATCCTATAACATAACCAAACATGATAGGATATTATGGTATAATATATATAGTATATAATATATAATATAGGAATTGAGGTCGAGGGCTCATACTGGGGGGCTTCTGGAATCTCAGGGGCCCTCGCCTAAACCTGAACCCCAAACCATAAACCCGGTTTAGGGTTTAGGGTTTAGGGCCCTGTAACGAGGACCACATGTGGGGCTTGAAAATATTGGGTTTGGGTCTGCATGGCACCCTACGAAAACAGGTCTTAACGTCTGAACAAATTATGGATTTGGGAAGGTTTAACCACGCACAGCTCTAAAGTAGGAAGTGACTGGAAACACACCTGAAACCTACAACACCGATTCAAAACCCGAACTAAAACAAAGGGCCGCATGTCTGAATGCATTTGGTTGGTCGCAAGCTTTATTGAACTAAGGCCCAAGTACTTATCATACTGTATCATTTATAATTTATAAAATATTATACAATAATCTCATATTATGCTAGGTTATGTTATAGGATCTTACCCTACCCTTTGCTTGAGGGTGCCAACTTATCTATAGTATGTAACAGATCCTAGCCGAAAAACCTAGTATCCTAAACAGGGATAGGGTATGACCCTCGAGGAATCACCTAAACTTAACAACTCCGTCTCACTGTCAACTACCTGTAGTGTATATACAATATATTAGTATTGGTACACACCTGTATTTCATGTCAATCGCTTTCTTGTGCGTGTGAATCCGTGCATGCCACTTCTGAGTGACTACCTCAGCCTTGAAACTTTGACGTTCCTAGTTGCAGCGAGACTTTCGCATCTCTTCTTTAAGAACCGTCTGGGTGCCCGCGCCAGTGCGCGCATCGATATGGCATCGAAGTCCTGCACGCACCATTCAGCCGATATACACTGCTTTAGTTGTCTTCGGTGTGCATGCTATGCTTCTCGGCTTCAAAGCCTGCAGCTTCTTGCATGGCATAGTAGGCTACTGTCGTCAGCCCTACATCATCATAGTGTAATACACCCCATGAAACAGTTAAGTGAGCATCTAGGGTAGGCATTCGGGGCTAGTTACTTCTCGGGACCGTGGGTGGTTCGGACTCAGGGTTCAGCATAGGCGCCAAGTCTGGATTTATGAAACTGAAAGTGTGGGGATACAAGGTTGCAGTTTTGATCCCGAGGGTTTAGCAGAAGAAGTCGGGTTCAGGGATATTCAGGTAAAGTTCAACTTCTGCCAACCCAAATCTAGGCACTCCGTGACGTCATTGTTCTTCCTGCTTGTCCAGTTTCCTAAGGGCAGCAGAGGTCAACCTTTTGGGGGCCTTAGTAGTTTTAACAGGGCTTTGGGGTGCATTATCTGTATTTACAACAAGAATTCCCCAAAATAGCACTGGTAACTATCTAGGCCCCTGGTTTTCAGGGAATAGCCCTGCAAGAAGGTTCATGGTCACCTGCTCGTCTACAGAACCACCTTCGCAGCTCAGAACATGCGTGTTACGTTTTGTGCGTGCGCCAGCTCGGGCACTGCGGCTTCATGCCATGCATGCCGCAGGCAGCCGAGAAATGGAAACAACCTTGACGTGCCAGACAGGCTGCCAAGGTTTGCAGGTGCTGGTGCTCTCGCGAAGGCCTCACTCCAAACCCCTTCATCCTGAACCTCAACCCGTCGCACCCATGCGAATCCTGCTGGTATGGGGCAGTTTGCGGTGAACATGAAGCCACGCAGCCCTAAATCCAAAACCATAAACTCTAAATCCTGAAGGCCTAGAACCCAAACAGTAATCCATCCACATGAGGGACACTCCTGGACCAGCACCTCGTTGTCAGTTGTCTCCTTCATGGGGCCTCGGTCGGGTCAACCCTAACCCTAAACCCTGAACCTTAAACCCTAAAACCTGAACACCAAACCCTAAAACCTGCAAGCCTAAAACCTCAACCCTAAACCCTGAACCTTTGGCGCGTACGGTTTAGAGGGCTTACCCTGAGCTACCAAAACCTACTTTTTAAACTTTTTGTAGGGTCCCAGAAATGCACTATCAGGGTTTACAAGAGTAACCTACAAAGATTATAGCTTACCCAGAGGGTCCATATACACTACCATTATGGAATTAGGTCCCAAAGACCATCCTAATCATGGTTTTGCAATTTTTTAATTCCATAATAGTACTATATATGGACCCTCTTGGTTATGGTACTTGAAAGTGTGAGGTAGGATTTAGGGTCAGGGGGCTTAGGGCTCGAGCTTTGGAATGATGGTTTGCAGTATGCGCACTATATTGTTGGGTAATTGAAGTAACCAGAGGAAAACGTATAAGCTCTGTTTGCATAATGGTTGCTTTACAGAACAAAACGCAAACAACAAGCATTAAAGTATAGTACTTCAGAACCCAGTTGTTGGGTGATTGATGGTTCGCGAATGCTGGCGATGATTTGTTTTACACAGTCTTGGAAGCCCACTTGAGCGTGTCATGCATCATTGGTTCCACCGCGGTTTTTCCGAATAGAAACCCCGGATGTTTAACCCTGGCCCCAGACCCTAAGCTCACAAACCAGACCTGACTGCCAAACACTAAGCCCTAAACCCAAAACCTAAACCCTAAACTCTGTAAACCTGAACTCTTTACCAATCTAAACCTGAACCCATCTGAATCCTAAACCCTGAGCCCTAAATGCTAAACCCCTAAACATCCCTAAACCATAAACACTAAACCCTAAATATCTCGGGCGTCAGAGTCCAGTTGCAGGAGAACATCCTCTCGAAGACGGGCGAGCGCGCAGCGAGGATTAGCCGGTGAGCGTCGATGGTCTCGCTGCCTACCTGCAGCCATAAGAATATATAATAATAATAATAACAATAACAATAATCATAATCATAATAATAAGAGGAAGAATAATCATAGTAATAACAAGAATACAATACTACTAGTTCGGTACCATGATATGAGGTTCTCCGTAAGGGATCCCAAAGGAATTTCTGAGGTTTTATATGGATTTCAAGAATTCGAAGGATCTACTTGGGTTTATGATGGCTTATGATGCAGTCATGTAGGGTAGTGTTTGGTGGAGTCTTTGACTATCAAGTACTGTAGTAGAGTATCTTGGGGGAGTATATGAGTTTTAAGTACCCCGATGAGTAGTCTCTACGTCAAAGAACTGCTCCTCCCAAGCAAAAGACCTGTCCAAACCCCAGCAGAAGTGCTGTTCGAACTGTCGAAATCCAAGCTCAACTGTCCACACCAACAAAGGGCGCATCGAAGCCAAGTCATGGAGTGCGCAAAAGCATATCAACACCCTCTGAGCCCAAACCTCGAACGTTAGGAGTCTAGGACGAAGTCTAATTAGGTTCTTTTCAAAAATCCACAAGTCCGCCCCTACCTGTACCCAAACAAAACCTTCCTTTTCAGGGTTCCCTTCTATGATTTCCCTATATGAGTCCTTAAAAGGGTCGGCTATTTGGGCCCCAAAGTACCCCCCCTCAACCCTAAAGTTCTTCGGCCTTGAGGACGACGTCAGAGAGGTTGCCCGTCTGCAGCAAGGCCTGGAAGCATGCCACAAGCTCCACCCTAGGACGCTGCGACTGCAACAAAAGGGCTTCTAATAATGACAACACTGATGAAAATCATCATAATATAACAATACAATATCAACCAATAGACAATAATAACAATGTTAACAAGGGTTTTGGTGCACATTACAGTATGTGTGTATGTATGCTTGTATGCGTGTGTGTATATATATATACATGTATATATATACGTATGCATACCTAATATAGGGACTACCAGGGAACGTTGTTGCCAGCTGCGAGGCCGACGCTTTGCACGTGCTGCATTGGCCTCACGTCTCAGCTCCATGCCGTCAGCCACTGCTCCGGCACGCGCCATCTTCAGACGTCTCTCAGGGTTTGCCGTATCCCTGAGTGTAGCGCCTTCGTTGTGCATGAGCAAGCTTGCGACGGTTCGAAGCGCACCGTCAGGAGTCGGGGTCGCGAACAACAACTGGGCTATGCGCTGCAGGAGGTTGCCGTAGCCGAGCCATGTCCGGCTGAGAAGAACCGGCTGCTGATCGGGACGGCGAATGCGGGAACGCGAGCCGGCCCTCGACCGTCTCGAACCTCACGGCAGAACAAATGCAACCAAAACAAGGATATGGACTGAAATCGCCAAAAAGCTGTGAAGCTATGCCGCGGAGGATTCGGATCAAAGGTTGCCCTAAGGCTAGAATCCACCCAAAGCCTGGTTTAGTTTGGGATTTGGGCCCTAAGCCCTATCCTAGGACAGCCGGTCGAGCTTGTGCTGAGATTCAAGACCGGGCTCTATTCCAGGACTTGGATGTTCAGATAATTGAATCAGGGTCTAATACGGGGTAGAAGGAGGGTCTAGCCCTAAAGCTAAACGCTAAACCCTAAGCCCGTAAACCCTATACCCTGAATTACTAAACCCTAAACCCTAAACCTCTAAACCCTAAACCCCTAAACCCAAACCCTAAACTATTCAACCCCTAAACCCTGAACCCTGAACCCTAAAACCCTAAACCCTAAACCCAGGTTGAGGGGTGGGCATCTCGGGCGAACAGTTTGTCATTACAGCATTTGGGTCTGGCCACCATCCAGGAAACCCAAGGCGTGGACTCCGACACCCTAAACCCATAGTAGTCATTGCAGTTCCGTTTTGTGGTTTAGCTAGGTTTATCTTTAGGATCCAGCAGCGCCACCGAACAAGGAACTACGATGGAGACTAGGCATACCAAGCGAATGTTCTGCGGATTCACTATCTTTGGCGAAGCCTTCATAGGTACTGGTCACTGGCCCGAGTTTTGAATTTAGACAGCCCTGAAGAGTCAACATAAGCCCTACAGTTTGGGCTTAGGGCTCCAACCCGAATCCCAAACCATGAAAGCCTGAAATCCTAAATCCGAATCCCAAGCCCTAAAATAGTAAACCCCTAAACCCTGAGCCCGAAACTCTAAACCCGAAACTCCCAAAGCCCGAACCCTTAAAGCCTTAAGCCCAAGAAGCAACAACAACTTAAAGGATCATGGCACTTAGTAATTGGGGTCATATAAGTAAGTTACCTACAGGTATAACCACAATTAAGGTACTTGTAACCCTACTTGCTAAGTCCCATACCCCCCTTAAAGGCCCCATAAATCCCTTTAAGGAACCCTTCAAACTTTCAGGAACCCTTTCCAGGAACCCTACTTACCGTACTTACTAAGTCCCATGACTCTCCAAGTATGCCACTCGCGCCTGGAGTGACTCACAGACCTCCTGCTGGCCGTTCGCCTGCTTTTTACAAAGCCCAAGGGGCTTCGGGTTTCGGCGGTTGAGGGTTTAGTGTTTAGGGTTTACGGCTTGTAGGGTTGAGGTATAGGTTTGAGGGTTCAAGGTTAGGGATACGTAGGCTTGACGGTTTAGTGTTCAAGTTTTCGGGGTTTCGGGCTTGTCTTTGAGGATCAGTGGAGGCCTCTAAAACACTCTGAGGTTCTCGGGTGTGGGTTTGGATTAGGAGGGACACGGAAACTGCTTCAACTTCAACTTCATCGCGCAGAGCATTGAACCGCTATTGTAGAGCAGGTGCAACGGGCGCCGCCCGTAAAGCCTAAAACACTTTAGCTAGTTCATGGTTGGGATAGTATTAGAATTAGTTGTTTATTCCTTACTGGGTTTAAGTACCCACAAAAATGTATGAGAAACTTAGGGTCTAGCTCAACTGAAAGCCGGAGCCTCGGCGACGGGAGCTGTGCCTGCATCGAAGCCAATCACTACCTGAGGAGGAATTCGGAGTGGAAGGTGCCGGGTTCAGGGCTGCAGGCTAGCGGTATTCAGGGTGCAGGTTTCAAGCTTACCCCCAAGGGTCCAAGTACCCAATAATCATATACTCTCCAAAATCCTAACCTACATAACTGCTATCCCAAGACCGAGTACCTGATTAGTGGGTCCTTTGGACCCTTGGGGTAAGGGTTGGAGGGTTTAGTGCAGGTCAGGATTTAAGAGGTGCGAGGGTCCAAATTTACCTGGAGGCATGTATCCTACACCGTTTGACGGTCCCTATAGTTTTGAAGTTACAATGTATACTTATCTTGAGCAAGACGCAGGGGACAAGCATTCGAGGAGGTGATTCTTATTAGGTTCTAGGGTTCACAAACTATGAGAGATGGCTTATTCTGGAAGCTTGCAGGGCTTTTAGCTTTTCCGCTGCCTTGAAGTTGTCGTATGTTGTTTGTTAGGGTTTCGGGTTGAGGGGTTTGGGATTTAGGGCAAGTCCAAGACCCCAAACAAAGTTCTGGTTGGTTTTAACACCTTTAGATTGAGTTCGGCCTCTGCCGGCTCAGTGCTCCGGGGGCGGTTTAATATAGGGGGCTTAATAATAAGAATAGGGTTTTGGGGCCCATTTATACTATATTGATAATAATAACCCCCAAAATAGGATAGGTAATTATTACCAGGACCTGCTTGTATTTTTAAATAGGGATATATGGTCCCAAATAGTGGGCATTTAGGGTCTAATAGAGGGTAGATGGAGGGTCTAGGTAAGGCCCCTATATTAAGTCGTCACCGCTTCGGCAGGGCTGGCATGTCAAAGGAGCAGAACAGGAGCCTTGGCACAGGCCCTCACTGCTGCCGGACTGGGTTTAGGGTTTAGGGTTTAGGGGGAATGGGGTACAATTATAAGTAATATTACTACCAGTCTTCCATTCCCTACTAACCAAAGGTAGGGAAATGGTATGCCTGCCGGCCAGCTCCGCCTCAGCTTAGCGTCGTGCCCTCGCGATGCTTGAGCTGCACCCTAAACCCTAAACCCTAAACCCTATACGAGAGCAGATCGGCAGGGACATCTTGGAGAGTGCCGAGGCGAAACAACAACGAAACGCCCACTCTCCCAGGTTGAAGCCTCGAGTTGCTGGCCCTGTAGCTCAAGGATTCGAGCCTTCAATGAGCGGCATCACTGCACCGCTACAGTTCGTCCAAGAGCAGCTCAGATGCTGGGCTGGACTAGGCATGATGCTGGCCAAGATGTGATCTGCAAACAAGGGGCGGGGCAACGAGTTCATAAGCTCGGAGTATTCTGGCAAAAATCCATTCTCGAGAATCTTCGATTGGTGGAGGGAAAGCTTGCTTGGGCACCGCATGAAGTTTGGGGATTGGCCTGGGGCCATATTGAGTTTCAGGTGAGAGCTTCATGGGCGGTGAGCCATTGGGCGTCCTTTCGTCACACTATAGACTAAACCTGTTGCCCGAACCTCTCAGTTCGAAACCTCTCACCCGCGAATCCCGATCCCGAAGCGAGCTGTGACACACCCTTCGACTCCTAGGCTCTGCAACTCTGTTGTCTTCTTGTCCTTCGAGGAATGAAATCCCCTTTGCGATCGTGTGTCTACCCCGCAAAGCCCCAAGCCAGTTATCAACGTCCCTGAAGCTTAGCTCAAAACCCATAACTGCATAAAACTTCCAACTGCCGACCTAAGTCCGAAGTTGTGAGTAGACTCTACGAAAGGCTGAACCCCGAGTCCTGCCCAAACCTTTGCCTGTGGGATCGGATTTACTTGGCCATCTCCATCGTAGTTCCCTTTTGATTTGATTCGAAAACTAATAAATACAACTTAATAAAAAAACAAAGTATAACGAACAAACAAGGTGACCCACGGAAATCGAAAGGAGAGACCATCGATACATATCTAATGCATGCTTAAGCAAGCTCTCGACTTATCGGTGCTCGGGTCCCCGCCGAGACCTTTCCCATCACCCGCAGTGAGCCGTTGTGAAGCCATCCAGCCTGCCGGTCTTCCCAGAGACTCCAATATCCCTTAATTAAGGAATATTCCATATTAGGGATCCTACGATAATTTGAAGAAATATTCCTTCATTAAGGGATATTGGAATCTCCAAATGCAAGGAACTCATGGATGCCCCGTAGTTTTGAGTCCTCAAATCTTGACTTATTGCCGAGTATCCTAGAAAAACGACTGGTTAACCTTAGGGATTCTATGGGGCCCTTCATACCCCAAAAAGGTTAAAGGCTACTCCTACTCTACTACTAAGTTTATGCGGTCTCTAAGTCCAGCTCCGGTCATCGGCATCAGGGCGACTTTTGCTCAAAACTTCATTCTAGCTGGTGGTCATTCGGGCTAGTAGTTGTCGTCGTCATAGTACAGAGGCAATCAATTATGCATGGTTATGCTGGTGGTGGTGGCGGTAGTAGCAGCAGCAGTAGCAGCCGCAGTTGTACTATATAAATAGTTACTAGTACAGTAGTGCTACTACCTGTGGTGCAGGTCGTTCGTAGTCGATGCCGCTGCCGTTTTAGGAATTCGCCGATTGTTGGCACATCAAACATGTTTGCGGGAGAATAAAGCACAAACCAAACCCATGTTCAGGATGGGTGCTCGTCGCAAGGGTGGCTCAAAAAAGCAGAGCTGCTGACCTTCGCCGATTGTTGGCACATCAAACATGTTTCCGTAGAATAAAGCACAAACCAAACCCATGTTCAGGATGGGTGCTCGTCGCAAGGGTGGCTCAAAAAAGCAGAGCTGCTGACCTTGCCCCATGATAGATCAGATTGATCCTGAGCACACGCCCCGCAGATTGCAAACCACCTCCGAGAAATTGCCCGAATCCCTACGAAGGCCCTACCAAACGCCCACTTGCTCATATCACGTTCATGTAGGGGCCTTAATAATTAGAATAGGGTTTGGGGGTTCTTTATTATACTTATAGTATAATATACCCCCAAACCCTATTCTAATTATCAAGGCCCCTATACTAAATCTATATAGTAACCCTTATCGACCGTTTTTAAAGGTACCCTTAAAAGGATCCCCATTCTGATTATTAAGGCCTCTACATTTAATTTAGTGAACTTCCTTCAGCGGCAGCGCCTGCGGTTCCAGCACGTCGGAGAGGGGCAAGCCCTGGCGATTAGCAAGGTTTGAGGCTTGGCTTGGGGGCTTTAAAAAGGGTTTAGGGTGTAGGGTTTGGGGTTTAGGGTTTTTAGGGTTTAGGGGTTTGGGGTCTAGGGCCGGCTTTAGAAGTTCATGTTGCCTTACAAGCTAGCATCAAAAGATATAGACCACAGCTGTATTTAGTCATGAGCCCAACTGCTGCAGATCACAAACCTGTTCCTGGCAGAACCCATAGCCCTAAACCCTAAACACCTGGATCCAGTGGACCTTCTGCGCCCGAGATGCTGCAAGAGCTGAAGCCTAACCGACAACATCTCACTTGACGGCTTCATGGTGACTTACGACTAAGCTCTCTAGCTTTTCTGGGGGCTACAACATGGGGCTACATTGCTACACCAAACCCTAAACAATAATAACCAGTAGGTATATAACAATGACAACGAGAATCCCTACCCTGAGCCTTTGAGAACCCCATACCACACACAATAATTCGAACAGCAACACCGAAACTGATAATAGTATCATTCATATGAGTAGCGATCATAGCAACAACGGCAATGGCAACAATGATAGTGATAATGCTGAAACAGTATGGCGACCATGGCGTACCAGTCCCAAACAAAAACATATAGAATGACAACACGGCATTCTACTACTCATCATCATCATCATCTTCATCACCATCTCAGGGCACCTGTGAACTGTCTGGAATCCGAAAGGCAATCCACGGAATCTTGGACCAAACCTCTCAAGACTCGGAAGCTGTGAAATCGTTTTTTAACAGAGCCTCATCTGGTTGAGAAGGAAGGGCACGGGAGCTGATTCAGACAGGACAGCAACGGAAAGTCTTGAAGGATATACATGAATGAACAAAGGAGACTGGAAAAGACTCTCAACAGGATGCGGTTTGTCTAACCTACTAACACAATGTAGAAGACACTAGAATCTATAAGGAGTGCCATGTGAATGTTTGGAGAAGCTAAAGCCGTCCTCAACGCTGTCTTATTCCAGCCTTAGTTCTAAACATTAATTACGCATTGGGTCACCGCGTAAACACCAAATTACCCTAAACCCAAACTCTCAACGGTAGAGCGCCCCACAGCCAAACCCGTAAAACCGTAATCCTGATCCCCCGGAACACTCACCCCTAAACCCTAAACCCTAAAACCCTCCCACAATGAACCGCTGCATCCCTGAACCCTGCAACTCGTATGGCTGGCCTTGACTCCATCGTGGCGCCGGCTATCACCAAGGTCGAAGGACCTGGACCAACCGCGAGCCTCGGTTTTCAGGGGTTTACGGGTTTAGAGTGCCAGGGTGTTAGGAGTTTAAGGTCTTTGTGGGTTTAGTGTTTATTTTGGTGGGCGGCGGGGGGGGGGGTTAGGTTGCGGGTTCAGGATTCTAGGATTTTAGGGTTCAGGGCTTTTGGGGCTCGGTACTTTTGTGGGTATGATGCTGTCGGGTTTCCGGGTCGAACACCGGCTTAGGGTTCGGAAGACCGGCTGAGGGTTTACCTTAACCTACCAAAACCTACTTTTTTGTAGGGTCCCTATAAATTCATATATTAGGGTGTACAATAAGAACCTACAAAAAAGTAGGGTTTGGTAGTTTAGGGTAGGGTTTAGGGTTTAGCTTACGGAAATTTGTTGAAACGAAAAAATCCGGACTGCTGCTTGGAGGGTCGGGGGACTTAGTAATTAGTGATTTTAAAGAGTTACAAGTGTCATGATCCCAATTAGGATCCCTTCTAGAGTACGTATAACTCTACTTGTACCTACTAAGTCTCCCGACCTTCCAAGTGATTCGTCAGATGTCAGTCTTGAGCCGGACAAAGAACCAATACTACTATAGACCACAAAGCATCTGTCTATCTCTATTTATTTATCTATCTACCGATCTTTCTATCTATCTACCTACCTGCCAAGCTGTCTGTCTGTCTGTCTGTCTGTCTATATCTATCCATCCATCTACCTATCTGCCGCCACTCAAGGGCTCTGTACCTGTCCCAAACATAGACCCTGATACGGATAAATGGCTCGTGTTTGAGCCAAGGCACTCCCATCCTGGAGATGCCGTGATAGGTTGGGTCGCACCTTGCAGTGCGAGGTGTCGCGTGAAGGGGCTTCGGGGCTTCTTGGGTTTAGGGTTCAGGGGCTTCAGCTTGCCAACGCTCCCAAATAGCCTAAAGTACTTTTTGTATACTGTAAGTCCAAAATCTGTACTGTACTACTTGCACACTAAGAGCCTTGGGGTGGAGGGGGGACGAGGTTTCAGAGCATGCCGGACCGCCAAAAACGAGGTGAAAGCAGCATAAACCCTAAACCCGAAACCCTAAACCCTGAACCCCCTAAACCCTAAACCCTAAACCCTAGACTAGCGAGACATTCACAAGCCACAGCCGGCTGAAGGTCGCCGTCAGAGATGTACGTCGTAGGCTCGGAGGCTTCCAGTAATACAGAAGCCGAAATAACTTAGGGTTTAGGGTTTAGGGTTTTAAATAACGACCCAAATTGTCCCTTAGGGTTCCTTATTAGACTTATACTATATAAAAGAGCCCAGAAACCTACACTGCTTAAGGCCCCTATACCAAACTCACCGAGGTCCTAAAGGCCGGAAGCCTGAAGTCTGCTAACGAAACGCAACACCTCCAAATTCCCAGCCTGGACTGAGACGACTTACAAGTAATCAGGGAGAAAGAAGTATAGACGCGTGTATTTCATAGTGGCTCCTTGAAGGAGCAGGTCAAAACATGTAGTTTAACGAGTAATATAGGGGCCTTAATAATTGGAATACGGTTTTGGGACCCAATATAGTATAAATATAATAAGGAACCCCCAAATTGGACTTCGCAAGTAAGGATTATAAGCGCCTTCATTGGGGGGTTATAAGTAGCTAGAACTACTTAGCAAGTAAGGATGGTAATTTATCAATATTTCAATTGGCGTTCTAAGTAGGTTTAACCAACTAAGTCCCATGATTCTTTAAGTACATTAGCTTCATATAAAAATACCTGAATATAAAACTTTTGAGGACTTGCTTATATAAGGAAGGCATAATATGGAGCCTTGAGAGGGCTGGGTTTTCTTTCTTGGGTTCAGGCAGGGTATCTTGAAAACGGCTAAAGGTTGCCCACCCGGTTGAGCTACTGGCTCAGAAGTCCCATACCTGCAGCTCTATAGCCTTAAGGGTTTAGGGTTTAGGGTTTACGGAGCTTTCTAGTGGTTTGATGAAGTCAGAATAAACCTGAACCTTGAAGCTTAAATCCTTTATCGCAAACCACCTCAAAGATGCAGCCAGAAGACAATGTCAACTCCTGCCCTTTCTTCTTGTTGAGGATGGTGATCTCCAGGGAGATGCTACAGGCCTGCAGGTTTGGGGTTTAGGTTTGACTGGTGTGGGGTTCAGGGGTTTAGAGCTCAAGGTCTCGAGGATTAGGGTTTATAGGTTAAGGGTTTAGGGGTTGAGGGATTAGGCTTTAGGGGTCTGAGGTTATGGTTTGAGGCTACTTTTGCCTCAGAGGGGCTTCGATGAGGAGTGTCGGGTTCGGGGCTTCATGTGAGGTGTGGGGTCTAGTCTAGCCTAGTCTAGTCTAGAGCATTTCAGATGCAGGGCTGAAGGTGTGTTCAGGCTCGTCCTGGGGCTCAGGACTGCATAAGCTTCCGTTAAGACCTGCGAAGCGATCATCGGGATCGTAAACTACCCAGAGACTCCAATATCCCTTAATTAAGGAATATTCCTTAAATTATGGTAGGATCACTAATGTGATTAAAGGAATATTCCTTAATTAAGGGATATTGGAGTCTCTGGGTAAGGATCTTAGTCTTAAGGCTATAGGGACGGTGGATCACAAACGAAGGGTTTCATTAAGGTTTAAGGATGCTGGGAACTCTCACCCCGGGTTTAGGGTTTAAGGTTCTGGAGTGACCTTAAGCCAAGGATACCAGCGGGGTACAGCGATTTTCTTTGTAACTAATTTTTTCAGGTTTAGGAGTATATAGGTATTCGGGCCATTAGGGTTTACGATGTGTTTACGCATTTAAGGGTTCGGCTTCCGCCCGGCAAAAGCAGTGTATCCGAGATGAACATGCTCACCCGATCCGCAGTCCCTAGGCCCTAGCCACAAGAAGGCTCGGATTAGGGTTTCAGGGAATCTTCTGCTGTAAGTAGTACATAGGATGTTTCGGTGGCGCTTTTTAAAGCCTTTGAAAATATTAGTAAGTAAGATCCTCTTAAGCCCAATAAAAGAAAATATAGAATGTCCCAAAGCCCTACCTAGATGTTGTTCAAAGTTCAAGCACAAGGTGGTCGCAGCAGGAGGTGCTCAACTAGATTCGCCGGTAGAGGCTTAAACCCAAAAACTCCTGTACCGTAAACCTACACCCTAAACCCTAAGTTCATAAACCCGAAAACTGAACCCTCAACCCTCGACCCTATACTATCTTATATCATACTATGCTATACTGGACTAGACTATAACTAGAGGGTCATACCTACCCTTTTTTGGGATACCTAGTTTTATGGCTAGGATCTGTTATATAGAAAATTAGGTACGTTCAAAAAAAGGGTAGGGTATGAGCCTCTAGGTACTATACACCCCGAAAGCCGAAGCCCTCAAGATCGCGTCTCCTCTGGGTCGTCGTCCAGGCGCTTCACATGGACTCCCAGGTTCTTGCTCTCCTCTGCACCCGTTCTGATAGGGTTTATAAGATGGGAAACTGTAAAGGGTTTAGGGTTTGGGTTTAGGATAACCCTAAACCCTAAACCCTAAACCCTAAACCTATATAACATGGGCAACTGTCGAAAGGGTCCCTTTAAGAGAAATCCCATATAGTCCTACACTTAATACGGCACCCTGTAGTTTGGGAGCCCGGGCCCCCGTTCTCATAATGGCCCATGTAGAGGTTCAGAGGTTGGACTTTAGGTTTGATAGGGTTAGGGTTTGGGGTTTGGGGTTTAGGGTTTAGGGTTTAGGGTGGGAAGTGTTGACGCATTCATGGGGCGATTCCGTGTTCCATAGCTTATATAGGGGCTATATGAGGATATTCTTGCGAACCAGTCCGACCCCTAGGCAGTTTAGGGTGCAGGGTTTAGGTTGTGGGGCATGAGGCTATCATAAGAGGGATGTAGCCTGTAGACCTTCTCCTCTGCCAATGGTGGATGCCATATATTGCAGCGAAATCAAGCTTGGCGGCAATGAAATTTGAAGCACTTCTCCCTCGATATGAACGCACATCTCAGCACTGTAGCTGAGACAGTGCTTCAAACGGCTGTGACCCGCGTGTTCCCATCGTAGGCGATGGTGAATGTGACGGGCGTTGACGTGTCAACGTCCTTACCCTTCTCGGACTGCGTGGTGTTCTGGTAGTGTTCTTCTTCGCCTTTAACAACGCGAGGAAGTTCTCAACGGTCTTGATGTCGCCCGTGATGCTCGTCTTTTTGTCATCGGTCTTGTCATCGTTTGAGTTTTGCAACGGGCACTTTCCTTATTATGGAAGTTTTTGCAGGGCCATGCAAGGTGATAGCCTGAAGTACAGAGTCTTTAGATTCCGTAAGTTTGGGGATAAGGCTTTAAGACTTATCTTCAGCTTTCGCAGTTGTTGACAGTTTCGGTGTGTGGGGGGCTTTACGGGGTGAAGGGCCTAAGACACAGTCAATTGCAGCAGCCAGCCATTGCTGCTACTTCTGAACCCTAAACCCTAAACCCCTAAACCCCAAACTTAAACCCCTAAACCCTAAACCCTAAACCCCTAAACCCCTAAATCACTAAACCCCTAAACCCCTGAACCCTAAAAACCACCCCAAACCCAAGTATCCAATTCTGAGGCTTGGGCCCTTGGGACCCGGGGAGTACCCGAAACCCTAAGCCCTGAGCCCGCAGTTGAAAGAAAAGCCCTACCTATAGTCTCCATTGTAGTTCCTTTTTTGGTTAACCAGTTTTATGGTTAGGATCCTATAACAGAGATTTTGGTTAACCCAAAAAAGGAACTACAATGGAGACTATAGGTAAACCCCAAAGCCAAAGTTGGGTTTTGGTGCATGTATTAGCTCTAGAATTACCATAGTTATCCATGTAGCAGTGACCATCAAATAAATTATAACTGCTTTAATGAGCCATTCGGATCCTCCATGGTCTCCACACCTTACGCACCCCAAACTCCCTGTTTTTTTGGGGGGGCCTTAGTAATTAAATTGGGTTTTGGTGCCCATTAAGCTATACGTATAGCAAGGAAACCCCAAAATAGTACTGGTATTTATTTGGGCCCCTATATTAGACCCTGAAACCCAAACCTCATCAACCCCCAAAAATGCCCCGACAGCCATCAAAAGCTCAAAGCCCTAAACTGATCGGACCCTCGAGCCGTCTACAGAGCCATCAACGCTACGTACCTATGGTTTGGGGTTTAGGGTTTAGGGTTTCGATTGTACTTCCGTTTCTGGTAAACCGACATGCTGGTCAGGATCCTAGAATAGAGAACTGATCAACAAAAGGAACTACAATGGAGACTTCTGGTAAGCCAGTGAGGGCAAGGACAGATTCAACCCTCGCGCCTCGAGGAGCCATCTTAAGCCCCCAGAGTCCTGAACCCTGAGTTGATCGGACCCTTCTGCCCTCTACTACTCTCTAAACCCCAAAACCAAACGGTGCCTGAACGTTATGAATCCGAACTTGCTATTCCTAAAAGGTGCCTCGACGGAGCCATCTTGCTTCACGGACCAAGCCACGGCCAGGCCGAAGCGGAAGCGGTTGGCCTGTGCCCCAGAGAGCGGTTTCGGGCTTAGGGTTCAGGTGGCACGAGGGTTTAGGGTCTCGGGTTTAGGGTTTAGGAGAGCCCAAAAGACGACTGCACCCCCTTTAAACGAAATGAACCCAAAAAAGCTTAAACCACATTTCTTTTCAATAAGACGGAACCGACGAACTCTGAAATTATGGTGGGGTTCCTCATCTGGTTTAACGGCGTATTCCATACTTGGATGGTTTCGTGTGCCTGTGTCTAACATGGGTGTAAGAATTGTACTTGGGTTTAGGAGTTCAAGTCCGACATTCGGTACACAAACAGGAGGAGCCAACTTCTGGCATATACAGGCCTATTTGTTCCCCGGGCTGCTACAGATGCTACAGTGGCTCTATAGTTGTACTCAAACTTGCCCAGAATCTGCTGTATAGGAACCCCTTCCAGGCCTCCATAAGGGCTACTCACATTGGAAGCTGCTTCCAAGAAGTCTGAAGCATATGCATAGGGTATGCAACCGAGAACACGTTGGATACCATCGTCTCGAATGCCAAACCTGCACTTCCCTAAACATTAAAAGGTTTGGGGTTGAGAGTTTAAGGGTCTTGGTTGTTTTGAGGGTTGCTTTTGGACCGCACGTCTTAGGTTTCAGGTTGAAGCTTTAGATGGGATTAGCATAACTTCTAACTAAGTTCGGAGGAGTCCGGATAAAGCTGTGTTAGGACTTGAAGCATCCAAGCACCTCCCACCCGACTATCCGAGGGTCTAGTTTAGGGTTTATGGTTTGGGGCAGGCGGTTGAGCGATTAGGGTTCAGGGTTTCGAGTTTCGGGCTCAAGATTTTTGTCAAATCCCCCTTTAACACTGTCACATCGACCTGAGGTTTTACGCTTGAGGGTCTAGGGATCTACTGTCACCTTCTAGAGTTGTAAGTATCAGGACCCAATTAGGATCCCTTTTAGGGCACTTATGATTTATGAATCATACTTATGACCCACTTAAGAAGCCTCCTGAACGTCCAAGTATCAGCTTATGGATCTACTTCGTTTCAGCGCACCCTGGCCAACAGGGTTGGAGTTGCTCAAAAGCAAGGCCTCTTTTGCGTTTAGAGTTTAGGGGTTTAGGGGTTTAGGGTTTAGGGGTTTAGGGGTTTAGGGTTTAGGGGTTTAGGGGTTTAGGGTTTAGGGTTTAGGGTTAGGGTTTAGGGTTAGGGTTTAGGGTTTAGGGTTTAGGGCTTGTGGATCCTTTCTCCTCTCCTATGACGAAAACCGAAAACAGCTTGCAACAACTATGCTTATTGCCACAGCCTAAAAGAAAACACGGCTGACGAGGTCTCAGGAACTCTCCGACCCCTTCACCGCTCAATCCTGAGGGTCTAGGTAAACCCTAAACCTAACATAGGGTCCTTAATAATTAGAATAGGGCTTTGGGGCCCATGATACTATATTCTTAATAAGGAACCCCCAAAAATAGTATTGGTAATTATTTAAGCCCCTACAATAAAACCCTACAACGCTAAACCAACCACTGCTGAGCTCCGCACTGCTAGGATAGGACCAGAGACGATTTCTCTGCAGTCCTTTGGCTGCGAAGGCCGTTTTGCGACTTGTTGGCCCGGGGTCGCAGAGATGTGGATCCTTACCCAAGGGTCCAAGTACTCAATAATCATATACTCTCCAAAATCCTAACCTACATAACCACTATCCTAAAACCGAGTACCTCATTATTGGGTCCTTTGGACCCTTGGGGCTTTCTCAGTAGGGGCCATACATTGAGTTTGTAAGGTGCTTAGAAGGGTACTTGCAGGGGTTTTCATGCTGAGAATGTGGCTTTGGAGCCTATTGTAGGCATTGTGGCATGTTACAGCTTATTATGGTACGCCTATAACCCTAAACCCTAAACTATAGCATAACTCAACTTAGAATGAGGAATGAAGCGGGAGGTTACTATGTAAAGATCAGCTTCAGGGTTTCGGGCCTGGGGTTTCGGGTTCAGGGTTTAGGGTTTAGGATTGGCTATTTGGAGTTGTAGTTCCCCAGACCATGTCTGACAGAGCACAAAAAGGAGATCGAACTTGTGGCAGTCCTGGAGGTTCGGCAGGTATTTCCCTACTGGTCAGGTATCATGGGGAACCAAAGGTTAACCTTTTTCATAACATAAGGATTATATAGAGATTAGACTACCCCAAAAGGTTAAAGGTTACCTACTCTACTTCTAGGTTTCCACAATTCAGGATCCGACAACTTGTAGCTGACGTCGGGGCAGAATCTGTCGGCCCTTTCGGTCACCATCCCGATCGTGATGTCCGCAATGTAGGACATCATGCACACTAAGGCATGCTTGTACTCACCGTTGTCGACGAACAGCCTGATGAAGTCAGCTCCATCTTCAATACAACTTTGGGGGGGTTCCTTATTATAGCTACAGTCTATTGGGCCGCCAAAACCCTATTCATAGTACCCTTATAGATCCCTTATAGCAACCCTTACAGGCCCCTTTAAAGGAACCCTATTCTAACTATCAAGGCCCTACGTATTGTTGAAGTGATCTTCTTTTTCGGGGTCTGGCGACCTCCTCGGAAGGTAGAGGCTCATCGTCCGCCTGACCCTTGACCGTACTTAAAGGATCATGGGGCTTAGTATCCTTAAAGGGCTCCTTGAGGGGTTTCTTAAAAAGGTTCTAGCAGAGATCTATAAGGGTTTAGGGTTTAAGGATCATGGGACAAGGAAATTTCGGTTATAAGCAAAGTATCTACAGTTATAAATACCTATAACCCCAACTAAGTTACTTATAACCCTACTTAGTAAGTCCCATGATCCTCCCGGTAGTGCCACCGTTGAAACACAATCCCTGAAATCTAACCCTGATCCTAAAACCTAGGCTCAAAACCTGTACCCAGAGCCGAAGCCTAACCCCCGACCTCTGAATCCAGTAAAACCCCAGAGTCTGACTCATAAACTCTGAACAGTAAGGCTATAAATCCTGAATCTCAAACCCCAAATCACGAACCCCAGACCCTTCAAACTTACAAACACTCCTATCTTCAGGTAGAGACGCAAGCCCTAAACCGTAGCTTCTTCAAGTGAAGATCCCCACACCCTTGAGCCATCGGGGCGTTAAGCTCGGCAAAGAAGAACCCAATGACTCGGTGCCTGCTTCCCTTCCGACACGGTCTTCGTGGTTGCCTGAGCAAAGAGATTTCGAGATCATACATGAGTTCGGGGTTTGGGGCTTTGACATAGAAGGGGCCTTGGTGATAAGGATCTCAACGGAATTACTTGGAGGTTCATGGGTAGTTGTAAGTGGGCTTATAAGTAAGGTAACTATAGATATAACCCATATTAAGGGACTTATAACTCCACTTATAACTACCCATCAACCTCCAAGTAAGATTGGTAAAGATTCAGGCTTCGATATTACAGAGTTTCATGGGGCTTTATGGGTGTTAGTAGGGGCTACAAGCCTTAAGAAGAGTTTGCTTATGGAGACCCTGAACTCCTACACCCCACGCTTCGGCTTTGCTTGGGTACCTGTTTTTTCTGACATTTTTGCACCCTAAACCCTACTCTTACGGGTTGTGTAGAACACCCCCTTTCAGGTTCTGCCTACACAACTCCCTATAAAGTCCTTATACAACACCTGACGCCTTTTCACCATAATTCTCCCAACCTACCAACCATGCAGGGCTCACCGCCGTCAAAGTGTAAACTCTTAGACGCACTGCGAGAGGCCTCGGTCTGGAATATATGGACGATCACAGGGGATGTGGACACATGTGGAGACTACCTGTAGTTGTTTCATGCCCTATGTAAGGGCTTAGCTGGGCTACCATCAACAAGGCTTGGATTTCTTGTTCCAGCCGTCATAATGACGACTGCATCATAATATTCTTCTAGATGTCGATGTCTTCGAGGTGGGACCCTTACTCAACCACTAATTACTCACAAGCTCACCTAGACGACACAACGCCACTTTAGTCCTTGTGCTGCAGTGGGCGCACTGGTTGGCACGGTCAAGGGTTCTGCTTCTCGGAGCTGCCACAAAGGCCCCGCCAAGGTGCTTTCAGAATATCCTAGTAGACGGCAATGTAGGCGTCTCAAAAAATTTCTTATAGAGGTCCTTGAAAAATCGACCATAGTATGACCCAGAACCCTATTCAGCCCTAATCCGACGCTGCAGACCGACACTGGGGCTGCAGCACATGTGATGGCGAAGTTCGTAATCTCGAACTCGCCAATGCAGTCCTGTACTATAGGGGCTTTATGAATTCCGGTAGGGCGTGGTGGTTGTGATATAATGATAATACTACGCTCAGTAACAGTGATGATAGTCATCAGAAGAAGCAGAACAATAAAAAATAATAACAAAGTAATAGTAATTACTCTTCTTATGTCAGTAAAAAAGCAATAATAACAATGATGTAATTGATTCTAATCGTGTTGTAAGAATCATAATAGACAGCCGAAGCCCTAATGAAGTACGTGTGGGGGGTAAGGGTAGTAAAGTCCATGTGGGCAAGTCTTGGGTCGTAGCCGGTGGACTACCAGAGTAAGCAGGGGGACATGCATAATGCATAGGGCAACGGCTGTTGCCATTCGACACCGCGCTTAAGATACTTGCAGCGCTAACTTTCACTAAGCCCTCGAGCCGTCTTGAGTGGTGTCACGGTGCCGGGCACTTGACCGGACCCCACCCCCAAAACCAGAAAGCCAACCCAAAAGGTCGCATACAGGAACCTCCAATTCAACCGTAAAGCCCCAACACCTGAACTGCGGAGTGCATGGACAATGAACATTCCGCGTCCTTCACACGCACACCGGCACGAGCTCGAACCGCCATGAAGGGCGTCAAGGCAGGTGGCCACGTAAGATTCTTGGGTTAGGGTTGAGGGCTTGCGGTACACAACACCTTGCTGTTGGGGGCCAGTAGCGGCCGAGCATTTTATACTTGTATCAGAGTAATGCTGCTGTTATGGGACTTTGCAGGAGACATGTCATAAAAAGCTTACTCTCTTGGAATCTCTGGATTCGGCTCTCGTGGCACAGACTGATCTAAGGCCCTCTGATTCGAGGCTCAGGGTTCGGGAGCGGTACCCTGTCATTCATCGGGGAAGTGGGGAAGGGCGTTGGGATCATCAAGCTAGGATTCTCACACTTAGCGCTATAACGGCCATAAACCCATGTTTGTCCCCCTCCCTTACCAAAGATGATCATAGCAAGAACTGTTCGAAGGTCCTTCCATAGCGGTGTGCTTTTTTAAGCAGGGCTGAGCACCCGACCTCTGGCTTGAGGCGAGAGGTTCTAGCAGTTCGGGGTGTAGGTCTATGAAACCTAAGTCAGTACCGGGGTTTTCGGGTCCGCCCACAACCCGCTGCCGAGCCGACAAGCGCAAAGTCACGGTTGAGGGCGTGAGGCTTAAACCCTAAACCCTAATTATGGTAGGGTTATATAAACCCCTAAAGGCTAAAGTTTACCTCCTCAGCTACTAAGGGTTTGGGGCATGTAGGCTGTAGTTCAGGGTTTTGGGTCTCGCAGGTTGCGGGAAAAAAGCTTTCTTTTCTAGGATGCCCAGGGTTTAAGGGTTTAGGGATTAAAGGGCTCCCTTTTTGGTATTGGGTAACTTTATAAGGAACCTAGGACTACAAAAAGGGAATAAGGGTAGTACTGGGCATCCTATTTTTTGTTTGGGGCTTTAAGGGTCTAGAGTTTACCTAAAGTCTCCATTGTAGTTCCCTTTTTGCTCGAACCGGCTAAATATTTAGGATCCCATAAAGGTAACCCCAAAAAGATCTAAAATTAAGCCGATAATTAGGTAGGCCTATAGACCACTATCCTAGATCCCCCTAAACCCCACACCGTTAAACCCCAGACCCTAAACCCTAAACCCTTAAACCCTACCAGGATGTCCTTCTGCCGGCCTTCGGGTTTGAGGCTTAGCTACTTGAAGGGGCAGGGGACTTAGTAAGTAAGGGGGTAGACAGGCTTCTTAAAGGGCTCTTTAAAGGGATCTATAGGTTTCCTTAAAGGGATCTATAGGGTTTAGGGTTTAGGGTCTACTTGAAGGGGCAGGGGACTTAGTAAGTTGGTTTTAAAGAAGGGTTATAATTAGGGTAACTCCATTTAGGGCACTTATAACTCTACTTATAACCTACTTACTAAGTCCCTGCCCCTTCAAGTAGGCCTCCGCGTTCGGGGCTGTTGGTTCAGGGTTGGGGCTTTGGAGTTTTAGGGTTTGGGTCGCAGGGGGTAGAGTTTTAGAGTTTTGAGGTTTAGGGGCTTTGGTTTAAGGTTTATCATATTAGTGCCCGGAGACTCAGCCCTGGAATCAGCAAGCATGCATCAAGATGAGTTGCGAACACAAAGCCTCAACGTTTACTTCGCGCATGACGAAAGCCTCCATCGAAATCTGTACGACTAGACTGAGACTCTTGAACCCGGAAACGCATGGACCCCCTGCAAGCCCCACCTACCCATCCACCAACCTGCCAGCCTGCCTCCTTGCCTCCTTGCATCCTTGCCTCCCTCCCTCCCTCCCCTCCATCCCTCCATCCCTCCATCCCTCCGTCCCTCCCTCACTCCCTCCCTCCATCCATCCATCCATCCATCCCTCCATCCATCTATTCATGTATTTGCTTTTTGTTTCGCCGGATATCAGATAATAAATGACAGCCACGAAACAAACACCAAACAAACGAAACTGCCCTACCCTAAGACCTAAAACCTAAACCCCAGACCCTAAACTCTTGAACCAGAAATCCAAACCCCTAAACCTCAAAACAACAAAAAACTTCGACCTTAAGGCTCCTGGACCCTTGTAGTGAAATCCCGGACCCTAGCCCCCAAAGCCGAAACCCTCCCCCAGAAAGCCCCTAAACCCTAAACCCTAAACCATCTTAGGAGCCTTAGAGTAATGGATCGGCCTTCATCTCGTGCGGGCTTTCGGCCACGGGCGCAGGCACTTCGGGCACTTCCGCCGGCTTCTGGCAGAGAGTCGGGTTTTTCTTGCTTACCCATAGGCTCCACAGTAGTTCCTTTTGGGGTTCATATTTAGAACCCTATAAGGTAACCCCAAAAAGGAACTACTATGGAGCCTATGCTTCAAGCTCGGACTCATTATCGGGTCCTTAAGGGGCCTAGGGCCCTAACTATGAGGTCCTTGGAAGGATAGGGAATTCTCGGATTCTGGGGTTCTAGAAGGGTTTAGGGTTTAGGGATTCTAGGGTCCATGACTGGAGGCGGAAAGAAAGGGTTTGGGTGCATATGGGTGGTTGTCAAAACTATGGCCCCTTGTTAAATGGGTACCTTAAATAATAGGTGCCGTATTATAATAGGGACCCAAAAAGGGACCATAATTTTGACAACTACCCATACAAGGGCTATAAGGGAACATACTAATGCTTGTTCAAACCTCTGTGTTTGTTATCGGCTGCTGTGGGCTTTCAGGGTTCTAGAACTTTTTCATGATTTGGCAGGCTATTGAAGCGGTTTGTTCGGGCTTCCAGCGTTTAGGATTTGCGTGGGCTAAATGGAAAAGCTTCGAATAAAGGGGCCGTGACAGTCAGCATGAGATTTGTTTTGGGGGGGATTGCATACTATAGTTGCAATTGATAAGGCACCTTAAGGAGTTAGTAATTATTCCTCACGGTTCCTTCGTATTGCTGTTGGTAGTTATTTGCCCAAAGCCCCGAACCAAAGGCTTGGGTGCATGATTGAGCTTGGAGCTTTGGGGTTTAGGGTTTTAGGGCTTACCCTAAGGGTCCAAGTACCTAATAATCATATACTCTCCCAAATATTAACCTACGTAACTACTATCCGAAACCCGAGTACCTTGTTATTGGGTCCTCTGGACCCTTGGGGTTAGGTTTTAGACATTGTGATATCGACCTTTGTCAGTTCCGATACAGAGCTCCAGTCCTGGGCTGTTCCTTTTGCATTTAGGGTTTCGACAGTTTGAGATGTGGGGCTTTGAGTGTAAACGCTGCTAGGGCTCAGACTCTTGATTAATTGATGTAGGGTTTGGGCTTGCCGTTCAGGACTCATGACAGCACTCGTTCGCATTTACGGAGATCTGACTTGTTTCAACATTCATTTCCCACAGGGTCCATATACACTACGATTATGGAATGAGGTCCTCAAAACCATCATGGGGATGGTCTTTTGGGACCTCATTTCATAATGGTAGTATACATGGACCCTCTGGTCTTGATGTAGGGGGGCGTCCAAACCACCAAACCGTAGGCAGTAGCCTTGGCGACACCCATGGTTTAGGGTGTAGGGTTGTGGAACATGTCATTCTTCACAACTGCCGAAGAATCGCACAACTTGACTAAGATGAACCCTTAGCACCCGACCCGTGATCCCCACTATCTGGAAACAATAACCCAAGACCCCAAACCGTAAACCCTAACCCTTAACACTTAAAGCAATGACCCTAAACCCCAAAATCTAAACCCCAAGCCTTCAAACAATAACCCCCAATCCACAAACCCTGAAGAGTAACCCTAACCCTTGGTTACAACCCCAAAACCGCAAACCTTAAAAACCAAGCCTTAAAACACTAAGCACAAAGTCTTAAAACCCTAGACCCAACCCTTAAAACCCTAAATCCTTGACCTTTGCAACAATAACCCCTAAACCACCTACCCTAAAACCCCAAGTTTTGAAGCAATAACCCCAAGCCCTTCACCCTTCACGCCTGGGGCGGCGCCTCGCTGCCATAGGTCTCTAAGAACTCCTAGGCTTAGGCGTGTAGGGTTTAGGGTATAGGGTTTGGGGTTGAGGGATTAGGGTTTTAGGATGTTTCAGGGTTTAGGGTTTAAGGGTTTTAGGGTTTAGGGTTTAGGGTTTTAGGGCTTAGGATATTAGGGTTTAGGGCTTGGGGTTTAGGGTTTAGGGCTTCGAAGGGCTCCGAAGGTGGGATGAAGATATAGGTATGATCCCAAACTGAGAGCCCCTATAGGCTGTCGGGTACCACGGGGAACCAAAGGCTAACCTTTTTCATAATTTAAAGGATTCTATAGAGATTTTACTACCCCAAAAGGTTAAAGGTTACCTGCTCTACTACTAGGTAAGGGAGCCTTCGTCCCCCCTACCTTCACCCCACACCTTCTGAGGCCCCTGAGCGCTTGGGGTTGGTGGCTTAGAGTTTACGGTTTCGTTAAGGTCTAAAACCCTAAACCTGCACCCTAAACCTGCACCCTAGAACCCTAAAGCCCTAAAACCTGCACCCTAGAACCCTAAAGCCCTAAACCGTTAAGAAATGCACACAAGCTTTCGGGCCTATTCGCCTCAAGCCCATGCCAGTCTCAGCCGTCATCTGGGTTAGGGTTTAGTTAGGGTCTATGGGGTTACCACAATTAGTAAGGAAACCTATTATTCGCAAGAGATCCCTACTATGGTATTTCAGACTGAACTCCTTAACAAGAACCCAGTCCTTGTTATAAAAGATGGGCGCTGGGGCCGGCATTGAGGTGGGTGACCTCGCACACGGCCACCGGAGATTTTGCAAGGGAGGGGAGAGATAGCAGCAATGTGCGCTTGGGGCTGCGTAGCGTCGAAATCCCAGAGTATGATTTGAGGAATATTCCTGCGACAAGGAATATTGGAGTTTGTGGGATATGTATCCTGCAGCAGAAGCTTGAACCCGAGTCAGCATCGTCCCCCGACCGACTGTGAGATGGAAGTGAGATGAAGCAAGCCAGCGGGGGTCAACTCCGAAATCCACGTTCCCCCAACACGAAAGGCCACCCGAAACTGTAGATCCTGAACCTGGCCCCCACTTGGAGGCCCTTTTGACTTAGTAAGTAGGGTTAGTAAGGCGGGTTATGGGGGATTATAATATGGTTTCTAGGGGATACTAAGTAGACTTACTAGGTCAAAAGGGCCTCCAAGCAGACACGTANAGCGGGGGTCAACTCCGAAATCCACGTTCCCCCAACACGAAAGGCCACCCGAAACTGTAGATCCTGAACCTGGCCCCCACTTGGAGGCCCTTTTGAATTAGTAAGTAGGGTTAGTAAGGAGGGCTATGGGGGATTATAATATGGTTTCTAGGGGATACTAAGTAGACTTACTAAGTCAAAAGGGCCTCCAAGCAGACACGTAAGAACCCTAAACACTGGATCCTGAACTGGGGGCACAGGGCTCATGCAAGGCTTCGGCGATTTAAAGGCTGCGGTTTGAGTTTAAAGCTCGGGTTGTGAGATCCTTCGGCTAAATGTGGTTTTCCAGTTGGCGTGTGCAAGATGCCGGGTGCGACACTTCGGGCGATCTCCGGAACCAACCGCGTACTGCAGGTGGGTATAGCACCGGAAAGTACAAGCAGCATAGGGTGAAGGATGGGCTAGATGTGCAAACAGCACGCAAGACGAAGGCCCATTGGCATAGTAACACTTAGAAACGGCCGGTTCAAGTGGCAAAATAATGTAGACATTCGTATCCCAAAAACCAAAAACGATGCTTGCAAAGGTGTATGTTCTGGTATCTGAGTTTTTGAGCCCTTACCCTCAGTATCCAAGTACCTGAAAATCATGAACTCCCTCAAACACAACCCTGCACTACTACTTACTCTCCTAAACTCAAGCACCGAATTAATGACTCTTTGCAGTCTTAAAACCCACAACCCCCTTCAACTCTCTGACAATCCTTTACACCCTGTGCAAAAGCCACGGATTGGAGAATCAGCCTGGTCAAAACTTTCAACCCACTTACATCGGGACTATGGTTTCAGGTGGTTTAAGATTTGGCCTGCATGTTCAATGTCATTGGCGCGGAGCAACCTCAAACCGACAACATAATACCTTCTTCAACCAGAACCTACTTTTGTGTAGGACCCCCCATAAAATCGATGGTAGGGTTTATTTCGGATAGATACTCTAATGGATGACTAGCTACGGTAGTTTCTATACGATCAGTTGTGTATCTGTCGTGGCTAAGCAGCTAGCTAGCTAGCCATCTATTTATATGCATGCATATGTGCATGTGCATGTGAATGTGCTTGTGCATGTGTATACATACATACATACATACATAAACACATACATACATAAATACAGACAGACAGACAGACAGACAAGCAGGCAGACAGGCAGACAGGCAGACCGGCGGACAGACAGGCAGACCCTCAAACCCAACACCCTGATCCTGCCAAAAACCCTAAACCAAAACTCAAAGCCTCAAAACCATAACGTGGCTAAAAATCGTAACGGCTTTGCAGTAGCTCTGTGTAACCCTCAACCCTGAAAACGCAGGCCCAAACCCTGAACCCCTAAACCCCTAAACCCTGAATCCCTAAATCCCTAACTCCCTAAATCCCTATAATCCACACTCCCTAATCACTAATCCCTCATCACTGATCCCTGAATATCTCCCTACTCACTAATCCTTCATCACTGATCCCTCAATCTCTAAACCACAATCCCTTATGCCCTCCAGTGGAGGCCTCAGGGACAGGTTTCCCATGGCCCGTGCCCCGTGCGCCGGAAGGCGCGGCTGAGCCAAGGGTCTCCGTGAATTCAAGCTGGGTACACAGGCGTCAGGTTTAGGATTGAGGGTTTAAATGGGTTTAGGGATTAAGGTTTTAAGGTTTACGGTTAAGGGTTTAGGAATTAAGATTTGCGGTTAAGGGTTTGGGGATTAAGGTGTAGGTTTTTTTGGGTTTAGGGTTTGGGGTTTCTGATGATGACGATGATGATGATGACGATGGTTAACATCTTAGGATTGGTATTGTTTCTACTGCTGCTGATCTTATTCATGTTGATTACGGTTGCTTTGATTTTACTCATACTGCATTTGTTGGTTTTCGGTTGGCCAAGCTATGTGGCTTCAGGTTTAGGGGTCTTGAGGATCAGGGCGGAGTCTCTGCACAGGTCGGACTCTTGCCGGTTTCTTTGGCAACAGAATGGCTAGTGCTAAATGCGTGATCATGTGATCATGAACCTGGGATTGTGTAGGATAGAATCCTAAACCCTAAACCTGGACCTTAAGTCCTAAAGTCCTATACCCTGAACCCTATGTCTAGGGCCAAGTTGTACCATGTTGCTGTTGCTACCAAAGTACTGGTGAAGAGACCCACAGACTAGGCAAAGCAGGTATGCTCAGAACTACCCAGAGACTCCAATACCCCTTAATTAAGGAATATTCCTTAAATCACATTAGGGATCCTACTATAATTTACGGAATATTCCTTATTTAACGGATATTGGAGTCTCTGGGTACTGTATGTCGGAGCCAAGGTGTTTGCTATTCAGCCAAGCTGCGCTTTCCGGGTTTAGGTTTCAGGGTCCCAAACTTTAGGGGGGGGGGGGGGGGGCAACACCTGAGGCACGCAGCAAGCCCACCAAAGTAATCTCGAACACAAGCTGCGAGCATACGTAAATAGGTACTTTGCCAAATGCTGGTCGCGTTGAACTCCTTATGACAAGAGCGGCGCTTTCTTGTGACATTAAGAATAGGACCCTAAGTTAGAGTCCAGCACGGACCGTCCTAAACCAGAAACCCTCAAACGCCTACATATGGGAGTTTCCCAAAATTAGGGGTACCTTACTTGGGGGTCCTTATAATAAGGATCCTACTATCTAGGGTACTATATTGGGGGTCCCGTATTTTCGGAAACTCCCATATCACTGAAAGGCCAAACTTCCACGCCACATCCGAGCAGAAAACAGCTTGCTTTCTTCCGTCACCGCGCAGCATCTCCAGTTCGGTCAAAACTATCATCGGTACTTGCCGCCGTACTCGCTCTTTCCTGCAGGTCAATCACGAGTAGTTCTCTGAACTAGGGTTACTGTACTTGCTGGATTCCCCACAAGGGTCTCTAGAAGGGATCTACAAGGGATCTACGGGGCCTTATAGGGGATGCATTAAGTCATTCTGAGTTTGGGATTTATTGAAAGGGTTGCATGAAGTCCCTCTTAGTTCATAGAGGTTAGGATTGTGGGTGCAAGCTCCACCGAGCATGTGCGGGAAGGGGTCGAGAGTAGACGACAGGTCCTCGAGATTTAGGGCTTAGGACGAGGCACGGTTAAGGCTATTTCTTTGAACATGGACTGGATAGTCACGACTCCCCAAACACTACAATAGATGCCTAAACCCTAGACTGCAATAGCTAGCTTGGACCTTAAACACCTGTAAGCCCCCACAAAAGCCCCCTCCGTTACGAAGACCCTTGTAGAAGCATCAATCCTGACGTATTTTGGGTCTAGGGTTCCGGGTTTAGGGCTTTGCAAGTTGAAAACGATGAGTGAGCCCCAACCCAAAAGTCCAAAACTTTCGGCAGTAAACCTTGCAACTTACAGCCTCTAGACTCTACCCCAAATCCTGAACGCTACCTTAAGGCTCACAACCTTGAGGTTGGATCATAACTTACTTATTGTGTAGATGTAGAGTTCAGGGTGCAGGGCTTCGGGGCGCCCTTCGCCTTGGGTCCTTTTCTTCTCCTTCTTGCAAAAGACTCCAATATCCCTTGATTAAGGAATATACCGTAAATTATAGTCGGATCCCTAATATGATCTAAGGAATCTTCCTTATTTAAGGAACATTGGAGTCTTGGGGTTCTTGGTGCCCTCCACCTGGAGCTTGAGGCCTTTTGTCCATTGTAGTTCCTCCACTCTGATGCGCTTCAAGGAACTTCAAGGTGTCCTTCACAGCGGATTTCGCAAGAAATCCTTTTTCTTCCAAGTTACGATCTGCATCTTGCTGCGGCGTCCAGCCTTAATGTCTTGCTTCCCACAAGTCGACATCTCTCCTTTGCTGGGGTATGCCAAATGCTTGTGGCCTTCTCCGCATTTCGAGGACTTTTGCCACATGCTCACAGCCTTCTCCGACTTGCAAGGATATGCCAAACAACTGCATCTAGGTCTTTTGCTGGGACATGCCAAACGCTTTTCAATTTTCGGCATCCACAGACTTTGCAAAGACTAAGACATGCCAAACTCAATGCTTTTGGCCTCCTCAGACTTTGCCAAGACTAAGACATGCCAGCTAAGTCGTAGTTCGTCGCAACCCTAAACCCCTAAACTCTGAATCCTAAACCCTAAACCTTAACTGCTTTCGATTGGTGGTGCAGCACATGACTCCAGCATGTATCCTGGTAGTCTTTCTGGGCTTTCTGGCAACTTTCACCCTGAAGCAAAGTAGTGGCCCAGTTCACAAGCCTAAACCCTAAACCCTAAACCGTAGCTACAAGTTAAATCCTTCAGCTTTCGAGAGGCTTACAGGATCCCAATGAGTTCCAAGCTCACAAAGCCAGCTACTACGCCAGAAATCGTCGCCCTGAATCCTAACCCCCTAAGCCCAAAAGACACTATAAACCCTATAAGCCCTACAAGCCCTATAAACCCTACAAGCCCTAAACCCAAAAGACACTATAAACCCTACAAGCCCTACAAGCCCTATAAACCCTACAAGCCCTAAACCCGTAAACCCCCAGAAACCCGGGAACCCAAGCCTTTCTTCGAATCCGTACCCAGCTCGAAGTGCTTCGTGCGCTTGATGGGCTTCATCCTCTTCGCCTTTCAAGCTCGCTGCTTTCTTCGGCTCAGGGTGTGGAGGTTTAGGGGTTTGTAGAATATATAGGGTTTATAGGGCTTACAGAATATATGGGGTTTATAGGGCTTCTAGAATATATAGGGTTTAGGGCTTATAGAATATATAAGGTGAAAGGGCCCCCCCAAGTGCCCTTTTGGTCCGTAGTAGTGGGTATGTAGGGTATATTCTTTAATAGTGCCCATATGGTTCTGAATAGTGGGGTAGCATCTAAACCCTAAACCCTTATAGCACCCCTATAGATCCCTTAAAGGAACCCTTTAAGGAGCCCTACTTACTAAGTCCCCTGCCCCTTCAAGTAGTATCTAGGGTATATTGCCTATAAATTCCATACTAGGGTTCATAATAAGAAACTACAAAAAAAGCAGGGTTTGGTAGGTTAAGGTAGGGTATATTAGCGGGTAGTTGGGGGGTCTAGGTAACCTGTTCGCCCTGTACGGTCGCTGCTTCTTTCGGCTCAGGGCTTAGGGAGCTAGGGAGGGTTCAGGGGTTCAGGGGTTCAGGGGTTTCGGGGTTAGGGTTTAGGGTTAGGGGTTTAGGGATTTAGGGGTTGAGGGGGTTTAGGGGTTTCGAGTTTAGGGGTTTCGGGTTTAGGGGAACGTCGAGCCCCTAAACCCTAAACCCTACCAGGACAACCCAAGCGCCCTTTTATAGTGCATTTATGGTTCTTAATAGTGGGTATTAACACTCAATTAAACCCTAAACCTTAAACTCTAAACCTTGCACCCGGGTCTTTTTGTTGGCGTCTTTGGTCTAGGGTGCTTTGACAAATTCGGCAACGATGTCTTCGAATCGAAGAAAGAAGCTGGGTGATGTCTTCAGCGACGCTTTGCGGATGTATCTCACACCAGATTTCTTTAAGAGCTCCTCTAATATACCCTAAATACCCACTATTAAGGTAAATACCCACGATTACGGACCAGAAGGGCGCTATTAAAGGGCACTTTAGGGCCCTAGGGTTTAGGATGGAGCTTTCGTAGGGTGGCGGCGAGATCACACTGCAATCAGGCGGTCGTTCGAGTTTTACTTGGGCACCGGTCAGCATCGCGAGGGGATTGGTGAGTTTCACATATTGTTGCTTGTCAATAGGGATAATAGTGATGACCCTTAAACAAGTAGGTTATTCCGAGTTAAGGTAGACAGTGCAGTCCTAAACTCGTATCTGGCTGGTGATTGAAGTTTTCAAGGACATCAGAACATAAGATTCCAGGCCAAACGGTTCAGGGCTACAATAGGCGTCTACGATAGAGTTATTATAAGGGTACCATGGTGTAGGGCCCTCAATGATTAGAATAGGGCTTTGGGGTATAAACTACTACAATTGTAGTAAGGAACCCCCAAAACAGTAATTATTAAGGCCCCTATCTATATTACAGAACTGGAGGGCGCCATCCGCATGGAATTAGGCGAGACATGGTGCAGGGATGAAACAAGCTCGGACGAGCAAAATAAGTTGTGGAAGGGTCTGGGCGATGCTACGGCGAGATGCCAGGGCATAGGAGTTTAGTGTTGAAACCTACGTGGAGCATCGGGAAAAGCCCAATGGGCAAGGGCACCTTGCATTTGGTGCACTCGAACTTCAGCACAATCTTCTTGGTGGTCTTGGCCTCTGCAGATTTACTAATTTACCCGGACATGATGTAGCCTGGTTCTATATATAGTACCTTATCATCCAGCTTTCTACACAACCAGAGCTACATTGTATGGCAACATTTGGTACCCCCGTGAGTGTAGAGTTAATCCTGCAAACCGAGTTCCGACAGCCTTCAAAAGACGAAGAAGCCGAAACTCCAAACCCTTGGCCCCTAAACCCTAAAATCCTAAACCGCCTAAACCCTAAATCCCAAACCCCTGAACCCTCAATCAAACCCTTCAGTCCACCGTCGGTTGACCTGATGTCGCTCTCACCGGAGGTTGAGCTCGGATGTCGGACGAGGCTCGGAAATTTCGAGCCCTGGGTGATAAGCCGAAGGCTTGTTAAGGGCGAGATTTATCAAGGGTTTAAAAGGGGTTAGGGTTACCCCATGACTCCTAAAGCCTACACCCTATAACCTTATATCCTCTAAACTCTAGACTCTAAATCCTATGACCCCCTAGGCTCCTGAGTAGCCCCTCTTACTATTCCGTTGGAATAAGGGGACCCTAAAGTGAAAAGGGCAGAAGGGTACTACTCAGGTACCTAGCTATCCAACTGGCTAACCCAAAAAAGGGAACTACAATGGGGACTATACTTGAAGGTGCAGGGGAATTAGTAAGTTGGTTATAAGTAGGGTTAAAATTAGGGTAACTCCATTTAGGGCACTTATAACTCTACTTATAACCTACTTACTAAGTCCCATGATCCTCGAAGTAGACCCTAAACTAAACCCTTATAGTACCCCTATAGATCCCTTGAAGGAACCCTTTAAGGAGCCCTACTTACTAAGTCCCCTGCCCCTTCAAGTAGGTACCTTTACCGGACCAAACCCTGTGGTCTTCAAAGCTTTGGCCCGCAGCCAAAGAGCTTCCCCAGACCTGAAGCCCCGGAAGCCCTGAACTTCTAGACCTAAGAGTTTAGGGTTTAGGGTTTAGGTTTAGTAATCTCTGAACTTCTAGACCTAAGAGGTTAGGATTTAGGGTTTAGGTTTAGCAATCTCTGAACTTCTAGACCCAAGAGTTTAGGGTTTAGGGTCTACCTAGAGGCTCATACCCTACCCCTTTTTTTGGATGCCTAGTTTTATGGTTAGGATCTGTTATCTTAAAAAGTAGGCGCCCTAAAAAGGGGGTAGGGTATGACCCTCTAGGTAGGGTTTAGTAACCTAGGAATAAAAAGGATTCCCTTTTTGGATTAAAGGGGCTTGGAACCTGAACCCTGAAAAAGGGAATAAGGGCCTACTCTAGGTCTTAGACTTGAACCCGCAATCACGATCCCTGCAACTCTATCCCTAACGCCCTCCACTTTAGGGCAAAAGTCCGCCCTGACACCGGCGCAAACACCATGCACCCCCCACTGTCCTTTCGCAGCAATGGGGTTTCACATTGGTGGGAAGGACCTAGCGCCTGCAAAGTTCTACATCATAAGTTCTACAACATCGCCCTTGCGGGATTTCTAACAGAAACGAAACGCTTCCAACCCCTAACAACCAGAACCCCGCAACCCTTCAACGTCGTAAGCCCTTAAGTTAAGGATACCGAAAAATCGAAATCTTGAATTTTCGTATAGAAAACTAATGACCAAAGAAACAACCCAAGGCTGTAAGTACCCCGAAAGCAAGCCAAAGCATTGCCTTCTTGACAAAGACAAATAAAGAATCAACAACCGAGGCAACTAAAAAAGGAACTACAATGTAAACTCACAGAAAACCTCCGTAAACCCTAGACAGCCATTAAATCCCAAGAGACCCCCTAAGCCCAAAACCCTGGCCCCTAAAACCCTACTAAACCTACTCAACCTTAACAAAGCAGGCCTACTTGGCGGATACTGGGACTTAGCAAATAGGATTATAGGTAGCTTAATTGGGGTTTAGTGTTTAGGGTTTAGGGTTTAGGGTGGGGTTATAAGTAACTGTAACTGTAGTTACCTTACTTGTAACCCCAATTACTAAATCCCATGATCGTTTCAGTAAAGCCCTCATTCCCAAAGCCTCGCCTTCTTGTGGAAGACGGGCTTCGTCTGACCTCCGAAGCCAGCCTCGTGGCTCTCATGTTGGGGAAGCTTGGGGTTGAAGGGTTTAGGGTTAAGGGATTTGGGGTTTAGGGGTTCGGGAAATAAATATTATATGTCTACATATGCATATATAGCTATACAGATATATATATATATATATACATATGTATGTATGTATGTATGTATAAATGTATGTATGTATGTATGTATGTATATAGACAAATACTGATTGAAAACGTTACAGAATGTGTATATATGAATATATATATATACACATATACACACACGTGTACAAGCTTTAGTGCCAGTCCAGCCGGTGCCTGCTTCTTGTCGTATCGGCGCTTTCCTTGGGCGGAGAGCGAAGCCTTGCCTGTCTTGTACTGGGACACCTCCGGCAGCAGAGGGTTTAGGGTTTAGGACTTCGGTGTTTTAGCAGGACTGGCTTAAGATTTACGGGTTCAGGGTTTAGGGTTTGGGGATTTCGTTCGTTTTAGTCGGGCTGGTCAAGGGTTTAAGCGTTTAAGGGTTTAGGGTTCAAGAGCGTGCAGGTTTATGTAGGAGTTCTGGGTTTAGGGGCTTAGGATTTATGTGATGGTCCTGCACGTGTTGGTGGTTTTGAGTTTGAGTCTGAGTGCCGCGTTGCGGTAGTCTCCTCCGAAATCTACCGCCCAATATGCTCAGGAATACCTATAGTCTCCTCTGTAGTTGCTGTCTTGGTTTGCCTGAGAGCATCCTAACATGTAAAATTGGTTTAACCCAAAAAAAATACCACAATGGAGACTTTAGGTAGCATCCCAATGCCTCCAGGGACCCTATTATTGGGTCCTTAAGGCTTGGGCCCTGTCTATGAGGTCCTTGGGAAACCCCAAAACCCTTAACCTTAGACCCTAAGACCTACTCTAACCACTAAACCCTAAACCCTAAACCCTAAAACCCTAAACCCTAGACATCCCTAGACCGTAAAAACCCTAAACCATGCAACCCTAAAACCCTAAGACGAATGAGGTCCTTGGAAGGATAGGTAGAGGCTCATACCCTACCCCTTTTTTAGGGCGCCTACTTTTTAAGATAACAGATCCTAACCATAAAACTAGGCATCCTAAAAAAGGGGTAGGGTATGAGCCTCTAGGTAGGTAGTATGGGCAATCACTCAGCCGGGTTCCCCCCCGATCCCAACTCAGCCCATAGGAGACTTCATGCTCTTCTAAGCCTTAAACACCGAGACTCCTAGGATCCCTTTAAAGGGATCCTTTAAGGGTTCCTTTAAGGGTGCCTATAAGGGTTCCTACAAGGGATCTATAGGGTTTAGGGTTTAGGAGACTCCAATATCCCAATATTAAGGAATTTTCGAGAAATCATAGTAGGATCCCTCATAATTATGATTTAAGGTATATTCCTTAATTAGGGGATATTGGAGTCTCTGGGAACACAGAACCCCATCTTACCCCCAAAACTCCTGCCGTTTCGATTTAAGGGTTAGATCCTCAATCCTGAGCCCCTAGGCCCAAACCCTGTCAACCTTGAAGCGATTAAGCCCAATGAACCCCTATGGGGGTTTCTGAAAATAGGGGACCCTGATTAGTACCCTAAATAGTAGGATCCTGATTATACGGACCCCCGAATAAGGTACCCCTAATTTTCGGAAAACTCTCCTATAGAACCTCCCTCAGGGCCTTGTGTGGAGTGTGCTTCTTGCACTTCCGGCAGTAAGTATTGCGAGCCTTCGGGATGTTGACCATTGCTCCTCTGGACTTTGAAGTAACCAGGGAGAAAAAAGTATAGGCTTTTATTTCATAATGGTTCCTTAAAGGAACAGGTACCAAAAAAAAGTATTCAAGTATGGTACTCCAGACCCCAGTCCTGAGGTCTTCGGATTCGGATTCAGGGTCTTGGGGTGTCGGGCTTAATATAGGGGCCTTAATAATTAGAATAGGGTTCCTTTTTATCGGGTTCCCTTTTAAAAAGCCGAAACAGGGCTACTACAAGGATTTAGTATAAGGGCCTTAATAGTTAGAATAGGGTTTCGGGGTCCATTATACTATAATTCTAATAAGGAACCCCCACAATATATAGGTAATTATTAAGGTCCCTATATTGGGGTTCAGGGTCTTGGGGTTTCGGGCTGAGGGTGACCATGGCTACTGGGGTGTAGGAAAGCGAATGGCGCGCAGAATCGGAAGATGGGAAAATCAACGACTCACCCACTTTAAGGCTTTGGGCATTCCTGAAGAAGCTCTTACCAGAGGGTCCATTTATACTACCATTATATATGGAATTAGGTCCCAAAACGCCATCCCTATTGTGGTTTTGGGGCCTAATTCCACAATAGGAGTAGATACGGGCCTTCTTGGCTGCAAATGTATTATCGGAGTTTCTTTCGCAGTGTCAGCATTCTAGCAGCTCAGCGGTTTAGGGCTTTCCTTAACCTCAATGGGCTTAAACTGCTACTACAACGTAGATGGAAACCCGTCTCACGAGAAGACGAAGGCTGACCTCTTCGAACGCAGCAATATGTTGCGGGGTGCGCGGGGCAGCCTACTCAAAACTCCCTAATATAGAGGCCTTAATAATTGAGTTGGGTTTGGGGAAATACGACCATATAGTTATAACTTATAACAACAAACCCTATGGAACAGTATTCGTCATTGTCCAGGCTTCTACATTTTTGCAAAGAACGAGGCACGATATACCCCTAACACCTATCCTGAAACATCAGCCCAAATAATCTAAAGGCCTGAATACTTAGAAAGAACATCACCGGTACCAGCCTGCATGATAAACTTGGAGTAAATCCATGATTTCCCAAACCCCCTCCTAACTAAGGCCCCTATATCCTTAGGGCTTTGGGGGAGCCTGGGGTTTTGCTTTAAGGGCCAAGAGTTGGGTATTCTGGGTTCTTGTTAAGGGGCTTAATTTAAGTTGCCATAATAAGGAAGCCATATTATATATTATGGTACCTTAAATTAAATTCCTTAACAGGAACCCAGCATATATTTGCCGGCCCCCACCCCACCTGGCTCTTCGAACCAGGTCCGACCGCGGTTTCTTCGGAGGACCCCTCGAAGCCAAGTAAGAGCGGCAGGCGAGAGGACGCAGGTCGGTAGAGGCTTTTCGGGCGTTCCTTATACAGTGAACCCCAGAAAGTTGGAACATGGGTTTAGGAGGATTGGTGCTAGGATCCCCTATACTCTGGCTTAAGGGCATGAGGATATTGATGTTGCAACTTTCTGGCTTCTATTATATGGTTTAGGGTCTACCTAGACCCCCCAACTACCCTCTAATATACCCCAAATACCCACTGTTAAGGACCATAAGGCTCCATCAAAAGGCTTTTGGGGGCCCTGGTACAATTTAGGGATTAGGGTTTAGGGTTTAGGGTTTAGTTTGGGGTTTGGGTTTTACTGCAGGGCTCACTTAGAGGATTAGGCTACCTAGTAAGTAAGTAAGCAAGGTATTAAGTACCTTGGTTGGGGCTCAATTCATTATAACTATATGGTCACCATCATTTACCTCAGTTGTACCCGGCAACCCTGAATAGCTACTGAGCCGCATGCTCCTTGAATTAGGTTGTGTCGCTTAACGCTTGACGTAGGGTCTGAACAACTAAAGAGAAGATTCCCTCATAGTTCCTGTGTAAGCATATCATGTTAATCTGCCCCGAACAGCGCAAAATGTAGAGGCCTTAATTGAGATTTGCGAAGGTATCCAAGTTCGGAATTTGGGAGTTTCCGAAAATTCGGGGTACCTTATTTGGGGGTCCGTATAATCAGGATCCTACTATTTAGGGTACTATATTAGGGCTGTGGACTTCCGAAACCCACCAGAAATACGGGTGGGTGCAGTGAATAAGCCCAAGACCTGTGCTGCACTAGCCTTTGTCAGCAGGTCCTGCTTCAGTAGGGTGCGGTTAGACACGAGG
>BGNK01000197.1:90158-132757 GCA_003297005.1 Symbiodinium sp. clade A Y106
GGGGGGGGGGTCGGCGAACCGAGAACCGGGATCATATATGTATAGGTGGTTGTCAAAATTATGGTCCCTTTTCGAGTACCCTAAATAATAGGTGCCGTATTATAATAGGGACCCAAAAAGGCACCATAATTTTGACAACCACCCATATATCATTTTTTGACATCCGATCTAGTGGGGATGTTTGGAAGGCCTCAAAAGGTGGGATGAAGGTATGCAGGATTAAGGATCCCTCATAGAAGGACTCTTATTTTGGGAGCACGCTACCTAGCTTCATCCCACACTTGATGCCCTCTGAGTTGTAGGAGGGGTGCTGCTCGAATCCGGGATCTGCAGTAGGAGAGCGTTGAGGGTTCACCCTAAACCCTAAACCCTAAACCCTAACAGGGTGCTTTAGGGCTTGAAGGTTTCTGTTGTTTCGGGTCTTGGGTTGAGGGTTTTAGGGTTTGGCACTTGGGGCTTTAGGCTTGAGGGTTTTCGGACGCCGGATGAAGGCACTCTGCGGTTTAGGATGGAATAAGGGACTCTAGGGGCGAATATTGGTAATTCAAGCCTCTATTTCCCAGAGGGCTCAAGTACTCCCTGTTATAGGACTTTAAGGGCTTTTTAGGCATCCAAAACCATAAATGACTACTTTTACCTTTAGGGTTTGGGATCAGAAGGCCTCGGTTTTAGAGGTCAGGAATACCCTAAACCCTAAACCCCTAAACCCCTAAACCCTAAACCCCCTAAACCCTAAACCCTAAACCCAGGAGTAGCAAGCTCTGGGGCCCCACCTAGTGAAGAAGCCCTCAACGCTTAGGTACTTGTGGGGGCCTTAATCAGAACAGGGTTCTGGGGCCCATTACTTAAAGGATCATGGGACTTAGTAATAGGGGTTATAAGTAAGGTAACTACAGCTATAATTACTTATAACCCCAATTAAGGTACTTATAACTCTACTTACTAAGTCCCATGATCCTCCAAGTATGCTATAGTAAAAATAAGGAACATCCAAAATAGTACTGGTAGTTGTTTAAACCCCTATAGTACAGTATCCGATTTTCGTGCGAAACCCGCAAGTTGCCGTAAGGCTATGGAGGGTGGCGACGGTGGGTGACTCTGCCCTTTCAGAAACTCCAATGCAAGACATGAAGCTGCGGAAGACGGGCATCTGCCACCGCAGAATCTTCAGAAAGCCGAAACCTTAAAAAAAACTCGAAGCACTGAAACTCCAGACCCTTAACCCGAACCCCCGACCTCACCAGAATTTCCTAAACTCTTCGACTTTTGCAAGATCCTTTAGCGGGTTTCCTGTTACAGTATGTTCAAGATTACTCGAGCAAGGCACCCAAGTGCTTCAGGCAAACTATCATACCTACAGTCTCCATCGCAGTTCCTTTTTGGGGTTACCTTTCGGGATCCGAAATAGAAGACTGGTTAAACCAAAAAGAGGAACTACCCTGGAGACGACTGGTAAACCCAAAGCCTCTAAGCCCTAGATCCTCTATCCAGCTCGCACCTGTGCCGTCAAGTTTTCGAACCCCAAACTGCACAAACCACGCCACTTTGTCAACGGTGCGATAGACCCTACTGTAGGAAGTTGACCAAGAAAGCCTGGGTCTTTAGTAGGGTTCTTCATATGCATCCTACTACGGCTGATGGACAAAATCCTGCATTACCCATTATAAGGAATATACCATAATTCCCTTAAGGTCATGCAGGATTTTGTCCACCAACCGTATGTTGGGGTATGGAGCCAGGGTTTCTTAATCAGGTTCCTACCATGAAATAACGCTGCCAGTCAGGTCTTGCAAACATCAGCATGGCGTAGGAACCCGTTTGGGGGCAAGGGGTTAGGGTTTAGGGTTTAGGGTTTGGGGTTTAGGGTTTGGGGGCAAGGGGTTAGGGGATGTCTGAACCCATAGCCCTCCCGTGGTTCACGGTTCGATTATAAGCTCGAGGGGTCAGGGTGAAGCGGTTGAGGTTTTATGGTGTAGGGACTTTCGATGAAGGTTTTTTTGGGATTAGGGATTTTACGAGAATAGGGTCCAGGGATTTGAAGGTTCAGGATTTAGCAATAGCTGAAATGATGGTCAAGTACCATGGGNGGGGGGGGAGGGCCTGAGGCTGAAATAGTGTTGGGCTAAGCGCCGCAGGCTGCTTGATTCTCTGCCTCTGCTTCGTCGGACATCTATCTACCTATCTACCCACTTCCCATCTATCTATGTATCTATAGGGGTATGTGCGTGCATATATATATATAGATAGGTATACATTCTATGCATATGTTATGTGTGTATATATATACATAATATACATACATATATATATAATAATAATAATAATAATAATAATAATAATAATAATAATAATAATAATAATAATAATAATAATAATAATAATAACAATAACAATAATAATAATAATATAGGTATCCTGCCAACTCAGAAATTTGGGGCATCGAATTTGAGCGTTCCGTCCAGATTCGCGGTGTCAGACGGCCCACGCTGGTTCGAGAAAGCTGGACTCTGAAGGCTGCGCAGTGCAGGATTGGGTTTAGGGTTTAAATTATATAGGTGGTTTTAAGGTTTAGGGTTTAGGTGGTTTTCGGGTCTAGGGTTTAGGTTGTTCTGGGGTTTAAGGTTTAGGGTTTATGTGGTTTGAGGGTTTACGGTAGAGGAGTTGGGATATGCAGGGCCGGAGATCTTACATAACAAGCTGTGGAACTGAACAGGTAGACCTTCGATCAAGCAACCGCCCTTAACAACCACAACTTAAGGAACCTTTGTATATGAGTCACAGGCATACTGGCTAAAATGGGATAATAGCGGGAGTAATGCTCATAATACTTGCGAAAAGCCATCAAACAAAAGGACTTAGCAGTAGTAAGAACACCAGAACTAGTCATAATGACAATAACAGGAAGAGTCGAATCAAAGAGTCACAAATCCTAACTTTGGAAACCGAACGGCGAACTGGGCGACCAAAAGGCCGTCAAGACACCCAAGCCCAAGCACTGACACATCTGTGAACATGTTATGCCCATATTCATACAACGACCGAGACGCTCACACCTGTCGAACGCAACGATAACCCGAGATGCAAACGTAACGGCAGCAGTGACACACGCCGCAGTGCCAGAGTAACCATTGGACATGAGAGCAAGGGAGCAAACAACAACAAAAGCACGCAGCAACTCCCAAAGAGAGAGAGAGAGAGATTGAGAGAGAGCCAGAGAGAGAGAGAGAGAGAGACAGAGACAGAGACAGAGACAGAGGCAGAGGCAGAGACAGAGACAGAGACAGAGACAGAGGGGGAGAGAGCGAGAGAGAGAGGGGAGAGAGAATGGCTAATAGCACAACACTAACCTTTCGACAGCAACGGCAACGGCAACAAAAGCAACACCAGCAGCAGCCGAGGCGGAAGACTCGGATGGTTAAAGAAAAGCTAAGCAACTTTTAACCTTAAACTCCATTTCCTAAACCCTGAACCTACAAGCTAAGCAACTTTTAACCTTAAACCTCAATTCCTAAACCCTGAACCTAAAACATCCCAAAATCTTCAACGAATATACTACAGTACACAGGTTTTCATGACCCCAGCGCAGGTCAGCGAGTGGCCAGTCTCAGTTTGCATCCTGTCCGGGCTTCGGCCTTGGAACGTTTAGGGCCTTTGGAGTTTTAGATTTTCGGGTGCTTAGATGAATTCTAGTGTTCAGGGCTTAGTTTTCGGGCTTTGGGAGTTTAGGGTTTCGGGTCTGCAGCATGAACCGAAAAAGAGGCGTGCCCCCAATGCTTGTAAGGACTCCTAGATACGTTAGGGATTGGGTTTTGGTTTGAGCTCTTTGGGTTTTGAGTTGAGGGTGTAGGGTGTACAGACAGGGTTTGGGGTTTTAAATTTAGCATTAAGGGCTTTGGGGGTTTAGGGTTTAGTGTTTGGGGTTCAGGGCTGCTGAATATGCTAGTTGGAGTTGCTCCAAGCCGAATTTCTCTTACAGGTGTCGCGGCGTTTGAAGTTCAGTCAACTAGAGCGGTATCCCAAACAGCAGCCCCAACGCAGACCACTTTTCCACAGGTTCAGAGCTTTGCCTCGAGCATATTTTAGGCGTGTCATGTCCTGTTTTTCCGCGTATAACTATAGCATCATATACCCCCCCACACCAAAACAAACCTTGTTCTAGATTCAGGCTGCTACAGTCGGCTTAGGAAAAGACTTTGTAGTAAGCCAGCACAAGGAACAGCACCCGACGACTGAAATCTTCATGAGTCATCACAGGCTAAGAGTTTTGGGGTTTTGGGATTTGGGGGTTTGCGGATTTAAGGTTTAGGGTTTACTTTGGGGTTTAGGGTTTAGGGGTTTAGGGTTTAGGGTTTAGGGGTTTAGGGTTTAGGGTTTAGGGTTTAGGCCATGGAGTTCTGGCTTTAGGGGTTACCTGAAACCCAACAGACCAGCCTGTTCCGCGGCTCCTTACCTCACGTTGCTCATGAAAATCCTCACCTCGTCACAAGTTGTCTGGGATTAGGTTTAGGGGGTTAAGGTTTAGGGTTCCGGGTATTTAAGATCTAGGGATTAGGGTTTAGAACTTACGGATTAGGGCACAGGGCTTTCCTGGCAAGTAAGGCAAAGCCACCACAAGACCCCTAAACCCAGACCCCACCATAACCTTTCACCCCTGAGCACATCTCGTCTACACCTTAAAGGGATAAGCCCTAAACACAGCAATCCCACTGGGATGGCAACGCCGCACCTGCCGGCGACAACTGGCCTGAACAGAGTGCTTCTTAACAAGAACCCTAAACCCTAAACGCAAAGTAGAAGTTTAGCCCCAAGGGTCCAAGTACCCAATAATCATATACTCTCCAAAATCCTAACCTACATAACTACTATCCTAAAACCGACTACCTAATTATTGGGTCCTTTGGACCCTTGGGGACCCTAAACGCAAAGTAGAAGTTTAGGCTTCGGGTAGACTTCAAGGAAGGCTGTAGCGGACTGCAGGATTCAAGGTTCAGGGTTTAGCGTTCAAAGCTTCGCTTAAGTGCCCATGTAACTGAAAGGGGTTTAAGGGTCCGTGTACCCCAACAGTATATACTTTGGCCCCAAGGTACTTGTATAAGGACTACTTTAAGACCAAAGTATATACGATTTGGGCACATGGACCCTTAAGTGTCTACAGGAATGCCAATTTCCGTGGGCCTCATAGGCTTTGAGGGGTCATACAAAGTCGCTTCAGAAGAGCCAAAAGATGCTAAGAAGATCAAGAAAGAAGTTTATGGTTCAAGTTTTTTTGTTAAGCTCCTTTTCCGTCCACACATCCTGTGCAAAGGTTTAGGGATTAAGGCTTGGGTTTTTAATGCAATGGGCCCTTTCTCCTGCTTGGGGTTTAGGAATTAGGGGTTTAGGGCTTTAGGGTCTAGGGAACTCTTCTGGAACATTCAGGCTGGGGTAGGGATCCCACGAAAATCATGAAGCAGCGACGACGTTGATGCCAGTTGCCGTGACGACGACGAACAGCTGCTGCGTTCGACCCAGTTTCCAGCACATCACTGCTCACCACGTGGCTACACAAAAATTCCGTGAAGTGACACTTCGCAGACTGCTGGGTAGCTGTATGCCCTCCAACGTCTGGCTGAACTTCAATCTCTGCAGGCTGCTGGGTAGTTCGATACCCTCCAAGCTTTGGTCGAAATGGCAGCCAAACTCCAAACTCTGCAGGCTGCTGGGTAGGTGAATGGCCTCCAAGCTCTGGTTGAACTCATCGCCAATCGTCAAATTCTGCAGGCTGCTGGGTAGTTGGATGCCGTCCAAGCTCTGGTCGAACATAGCGCCAAATGTCAAACTCTGCAGGCTGCCGGGTAGTTGGATGCCTTCCAAGCTCTGGTTAAACCAGCAGCCAAAGGTCAAACTCTGCAGGCTGCTGGGTAGTTGGATGCCCTTCAGACTCTGGTTGAACTTGGCGCCAAACGTCAAACTCTGCAGGCTGCTGGGTAGTTGGATGCCCTTTAGCCTCTGATTGAACTTGGCGCCAAATGTCAATCTTTGCAGGCTGCTGGGTAGTTGGATGCCATCCAAGCTGTGGTTGAACTCATCGCCAAATGTCAAACTTTGCAGGCTGGTGGGTAGTTGGATGCCCTCCAAGCTCTGGTCGAAGGTCCAGCCAAATGTCAAACTTTGCAGGCTGCTGGGTAGTTGGATGCCCTCCAAGCTCTGGTTCAACCAGAAGCCAAACGTCAAACTCTGCAGGCTGCTGGGTAGTTGGATGCCCTTTAGACTCTGGTTGAACTTGGCGCCAAATGTCAATCTTTGCAGGCTGCTGGGTAGTTGGATGCCCTCCAAGCTCTGGTTGAAATCGTAGCCAAATGTCAAACTTTGCAGGCTGCTGGGTAGTTGGATGCCTTCCAAGCTCTGGTTGAACAAAGCGCCAAATGTCAAACTTTGCAGGCTGCTGGGTAGTTGGATGCCCTCCAAGCTCTGGTTGAACCAGTAGCCAAATGTCAAACTTTGCAGGCTGCTGGGTAGTTGGATGCCCTCCAAGCTCTGGTTGAACTCATCGCCAAATGTCAAACTTTGCAGGCTGCTGGGTAGTTGGATGCCTTCCAAGCTCTNCTTTGCAGGCTGCTGGGTAGTTGGATGCCCTCCAAGCTCTGGTTGAACTCATCGCCAAATGTCAAACTTTGCAGGCTGCTGGGTAGTTGGATGCCTTCCAAGCTCTGGTTGAACATAGCGCCAAATGTCAAACTTTGCAGGCTGCTGGGTAGTTGGATGCCCTCCAAGCTCTGGTTGAACTCATCGCCAAATGTCAAACTTTGCAGGCTGCTGGGTAGTTGGATGCCTTCCAAGCTCTNCTTTGCAGGCTGCTGGGTAGTTGGATGCCCTCCAAGCTCTGGTTGAACTCATCGCCAAATGTCAAACTTTGCAGGCTGCTGGGTAGTTGGATGCCTTCCAAGCTCTGGTTGAACATAGCCCCAAATGTCAAACTTTGCAGGCTGCTGGGTAGTTGGATGCCCTCCAAGCTCTGGTTGAACCAGTAGCCAAACGTCAAACTCCGCAAGCTACTGGGTAGTTGGATTCCTTCCAGGCTCTGGTTGAACTCGACGCCAAATGTCAAAGATTGCAGACTGCTGGGAAGCTGCATGGCCTGGTGGAGCTCTTGCGGGTTATCCCATCTGAGTGACATCGTCTCCTTCAGGGCAGCTGCATCTACATTAGGCAGAGTCTTCTCCTCGAGCAGGCGCTCCCAAAGCATCGCGACACGACCCGCGCCAAGCTTCCGCACCACGTACGAGATCTCGTCGTGCTGGACTTGACGCAGCAGCAGCTGGCACTGATCGATGACACAACCACCAGATGTCAGCACAAGCAAACCTGCAGGGTGGCCAACTTCGGCTGCGATGCGCTCCGCTACTTCCCGCCCCGTTTCGGCGGAGTTGACCTCCAGCTCGAAGCTGGAACCTGCCAGGCAATGAACAGTCACGGCCCTGTCGGGACCAGCCTCTGCAGGCTGCGGGACGCTCAAGATCTGGTTCATGGTGCCTTCGGAGGCATGCAATCGGCCATGGCGTAGGCACCGCTTCCCTGAGCCGCTAAGAAATTATGACTAGTTGTTCATGCCGTTTTGTTCAACATTAGAACCTTAGTGTTTCAGGATTCTGTCATCGCCGTGATAAAAGCTTGTGTACCAAAAATGAAGTCTCCTAATTTTGATGCGGTCTTTTCTTGCCTTCTTTCACCTGTGTTCGTAGATTCGGTGACTGTCGGCTTTTCCCAGGATGCGGGGGGTCAACATTCAACACTTGCACTCGCTTTGCGGAAAAGCTCCCTTAGACTGAGTGTAAGGGGTTTGGGGTTTAGGGATTAGGGGTTTAGGGGTTTGGGCTTTAGGGATTCAGGGCTTAAGGGTTCAGGGGAATATGTTTCAGGAAGTTTTTAGTTGGTACCATTCAGCTGGCGAACAAAGGGCATTGCTAGGGTTCGTGGAATCCTTACCTGGACGGTGTGAGGCCTGCCTGTAATCTCCACTGTAGTTCCTTTCTTTGGTTTCACCAGGTTCATATTTAGGATACCCCAATATAGGAGCCTAATAACTAGAATAGGGTTTTGGGGCCCGTTATACTATAATTATAATGAGGAACCCCCAAAATAGTATTGATAATTATTTAAGCCCCTATAACAACCCTAAACCCTGAACCCAAGGTAGCTCAAAACAAGAACCGCAATCGAGACTCTAGGTGGCCCTGGAGCCAGACTCAAAAAGCTTCGCTTTCAGGTGTTGCCATAACCCAAATAACCTACCTTGTGTTATGGACTTGTATAAGGGAATTATAACAATAAGGACTCATATAGGAATTAAAACAATGGGGACTTATATCAGGGAACTCTAGCCATGAGGATCCCTACAAAGGTAGGCGTTATGTAGGGAGATAGGGTCCAGGTAAGGCTTAGAGCATCTGCGATGTCAGCAGCAGGCGAGCGGAAGCCTTTGGAACCTGGAATACTTCTTATTTACTATAGGCCCGTATTATGGTAACTGAAGTTAACCCCAAGGGTCCAAAGGACCCAATAATTAGGCACTCGGTTCGAGGATAGTAGTTATGTAGGTTAGGATTTTGGAGAGTATATGATTATTGGGTACTTGCACCCTTGGGGTAACCTTATATAACCTCTGACTCTAAACGCTAGACACTAAATCCCATGACGCCCTAGGTTCCTGAGTAGCCCCATAATTAATAAGGGTACCCTTTCTTCTTACTGATCGGTTTTAAAGAGGGAACCCTTGCCCAGTATCCTAGGGGAGCTAAAGGTTAACCTTTGTCGTTATATACGGATTCTAGTAGCCCTGAAAAAGGCAAAAAGTTAGTTACTCTACTAGTTAGCGTAAGTGACACACACACACGAAGTCGACCAAGAGCGAAGATGCTGAAGCCCTTAAATCTTAAACCCTAAAACCACAAAAACACGCTCCTCATCCCGAAGATGTCCGGAGCTATCCGGGGAACCATACACTTTTACTGCTCCGAGCCCCAAACTCCTTCTAGTTAACCGGAGTTTAGGGGTTTAGGGTTAAGTAAAGCGTAAACCCGACAAGTTCACCATCATCCCTTAGTTGCTGAGTTCATAAGCCCCCAAAAGTCTGCACTTTTAGTTTTACAGTGGGAAATATAATCCCCAAAAGTGTAAAGTGTGTTCACTCAGCTACTAAGATCCAAGGGCCGGGCGGAAAGGCAACGACATCAGCTTTCCCGCCTGCGCATTGGTTCAAAAGCGGTTCAGGGTTCAGGGATGTTTAGGGTCATCGGTTGGCTTGACGGGTTGATAGGAACTCAATAGAAGGGGGTTGGAAGCCAAGCAACTCTAAACGATTTTCTGAAACGGCCTTCCGTCTTCGAACTCCGGGCTTGGAAGTACCCCATGACTGAGTAGGGCATGCTCTTCGCCCTACATGAACCCTCAGAAAACCTACTTTTTTAGGGCTCCGTATTCTGAAGCCATCTAGAAGCCCTTAACAAAGTAGGTTATTTGGGGACAAGGTATACCCCAACTACAAGTCGTTGGTTTTGGCGGTGCCCCATGATTAACATGAAACAAAAACACCTTCACGGGAACCTTAGGTGGAAAAAATGCCAGCCTAAACCCTAACCCAAATCCCCAGGAAAGGTCGTGGGCCGGGGATTGGGGGATTTTCAGCTTGCTTGGCCAGAATGGTCCAAGGCCCCAATTCCGATTCCTAATGTAGGGGCCTTAACAACTGGAATAGGGCTCCTTTTAAGACTTCATTAAAGGGTTCCTTTGAAAGGCGAGGACTGACTTAACAATTAGAATAGTGTTCCTCTTAAATGAGTCTTTAAGGACTACTAAAAGGGCGATTATAATGCATTAATGTAAGGTCCTTGTTAATTTAGCATGGTTTGGGGATATATTGCACTAAAGTCAGAAGGAGCCGAACCGAATATTACCCCTAAACAGTTGCTGCCGGTGCTTAGCAGCTTGAAGACGAAGACGAGCACACCAAGGACCAGCAGCATAAATAGCACCATCGCCTGGTGAAACAGTTCTAAACCACAGAACACGTCACGACCAGAAACAGAGAACTGAAAAACACAACACCTGGTGCGGAATTGGCAGACCCATACAGCAGAACCCTAATTCAATAACCAATCCAAACCTTAGACCCCAGGCCCTAAAACCTGTGCCTTAAGCCCTAAAGCCTCAACCCTATACTCCTATATCCCAAATCCTAAACCCTATGCCCCAACCTCGAAGCCTTGTATGGGGTCTCATACAAACAGATCATGATAGGGAACCAACCCTAAAAAAACGAAAAGCCAGGCTACAGAGGGTTTTGGGTTCAGGGTTTCGGGAAACTCTCCATTCAGTTTGCGGCCTGCTCCACCGACCGGCGGCTGATCTTTCCGGCCTGCTGTTGAAGGCTCAAAGTTTGAGCAAAGCCCTAAACCCTAAACCCTAAAAAGGAGGGCTCTTGAGAATTCAAGGCTTGGTTGAAGGTTTCACAAAGCTTCAAATATGGGTTCATGGGGGGGAGGGGGGGGGGGTTGGGGAAAATTGGGAGTCCCCGTTTACGCCAAAGTGTTTTGCATTCTACATTTCAGGCTCTAGTTGGGAGTTTCCGAAAATAGGGGACCCTAAGATAGTTCCCTACATAGTAGGATCCTTAGTATAAGGACCCACAAATAAGGTACCCTCCCAAATTTTCGGAACCTCTATAAACCCTCATAGGGCCCTTTAAAGGACCCCTTATAGTAAACCTTTAAGGAACCCTAAGGTACCCCTAATTTTCGGAAACTCTATAAACCCTCATATATTATCCCTTTCAAGGAACCCTTATAGTAACCCTTTAAGGAACCCTAAGGTACCCCCAATTTTTCGGAAACTCCATAAACCCTCATAGGGCCCTTTAAAGGAACCTTTATAGTAACCCTTGAAGGAACCCTAAGGTACCACCAATTTTCGGAAACTCTATAAACCCTCATAGGGCCCTTTAAAGGAACCCTTATAGTAACCCTTTAAGGAACCCTAAAGTACCCCCAATTTTCGGAAACTCTACAAACCCTCATAGTGCCCTTGAAAGGAACCCTTATAGTAACCCGTTAAGGAACCCTAAGGTACCCCCAATTTTGGAAACTCTATACACCCTCATAGGGCCCTTTAAAGGACCCTAATTTTCGGAAACTCTATAAACCCTCATATATTATCCCTTTCAAGGAACCCTTATAGTAACCCTTTAAGGAACCCTAAGGTACCCCCAATTTTTCGGAAACTCTATAAACCCTCATAGGGCCCTTTAAAGGAACCCTTTATAGTAACCCTTTATATAAACCCTCATAGGGCTCTTTAAAGGAGCCCTTATAGTAACCCTTTAAGGAACCCTAAGGTGCCCCCAATTTTCGCAAATTCTATAAAACATAGGGCGCTTTAAAGGAACCCTTATAGTAACCCTTGAAGGAACCCTAAGGTACCACCAATTTTCGGAAACTCTATAAACCCTCATAGGGCCCTTGAAAGGAACCCTTGTAGTAACCCTTTAAGGAACCCTAAGGTACTCCCAATTTTCGGAAACTCCATAAACCCTCATAGGGCCCTTTAAAGGAACCCTTATAGTAACCCGTTAAGGAACCCTAAGGTACCCCAATTTTCGGAAACTCCATAAACCCTCATAGGGCCCTTTAAAGGAACCCTTATAGTAGGTGGGCGCGCCTTATTTTCCCTGGCATTCTCCTGTGTTTCTTGCACATAGAGGGCGTTATCGTGTGTGTTTTTGCAGATAGGCGGCATTCTGGTGTGTTTTATGGTAAGGTTTTTGCGTTTTCCTGTGTTTTTCCAGTGTTTGCATCCAGCATCCGTGCTCCCACAAAGCATCCATGTCCCAACCATGTTAACGTCCACACAAAGTCTGGTGTGTTTTATCGTAAGGTTTTTGCGTTTTCCTGTGTTTTTTCCCGTGTTTGCATCCAGCATCCGTGTTCCCACGAAGCATCCATGTCCCAACCATGTTAACGTCCACACAAAGTCCGTCCGTTCCCACAGAGCATCCATGTCCCAACCATCTTGAAGTTGCACAGATTTAGACTTCTGGAAGGATTAGTTTTTTAAGGCCCCAAAACTAGCTTATGCTCAAAAGTCCCACGCCTGCTACGTAAGACAAACCTTAAAGCAGCCCAAACTACCAGTGAAAAAAAAGCGCGACAACCTTATAGTAACCCTTTAAGGAACCCTAAGGTACCCCCAATTTTCGAAAACTCTATAAACCCTCATAGGGCCCTTTAAAGGAACCTTTATAGTAACCCTTTAAGGAACCCTAAAGTACCCCCAATTTTCGGAAACTCTATAAACCCTCATAGGAGCGGCTAGCGCTAAGCGGATATTGGAGCAAGCGGAGGGCTCACCCGTGAGGGTGGCTGTGGACGATAGACAGCATGCTGCTTTCTTGGCCGCACTCTTGCCTCTCTTCTTGCTGCGCCTGCGTTGGCCCTTTAAAGGAACCCTTATAGTAACCCGTTAAGGAACCCTAAGGTACCCCCAATTTTTCGGGAACTCTATAAACCCTCATAGGGCCCTTTAGAGGAACCTTTATAGTAACCCTTTAAGGAACCCTAAAGTACCCCCAATTTTTCGGAAACTCTATAAACCCTCATAGGGCCCTTTAAAGGAACCCTTATAGCAACCCGTTAAGGAACCCTAAGGTACCCCCAATTTTCGGTGAAAGGAACCCTTATAGTAACCCGTTAAGGAACCCTAAGGTACCACCAATTTTCGGGAACTCTATAAACCCTCATAGGGCCCTTTAAAGGAACCTTTATAGTAACCCTTTAAGGAACCCTAAAGTACCCCCAATTTTCGGAAACCCTATAAACCCTCATAGGGCCCTTTAAAGGAACCCTTATAGTACCCTTATAGTAACCCGTTAAAGGAACCCTTATAGTACCCCTAGACTACCCTATATTACTTTATATTACCCTAAACCCTAAACCCTGTATAGAACCCTTATAGATCCCTCAAGGGAACCCTAGGACTCCCAAAATGAAGTCTACATTCCCAAAGGCTCCATGTACCTTTATAGTAGATACTTAGGCCAAAAAGTACCTATATAGGGACCCCTTTAAGGCTTAAGTATAAAGGTACATGGAGCCTTTGGGATTACCCTGTTTATAGCCATCTACAGGCTGCCAGCTTCACCTCGGACGGTGAGGCGTAGATCCCAAATCCAAGAGCAACGCAAAGCGAGGCTTAAAACCACCCTAACTCCTTTAAAGGGGCCCATAAGGGTTTACTATAAGGGTCCCCATAAGGGTTACTATAGGCTTTGGGGTTTAGGATTTTGGGCCTTTAGGGTCTGAACCTGCCCCAACCCCTTAACCCCCCTAAACACTAAGCCCTAAACCTAACAAAAGGGTCGATCCTGGAGCCTCAAACCCAAACCCTGAAGCCCTAAACCCAAACTAGGTGGGGCTTTAAAAGCTTTTGAAAAAAATTAGTAAATAAGATCCTCTTCAGCCCAATAAGGGAAAATATAAAATGTCCCAAAGCCCTACCTAGCAAAATCCGAACTAACTCCAAACGCCAACCTTCGCCCGGAGCCCACGACCCCCAAACCAACCCAAAACCCGAAGGCCCCACCCGTACTGCTAATCCAAACATGCTCCTGTAGTATACTATACTGCTGATGGACAAAATCCTGCATGACCCTAAGGAACCTAAACTATGGGAATTATGGTATATTCCTTATAATGGGTAATGCAGGATTTTGTCCATCAACAGTACCACAAATTATGTCGTAATGTACCCCCTGAGGAAATCTGTTGCCAATTATGCAGGCGTCTATAGTAATCTTTAGAGCCGCAAGCACGAAACCACCCTAGTTAAACCTTAAATGTAAAACCCTAACCTAGAGGGTAGAAGCACCCAGTCTGGGTTCGCTGCTGCTCCAATACGCTGACAGTGAGCACAATATGAGCCCCCGACCCTAAACCTAAACCCTACACCCTACACACCCTACACCCCAAACCCTAAACCCCTAAACCCCTAAACCCAAAACCCAAAACCCTAAACCCTAAACCGTATAAACCTCAACCCTACTGGACCTTCTAGGGTTTCAGTCAGGAATTACTGGGAGGATCATGGGACTTAGTAAGTAGCGTTATAAGTACCTTAATTGGGGTTATAAGTAATTATAACTGTACTTACCTTACTTATAACCCCAGTTACTAAGTCCCATGATCCTTTAACCCTAAACCCTTATAGATCTCCTATAGAACCCTTTAAGGAACCCCTTAAGGAGCCCATTAAGGATACTAAGTCCCATGATCCTTTAAGTAGGGGTTTTGGGCCAAGCCCAGCAGCCTGGAGGCAAATACGACGACTCGCTCGCGCAAGGTCGGCTGCGAAGCCTGGGTCCACTGTAAAAAGAGAGCAACCCTAAACCCTAAGAAGAAACGACCAAAAGGATTCTGATTTTTTGGGGTCTTTACGGTTTCAAGTTTTAGAGGGTTTTTAAAAACCCTGTTTTTAGAAACGACCAAAAGGATTCTGTTTTTTGGGGGGTCTTTACCGTTTAAAGCTTTGGGCTTTCGGGCTTAATTTGGGTCAGTTCAGGGTTTGGGGCTTTCCGCCTGGGGTTTAGGGCTGTCTTTCTGGGAAGACCAAACCACGAAAAGCAGAAAGGATCATGGACATTTAGGGCCCCCGAAAAGCACATAAGCAAAAATAAGGATAGGGATATCCCATATAAACCCCCTTATAATGAATCCCAATAAGGTAGGGATCTCCCATAGAAAGCTTATCTTTGTGTGCTTTTGGGGTCCCTAAGGACATTGACGGCTTGGTTTTTTTTGCTTATTTTTTTTTCCGTTTTTTTTCTTATTTTTTTTCCGTTTCCTGGTTTGGGGGACCTCCTAGCTTCCCCCCTCTGTGGAGGGCCTCTGTGGAGGGGGTACTGAGCCCTGCCACCGCGGCAAGNTTTTTTTTCCGTTTTTTTTCTTATTTTTTTTCCGTTTCCTGGTTTGGGGGACCTCCTAGCTTCCCCCCTCTGTGGAGGGCCTCTGTGGAGGGGGTACTGAGCCCTGCCACCGCGGCAAGGTGGGTCCCCGTCGGCAGGGAAAAATACGAAGATCTCCTCGACGGCGTCCAGGATGACAGATACACTTCTGTTCTACAGGCATGCGCCCAGAAGCTTGTTTGCTTGCTTCCTTCCTTCCTTGATTCCTGCTTTGCTTTCTTTTGTGCTTGCTTACTTCTTTGCTTGCTTGCTTCCNTGCGCCCAGAAGCTTGTTTGCTTGCTTCCTTCCTTCCTTGATTCCTGCTTTGCTTTCTTTTGTGCTTGCTTACTTCTTTGCTTGCTTGCTTCCTTCCTTACTTCCTTTCGTGCTTGCTTTCTTGCTTGCTTGCTTGCTCGCTTGCTCGCCTGCTTGCTTCCTTCCTTCCTTGCGTTCTTTGTTTCTTGCTTGCTTGCTTGCTTCCTTCCTTCCTTACTTCCTTTCATGCTTGCTTACTTCTTTGCTTGCTTGCTCGCTTGCTTGCTTCCTTCCTTCCTTGCTTCCTTTCTTGCTTGCTTACTTCTTTGCTTGCTTGCTTGCTTGCTTGCTTGCCTGCTTGCTTGGGACCGACGCGGCCCGAAAAAAATAAGAAAAAAAAACGGAAAATAAATAAGCAAAAAATACCGCCACCGACATTGACCAAGAAGCCCGTGGGCGTCAGACTCTGCGGTGATTTGCCTCGGCGGTTGGCTGCTGTACGCTGAAGGCAGTCTGAAGAAGTTAAAAGGGTTAGGTAGGGTTTAGATTCTCGGGTTTAGGGTTGTGGGTCTTAATTTGGAGTTTGAGGTTTGAGTGCTCATAACTTGCCTCAAGTCTACATACTGTCATGTTGGTATTTTTTGCAACGATTTTGCAATGTTTTTTGCAACGATTCTGGTGCTGGCTATCGTCAATGTCCATCATATACCATGGTAGAGATCATTACTACAACTCTTAAACTCTACAACCTTATGTAAACTCTCAACACTGATATAGCCCTTACATGAACGGAAAATCTTAAAGCCCAAAACTCAATACCTAAGCCCTCATATAAGGCGTAGACCCTCAACCGAAACGTTAAACCCCAAGCCCTAATATGAAGCGAAAACCCAAAACTGCAACACTAAATCAACCCTAATGAAAACCTTAAACATTAAGCACCAGCGTTAAACCTTAAACCCTGAACGCGAAATGCAAACAACCTAAACTCATCCTAAACCCGAAACAACCGAAACAACCCCCTCCCCCAGGGGCCCAGCGACTATAAAAACTCTTGGTGGAATAGGCACGGTCTTCAGAACCCCTTAATTAAGGACTATATCTTAAGCTATAGAGGGTCTCTCAAACCTCTCAATTAAAGGAAAACAGATATATCTTAACTTCTAGAGGGCTTCTTTCTGTCTTGTTATGATTAAAAGTACGTTCCTTAGTTGAACAGTTTATGCGTAGGAGTCTCCAACAGGGTGCAGGAACTCTAGGCACCCGCCAAGGAAGCCTCCGCGCCCCAGCCCAAGGCTCCATGTACCTATGTAGTATGTACTTAGGCCTCAACTAGGTTCCTGTATCGGTACTGTTAAGTCCGAAATATACACATAGGTTCATGGAGCCTTGGGGCTGGGTTTTCAGGCTCCAAGCTGCAGGTGGGGCTTCAAAGCTTCGTCTGCGAGGCAGGGTTCTGCAAAGGTTTAAGGTTTAGGGCTTGAGGCACGCAAACAAGACTCTTGCGTCAATGTGACACCTACACATGTGCCAATGCAGCAGTTGCTCATCAGAAGTTCAAGCAGCTACTTATATGACAACGTTCGAAAGTGGGAAGCATCGAAAGACGAGCGTTACGTGAAAGATAACTGGATGTAATAAGTCACTCTTTGGTAGAAGTGCAAGGTAGTTGTAGTTATAAGTAAGGTAACAAAGGTTGTAGTTGCTTGTGGCCCCAGTTAGGGCAACATAGGGCAATGACCTTATTACGTCCTACAACCCTGCAACTTATACCTCATAGTACTTACCCTAAACACCAAAGCTTACTTAAAGGATCATGGGACTTACTTAGTAATTAACTGGGGCTATAAGTAACGTAATTACAGATTTTCTTATAACCCCAATTAAGGTACCCTACTTACTGCATCCCATGATCCTCAAGTGGGAGTTTCCGAAAATAGGGGGACCCTAATACAGCACCCTAAATAGTAGGATCCTTAATTATAAGGACCCCAAATAAGGTACCCCCTAATTTTCGGAAACTCCCAAGTAGACCCCAAGCCCTAAAGCCCGAACCAAGCCCTGCCAGACTCCTGTGCTGGGCTTCCGGTCGCTCACTGCCCCAGAACATGACGATGCTCCGCGCACCTTTGGGGGGCTTCATTCGGATTAGAGGATTTAAGGTTTAGGTGTCTAGGGTTCCAAATCCTAAAGGCCCTAAACCCTAAACGGCCCTAAACCCTATAGGATGGTATAGGGCATGTTCGGGTTTACGGGTTCAGGATTCACCCCTACATGCACCCAGAGACTCCAAAAGCCCTCCATTGGGGAGAAAAACCTTGAACTTGCAGAGGGTCTCTCATTGTCTTTTTTAGGAATGTAACATAGTGTCACGGAAGAATTGAAGAAAGTCTCTGATTATGATCTAAAGTATCTTCCTTGATTGAAAGGTTTTTGACGTCTGTGGACAGCAATGGCACGAGCACGGAAGAAGGATTGGACGTTTGAGCTCGGATACATATCAAAACCCAGCCAAGGATAGTGAGTTTCTCGAAACGACGGGCTCGTTTACAGACCTCTTTCACAAAAATCCTACTAAGGTTTAATTAAGATCTAGCCGCTCTGGGAAATTTCTATGACGTCGCAAGCTCACCTGATCACAAAAAGTCTTGCCGCACACACAGCGCCTGGAGCCTGAACCCGTACAAAGCTGAAACTTACACTTACACCCTACATGCTACGCCCCGCGCAGTAACCCTGACAACCCTGGTCCCTAGACGTCAAAAAGTCAGCAAGAAAGCACAGGTCATCTTCCAAGCAGCCTGCCATTTCTATATTGGCCAACCTGCGATTAGAATCTAAAGCTCAAACACCCTCCTCTGATGGCCCTCGGGTAACCCGGCGTCTTGCAACGGCTGCTGCAGTCAGCATGGCACCGTTCGCCACATCCTGAACCGAGACTCGTCATATTTGCGGCCGCTGCCTGCAACCCCAAAGTCCTTAATTAATACATGTACATTGCACGGGATAAAGAGACCCGGGAACGAATGGGATTTCTGCATTGTCCTGAATTTGTAAATCTTACCTTGCTGACGCTAGAATGTCAGCTGCCGTTTTCGTAGGTTACAGTTCTAGTGCATGTACACCCATTCAAAGTTGAAAGACTATGGCATTCTAGGAGCAAGTGGGCTTCTGGGGTAGTGCCCCACCCGGGGGGAAGCAAAAATCGTTGAAACTTATTTTGCCAAGCCCCGAACCCAGGAGCTGGGTGTTCCATGCTGGATCACTACCTCCTTGTTGCACTCCATATCGCCTTTAAACCCTACGCCATATCAGTTCGTCGAGCCGCTCTTGTCTATAAACCCAAAGGCCTCTTACCCAGAGAGCCCAACACCCCTTAATTAAGGAATATAGCTTAAATCATAATATTAAGCCCCTAATGATTTAAGGTATATTCCTTAATTAAAGGGTATTGGGCTCTCTGGGTACCTACTCCTGTATACGAAGAAACAAGAAACGGTTTTCACGACGCCCAATGACATTTACATTGCGGGAAGTCTAAAAGGTCGGCTGTCAAGTCTGGGACAAGGACGTCTCATCCTTCGTCAATCGAGCTTTTAAAGAATTCTGATAAATGGATCCTAAGTAAGGTGTAAGGGCTTGGGTTTAAGGTTTTCGGGTTTAGGGTTTACTTTAACTAAGGTCCGCATAGGGCTAGAACTGTGTGGCACAGGGGTCTTTCCATCTGCTTGCCTCCCACAATGTCCAATCTCTTTATCGACCTTCTGCCGCCGGCAGGATTGAGCTGCTCGCTGTCCAACGAGGCTGGAGCAACAACGCGATGCTTGTACCAGTGGCTCGGAAAAGGCTTGCAGTGGCCTCCAGACATTCCTCGACGATGCACTCCATCGGCATGCTAAGCAGCTAAGGCCAGCTATGAGGCTAAACACCCTCAACAAGCCTCCTCTTGATGGCGTGGCAACTCCCTGGACCAATTCTCAGCCCAGTAGAATTTCTACCTTGAACGGAATGTCTGAATCCTTGTTTTCTTCCATTCATCACTGGCCGAAATGCATGCATATAGCATAATACCGAGCACACAGGTGTTCTGCTCGGCTGGCACAGCCGAGGCCCACGCGGCGCCTCTTGTCTGCTGCTCCCTGCCGAAAGGCGAGAAAGCCCTGAAACGAAAGCTGCGTCTTGGAGCGCAATTTCCACGCGCCGGAGGATCAATCGAGTTTGGCGTGAAAGCTAAGGCTGGCGCGGAGGACAGCAGGAAAAGAAGAAGGGCTGTGGCAAAATAAAACAAGACCCTGCAAAACCCGAAACTGTAATCCCCAAGCCCTCTGAGCCCTAAAGCACAACAACACGACAAGCCGCTTAGACCATAATGAAACAGTTTGCTCCAGAACACCTGGGGTTGACAATGTAGCATAAGAGTGCAAAACAAATTCTGAAGAACACCCGATCCTAATACCTGAACCCCTAAGCCCCTAAACCCTATAAACCCATAAACCGTATAAACCCCAAACCCTAGTCCTGTATGTGCAGCTCCTCAACATCGCCTTCAGCATCGCGAGACTGGCGGCCAGGCACAGCTTTTGGAGAGAATGTGTGTGTATCTGTATGTGTCTGCGTGTGTCTGTATCTGTATGTGTCTGTGTGTGTCTGTGTGTGTCTGTGTGTGTCTGTGTGTGTCTGTGTGTGTCTGTGTGTGTGTGTGTGTCTGTGTGTGTCTGTGTGTGTGTGTGTGTCTGTGTGTGTCTGTGTGTGTCCTGTGTGTGTCTCTGTGTGTGTCTCTGTGTGTGTCTCTGTGTGTGTCTCTGTGTGTGTCTCTGTGTGTGTCTCTGAGAGTGTCTCTGTGTGTGTCTCTGTGTGCGTGTCTCTGTGTGAGCGGGTGTCTCTGTGTGTGTCTCTGTGTGTGTCTCTGTGTGTGTGTGTGTCTCTGTGTGTGTCTCGTGTGTGTCTGTGTGTGTGTGTCTCTGAGAGTCTCTCTGTGTGTGTGTGTCTCTGTGTGTGTCTCTGTGTGTGTGTGTGTCTGTGTGTGTTTCGGTGTGTGTCTCTGTGTGTGTCTCTGTGTGTGTGTGTGTCTCTGTGTGTGTCTCGGTGTGTGTCTCTGTGTGTGTGTGTGTCTCTGTGTGTCTGTGTGTGTCTGTGTGTGTCTGTGTGTGTCTGTGTCTGTCTGTGTGTGTCCTGTGTGTCTCTGTGTGTGTGTCTCTGTGAGTGTCTCTGTGTGCGTCTTTGTGTGTGTCTCTGAGAGTGTCTCTGTGTGTGTGTCTCTGTGTGTGTCTCTGTGCGTGTCTGTGTGTGTGTCTCTGTGTGTGTGTGTGTCTCTGTGTGTGTCTCGTGTGTGTCTCTGTGTGTGTGTGTGTGTCTGTGTGTGTGTGTGTGTGTCTGTGTCTGTGTGTGTGTCTGTGTGTGTCTCTGTGTGTGTGAATGTGTGTGTGTGTGTGTTTCTGTGTGTGTCTCTGTGTGTGTGTGTGTCTGTGTGCGGGTGTGTGTGTCTGTGTGTCTGTGTCTGTGCCTGTGTGTGTGTGTGTCTGTGCGCATGTGTGTGTGTGAACCTCTGATAACAAAGAGTTACCGTTTGACATGTCTTCAGAAAAAAGCAGGGGGCAGAGGGTCTCTGTTCACGGCCTCTGCCAACGAAGCTCCGTGATCAGAGACAGGTAAACGTACCTGCTGTGGTCGGCATGGGCACCGAGGGTGCAGCTTGTGACCACCAAAAGATGTGCATGAGATTGTAAATCACCGCTAACGACTCTTGAGAGAGAGTGTCCAAGTGTGTTATCGACCGGCATTCTGTCAAAGGGCCGGGCATAGACGCTTGATGCATTCAGATCGAGACATTGAATGACCGCAAGTGGTTCAATTCATGATGCCTCACTGATGCCAGCCTTTTCGTACCTTGATTCTCAACTTGATTTCAACTTGATTGATTTCAACTTGATTGTCTACTTGATTGTCACCTTGACTGCCAGGACACAAGCCAAGGATGTTGGTAGTCCGCATGGGCCTTCTGGAAAACATGAAACCGATCTTCCCAAATCTTTTCATAGTGATCGTAATTTTTACGACACAAATGAAGTTTATGGACTGCAGGTTCCACGTCAAGTACAGGCGTCAAGCTGGGCTCAAAAGCATCAGCTGGCGGGCAGAGACATTACTTCGCTGAAACTCCATGAGTTATGTTGGCAAGGTTGGAACAACTTTGCCCTTCGATCACTAGCTCAAGGGAGATATGCGAGCATACTCTTTGCTCGCTCCATCAAAGAAGCCACATTCATGTCCTTTCTTATGCAGAAGTTCCGGGAAAGCAAAGCTGACCTGGATCAATTTGCTGATCTTTATTGTGAACAACAAGGACTTGTGGTAGACTCCTCTCTGAACGAACCCGCACAAAAAAGTGCGAAGAAGAAACACTTTTGCGATTTCATTTTCAATCAGTGCAAGCCGTTCCAGCAGCAGGAGCTGTGCGATGCTCAGGAACGAATTCGTGAGCTCGAACAGCAGCTGGTTCAAGCACAGAAAAGTGCCCCGGCAAGCTCATCAGCTCAGCCACCTTCCAAAAGAGCTTCTACGGAAGATCCCACACCCGATAACAAGAAGCGACGATTGCCCATTGCATCTCCAGTGTCACAACAGCCGGTGTAACCTGCTCAGACACTACTTCAGAAGGCTTTCGATCCTCATTTTGCAGCTTGCAGAGTTCTGGATCGCCAAGCTCCAGTCTCCTCCGTTCCTCAATCCACGTCCAAGTGGATACAGAACTTGAACTTGGACCCTAAGCTTAAACAAGAGCTTGTCTAAAGCTGCAAAGCAGCCGCAGCCACTGTAAAATCACTGTCGGATGAAGAACGAAAGGCATTGCCTCAACGGGCAGCGGATTTCTGGTTTCCAGTACGGCTGCTAACAGGATCGAAGACCTGTCTACAGGCTGCCATTACCGAGCCAGAGTTTATGCCTTGGCGTTTTGGGTTTCGGGTGCTGTGCGCGTTTTCGGTGTTGGTTCTTCTTCTTCGCCAAACAGGCAATGGAAAACTGGCTCGCTGGCGCCAAAGATTTCAAGAATTTGAAGAATATCGAGGTCAGAGCTTTATCTCAGCAAAACATCTGACCAATCTATTTAACAAGCCTCTTGCTGTATATCTTATCACATCGGCTCAAATTGAGCCCTTGTTTCGGATCGGACCAGACTTTTATGTCGGATCCTCTGTACACAAGATTCCCGCCTTCGCAAGCTCAGGCAACTTTTGGACTTGAAACCAGTTCATGCCGAGCTAATGCTTCATTGGCAAGTATCCGGGGCTTAGGCTCTATGGTAGCCATTCCCTTGGCCACCATGAACACTTCCCGACAAATTCGAACTTTGGAATCCACTTTAATCCAAAAGTGGATCCAACTTTGAACTATCCTTTCATCCTGAAGAAAAGGATGACCAAATTAGGTCCAGACTATTCCCGCTCCATTCGACAAATTGCCTCGTCGTACAATGCACCAGGCAATCGACTCCACAGGAAACTTCGTGCAAGATTGCACAAGTTGGGAGCATTATCTTTGCACAGTACGGACAAACAAGAAGTGCACTCTTCTTGGATGATTTTAACAGTACTTGCAGAGAGGTCTCTCGCTTCTTTTAACCTACAGCGACGACTTCGATCCTGCTCGTACTCGTTACCACACATCTATGTACTTCTCCGGCTGTCAAACATTTGGAGGAGCCCCCAAAAAGCTCGGTGCAAAGCATCTTGTCTCGCATTCTTTTATTTAAAGGAGGTCTAGCTCCACCGAGAGCAAGACCCATCAAGATACCTTTTTTGTCTCACAGCGATTTCCTGAACACCACCAAAAAATGGCTAACAAACAAAGTAATTCCGGTCAAAGACTATCTTATTCCGTTTCACCTGCCTCCCTGCCATGTCGTCTCCGCAGCCCACTCTTCATTGGGCACGATGTTGACGAATCATCATGCGATGATGGCCCTATTTTCGTGGGACAGCCAACCTCAATGTCGATGCTCCTCTTTTCGGAAAAAGCATCCGCGCATTGGAGGAGTCGAGCATCCTGATGATGGTCAATGGCACGTTGCCTCGCCAAGGGATGCCCTGAGTGTGTCCAAAAGACTTCGTTTTCTTTAGAACATAGTATGTGACCAATGGTCACAACACACTGTGTACAGTCGAACACCTCTTTCCTTCGATGACATCAAGTACATCAAATCTGTTCTCGACAACTTTGTTGTGCAAGGTCGGGACCATGCTCCGAACCACCTGCACCTGCTTTGTCCTCTTTTTCACTGGAGGATATTGAAGAACACTTTTGGCGACGAAGCAGTATACTCTTCATCGCTACTGACGCCGACTCAGGCAAGAGCTTTTCTGGGCCAGTTAACGAAGAAACCCTGCTTCTTAACCAGAAGAAACAATTCCTAAAAGCGAGGCCAATCATTTCGTACCGATCCTTTGCTTTTGGCCGGCTTTTCCAGGCAGCCAGCAGCGTCCTTAACATATGCTGCCTGTGGTTTTTCCCAACAGTTACGGCCATCAGCCCTTGCCGGAAATTTTCCACGGCCTCCACCACTACCTCTCTACTGTTGACGAGGACATTGAGCCCGAGAGTTCAATCAAGATCTTGCCCTGCAAAAAACCGATTTCAATCTCATCAAATTCACTGTACGGCTCGGTGCCTCCGAACCCAAACTACGAGTCTTTCCAAGGCAGCTACAAGCGCCGTAGATCAAAGACGGGAACCATCTTGTTGAAAGACCTTTCTCGCATTTGTCAGCTTTCGCTGGAGACTTCCTTCTTCACACAGATGGGGAGGATTTTTAAGCAGACCAGAGGCTCAGCCATTGGCAATCAGATTTCACCTTCCCTCGCCAACATTGCAGTGTCCTACAAGGAACAACAGTGGTTTAACATGCATCGTCAAGCCTTGGAGGCTTGACGATCACAGGTTTACATCGTTCGTTATGTGGACAATCGATTGGTACTCTGCTCGGAACAGACGTCCAACCGATGGTTTTCCAACAATTTTGGGCTGCATTCTTCTATGGCCATCCGGTCGAACTCGAGGCAGTGCTCGATGGAGAGTTTTGGGTTACCACTTTAAACCCTCATACTCGACGTCTTGAGTACAGACAGCCAACTGCCCGACATCAGTTTCGACCGTTTCGCACAGCTGGCACTGACTGACATAAGTTTTCGGCCGCTTACGCGAGGATATGTCTGGCAAGCCGCACCGCTTTTCCACTTCAACAAGCTGAAGCCGATGTACAGACTCTGGTGCGATCATACATAACCTACGTGTATGATGTCCAGCTTTTACAAAACGCTGCCACCCTCTTTTCTCCGACAGAGGACGTCGCATTAACAGAAAAAGAATGAGTTCCGACGAAGTCGCTACAACCATTCTTTGAGATTCTGCACTCTTGGACTGTTTGAGCCTTGTACATACCTTCTGTTTGTTTGCAGCTTGGGTTCAAATTTCAGAAACTCCAGCTATGTCGCACGTCTTCAATTTCTATGCCAACCCCCCCGCCGAGGGAATGAACATGACGCCACCGCCCTCGCGGCCCCTGGCCATTCGAGCTCGATCGGAAGGGAACTCTCCCCGCCAGCACCATCGTCATAGACCACATCACCGGCATCGATCTCGCAGCAGACATGACCCCCAGCGAGGAGATGTACAAAATCCTATCGGTGTACCACAGCGACGGGCTCCAGCGCCCTCTCCTCCACTGATCATCCTCCTCCTTTTGTACAGCCTCCACCGCCTCGGTCAGCCACACCCCATAGAGGAGAACCTCCGGCGCGTGCCAAATCGGCACCAGTTGAACGGGCTCGACCCGCATCGTCTTCGGGATCTGAGGTTCCTCCGCATGTTTGGTTCGGCAGTAATACACCACCACCTGGCACATGGCTATCTGGGCCACCGGACCGCAACCACCTCGACCAGTGGTACCCCCTCCAGGATTTCTTTCTGAGCCTCTACGGCCTAATTATTTGCCTCCAAAAGCTCCGGGAGGGGAGCCAAGCTCAACCCCCGGATGCTGGCAAAAAGCCAAGCGCTAAGCCGGCCACAAGTTTCAATGTCAAGTCCGATGCTGCTCCAGTGACTCCTCCCTATAATCCTCCTCCTGTTCGGGAGCCTAAGGCTGCACCGAAAAAACGGGGAAAAAAACACGAGCCTGGACAAGCTTCCACCGGGCCCCCTCCTGCCGTGGAAAAATCGGCGGATGAGATGTTGGACGAGGAGCTTCGGAAAACGAACGCTCAGTCCTCGACTGATCAGCCCAATGATGCGGACCTTGAGCAACCTTTCCTAGATGCTCATGCGGCCACTGGTGCTGAACTGCTCCAACAAAGTGGCATGGCGGAGAGTACTGAGACTTTTGACACCAAAGATCCTCTCACGCCCTTTCTTGCTTACGTGTTGTTTGTGTTGCATTATCGCAATAATCCTTTACCGGACTCCTGGCTGATTTTTAAGCACTCCGAAATGCTAGAAATTCGCGATCGGAAACGAGCTGTTGTAGCTTACTGCAGGCCGTGGTCGACAATCTCGCACGCTGAGATTGATGAGGTCTGTGTTGAGCTTCTATCTCTTTTCGAAGAAGCTCCGCCACCCGAATCCATGAACAGTGGCGTTTTTCGCACGTTTGCCAAGGCTTTAATCTCGGGCGAAAATCCAAGTCGCAAATCATTTCAAGCCACGGGCAAAAAGTTATGAAGTGCCAGGCTGCAACAGCAAACTGTACTTCTTCGAAGTCCAGTCTTTTCCTGGACCAGAACCTCCAGGACAGGCACATATTGCTTGGGCCCATTGTTCGGATGTATGTGGATCAGTTGGCATTTTAGCGTCTGGCCGAGTCATTCGCACAGCCGCTTGGACTCTTGGCCTAAGACCAGATCAAGAGTCAATGTCCTTTTTTGGTCGTTGCCACACCAATCCTTCGTGGACCGACAATTTTATTGAATGGGCTGGCAACTTGAACTGGAGCACAAAAAACAGCTCCGGAATTGTACTCGGTGGATTCATGGGCGGGCAATTTGTAAAAAGCCCCTCCGCCAACACGGTCTTGGAGAATTCTATGTGTCGGCTACACCAAGCCGTACACTCTGTTTCCAAAGACAAGCGATGGGAAATTAGAGAATCGCCTGCCCGAATCGATTACATCTTTATCGTTGCTGATCAAGATTCGGCTGATTTTCCAGTCCGCGCCATGATGCCGACGATAGCTGATAAAATCAGCCAGAGAGCCATCCAGGATACGGAAGCCTGGGGAGGTTGGCGTGCATAACATGCCAGGTCCTTTATTAATTCAATGCTTTTCGACCTGCCAGCAACCTTTTCGCTTGCTGAAAAATAGTCGCAGACTTCTCTGCGTTCGCCTTGTTGACTGTATTGTTCGAGCTGCCGACGCTTCGCATCGGCCATGGACGAACAGCAAGCTCCACCGGCTACTGGTTCGCCGTTTTCTTCCACCTCGTCGTGCATTCGGCTTTTGACCCTCCTTCTGGGACGCTTTCTCCAAAGCACGACAAAAAACGTCCTAAGGACGTTGCTTCCAAGAAGTCTAAGAAGAAGAAGAAAAAGAAGCCCGAAAAGACTTCTACCACACTCCGACAATCGCAGTTTCAAGCACAGCCGAGTGCTGGGAATTCTGCCGTGCTTGTGGAATCGCCGGTTCCAGCACGGCAAGATTTCGAGGATCCAGTTTTTTATCTTCTTTGTCAAAACAAAGAAGAAAAACCCGCTGACCAAACACATCCTACTGGATATAAAGGTCGTGGGGTTGCCAAAATGATGGTTTGCAGTTGCCTTCATTGCCCGTGTCACTATGTACGCAGACATCTCTGCCCTGTAAAGCTCCTCGCAGATGAATTTGGTTTCACCTCTTCAACATCTGCCTCTTTCTGAGATGGATGCACATTTTAAGCATTCGCATTTACTGCAATTTTGCAATCGGCGATGTCATAAAACATCGCTGCTTTCTGTTGTAAAGTTCTGCTGTAGTCCTTTTCCTGTTGCTGTTACAGTTCTCGGCTTTCAGCAAAGACTCATCATGTCTGACCGCAGTAGATCCCGTCTCCGCAAATGTCATGGCGCTACTACTGGCCCAAGACGCCACCAGCTGATGGTCAACGCCATTGATGGAAAACCTGGTTCCTTGCCACACCTCAGTGGATAAAAAGTCGCCTTGCTGCGGACAATATGTGGAGCCAAGCATCCACAACGACTGATCCTACCACAACTGAGTCGCAGGGTTCAGCTGCCATTTCAGAGTCTCCTCGAGAAGGGAAAAGGAGCGCGACTCCTTGAAAGCCAAATTCATGCATGTTTGCCAACTCGTTGGCCTCAACAATTTTTTCGACTTAGAGCTAGTCGAGACTATACACACACTACTCTCCGAATGGGGAGTAGCTGTGTGTGTGAACCTCTGATAACAAAGAGTTACCGTTTGACATGTCTTCAGAAAAAAGCAGGGGGCATGATCAGAGACAGGTAAGCGTACCTGCTGTGGTCGGCATGGGCACCGAGGGTGCAGCTTGTGACCACCAAAAGATGTGCATGAGATCGTAAATCACCGCTAACTACTCTTGAGAGAGAGTGTCCAAGTGTGTGTGTCTGCGTGTGTGTGCGTGTGTGTGTGTGGGTGGGTGTGTGTCTGTGTCTGTGTCTGTGTCTGTGGCTGGTGCCTGTGGCTGTGGCTGTGGCTGTGGCTGTGGCTGTGGCTGTGTCTGTGTCTGTGTCTGGGTCTGTGGCTGTGGCTGTGTCTGTGGCTGTGTCTGTGCGTGCGCGCGATTCATTAAGGCAAGAACCTCCCCCAGCCCCTGAAGCAATCGGGAGACCTGCGGAAAGTACAGATTGCAGCCTCGGGTGCTCTGCACACACTAAAACCGTCCAACTCGAAGTTGCACACACACACACACCCGCGCACACACACACACACTTTTCTGGAAAGCCAGGTTACACTCAGCACCATGGCGCACAGCGCCGCAGGGTGCCGTCTCTGCAATGACCTGTGTTCGGAGATGATTCATGATGCACCAACATTCGGGATGACCTTGCCTGTGCACATAGTTGACACAACAGATTTTAGCTGCTCCGAGGACACAAAAAGTATCAGCAAGTTCGACCAAGCAACGTCTTGAATTAGGCGATACCTGCGCGGGACGTGACAGGCGTGCAACTTTCAGGTCGGCATAACGGGCTTGCACACTCTGCAGGCCCAAGGTGCGATGTTGGGTCGCCGAAGCCGAACTTGGGGATCCTTTACCAGCGGTAGCTTGAAAGCGAATTGAGGAATCGAGCTCTCGTTTGTCTGCTCAGTTAGCAATCGAGCTCTCATTTGTCTGCTCAGTTAGTCCGCCACAGAGGATCAACTTTGATGCACGCAGCTTGAACTCTTCTTGTCCCAACCTTTTAGATTTTCCTCTTTGGCTGGGGCCATTTTCCCGTATGCTCTGCAGTCGAGCATCACTGGGTGGAATCCTCGCTCGTTTTCTTTGGCCAGGACTTCCAGCCAACGCGAGTTCCAGGATTGGTGGTCCAGAGATCCGAGAATGTCCTGTGATAGAGCACGAAGGGGAAAGGGTGCACGACTCATGCACCAGGACGCACTCTACAGCTGTCTTGAGACGCTGCTGTCCTCTGTGTGTGTCAGGAGCCACTTGATCAGCTCTGCCTGCCGAATCGCGCTTCGTCTTCGTCAGCACTTTGACATCTACGGCTGGTGATAGTGGAAGTGCCGCTAGCTTCACCGTGTCTGATAGAAGCAACTGGGCCTGTTCTGCCGGCAAGGACTCGTAGACCATGTTCATGGAGCCAACCGTAAAGGTGTCAAAATCTGACACGACCTGCCAGCTTTCAGCAAGCTGTCATTGAGCTTCCCCTTGCATACCAACCTGAATCTGAATGTCAACGTGCTTCTGGGAACTGCCCCAACGTGTAACGAGTGCGCCAGCATGTTCTGGAACTTGGGCTCTCAAGTCAGATGAAGTCCTAGAAGAGCTACAGAGCCAGACACACCTTGCCACATGCAATGTTGCGCGACTGGGGATTTAGATCTTGCGGCCAGGCACCGGCTTGACAAACGCTTCTGCGTATGCAATCAACAGGCCCCGTGGATTCCTGCAAATGTTTCAGCCAGAGCGCTCAACAAATGTGCAAGTTCCGTTTCGGAGCAAACGGCTTCAAGCAGACGACGAATTTATGCCATTCAATCTTCACCACCACTAAGAATCACTGCCGCGCCCTCTGCTTGCCAAGGTGCATGACTTCACTCTCATCGTTCTGGTACAGAACGACCTGCGGGCTACAAAGTATAATCTCTCCAGCATGGGCGATAACTCGTAGATTAACTGAAACACCGATGGAGCATTTCGATGCACCCAAAGGTAGATGATGGTAGATGCACAAATCCTTCCTCTGGCTCACGGCGGCACTGCAAGCACTCTAAACAACGGATCATCCCAACGTCAACTGCCCGATTGATTGCAGGTGCCTGCGGATCAGACTTCCCTCTGATCGCATGCCTGAAATTGTAAACACACAAGGCATGGAATTTCCGTGCGACATTCTGAACTGCTAACTAATGGGAGCTGCCTTCGGGGAGACTGCGACTGCAACGAAAGAAGCTACAGTACCGTTGGACGAATTGGCAATGTTTGGCTCTGCCCGCCTAAAGTAAGGGCCACATGTCATGTGGCAACATGTCAGTTGAGTCGCAAATTCATGTCCATGAAGGCCGGCTCAGATCTGCGACCTGTTTCCCAGCCCATAACCTCAGCTACAGAGGCTGACCCCAGGCACCAAGACTTTCATTCTTTGACAGATTCTACATACCTGCTTTCCGCACCGAGTGGCCGGAGAGATGTCTCTCTGCATGATGTAGGCCTGAAATCCACACATAAGAGCATTTGGCAAAAAAAGGGCGTGGTCGTCATGACTCTGGCCCGACCCGATGCCACTTCCATGTGCCTCCCGCATGAGGGGCTCCGGCATGTCGATGCCCCACCTCGTCTGGGAGAACTTTCAGATTAAGCAGCAGTAGCGGAGGTGCATTTCTGCCTTATCAGCATTTCCAATTTGCACGGAACGGCCTTCACAGCCCATTCGTCCATGGGAGCTCTGACAGTTCAAGCATGGATGCTCTCAGCTGACACGTGTTCTCCGAAGCTGGCGTGTCAGGCCGTAAGTAGGGTGCAAAAGTCCAGCCACGGTTGAATCTGACACTCACGCATACTGGTGCTACCAAGCAACACATCAGGTTTATACGAGTCCTTCCAGGAGACAGTGCTGCAGGTCGGGACAACTGAGAACTGGCCCATGTGCATGAAGGAAAGCAAGTAAGGTGCAGATTCAGCCGCCAACCCAGGGATGCGCAAAAATGTGTGATGCAAACTGGAACTTGGACTAGTAGATCGAAAACAGTACTGTATAGCGACTTTCTTTCAGCTTTTGACATCATTGACTCATCATCATCATCATCATAATCTTATTCTTCTTTTTCTTTCTCGAAAAGCCTTCTCTTGAACGAATCATTCCAGCGAGAACTCCGTGTTTTGAGAAGACTGCGCACGAGTTCTGCACAAAAGCCGTGACATATGAACCGTGTGTCAAGCCTGCCGCCTTGCTCGCAGCCTCCTCACAGATATTGGGCAAACTTCTCGCAGATTTCCTGCGTATGTCTCACAACTTCTCCAGAAGTTACACATCCCTCAGAATTCTCAGATCGAGAAAGCTCGGAAATCTGCGCTCCTTACACCCGATTCAACACGGGTGACGGATCAAAAAAAAATAAATTAGGATCAAAAACATTAAACCACAAAGATCAAAAAAAAATAAAATCAGGATCAATAAACCAGTACTTTTGCAGCAGGGCTACAGAAAAACCTGAGGGGGAGGGATCAAAAAAAATTAAAGTTGTATCCAAAATATTTAAACTGGTCGTAGTAGTCCCGTAGTATTTACATAGGAAAACCTCTGATTTCGCTATGTTTTCATAGGAAACTCGTAATGTTCTCGATATTTGATTCAACTTTAGGGTTCAAGCTTTCAGCTTCAAACCTCTTCGGATGCATCATTTTTCATATATCTTAAACACACCCCCTCATCTGGCGATTCCGGTTCCTCCTGTATCTTAAACACGCCCCCTCATTTGGCGATTCCCCGCATTTCGCGATTCGGATTCATCATCTATCAAAAAAACACGCCCCCTCATTTGGCGATTCCGGTTCATCCACATTTGGCGATTCCGGTTCATCATCTACATTGAACACGCCCCCTTATTTGGCGGATTCATCATATCTCTACAACACCCTCCCTCATTGGCAAATCCGGGTCATCCTAAACATTGAAAATGTCCCCTGACTTGGCGATTCCGGTTCATCATATACCTTAATTGAACATGTAACATGCACCCTCATTTCGCGAATCGGATTCATATCTTAAACACGCCCCCTCATTTGGCGATTCCGGTTCATCATGTACATTAAACATGCCCCCTCATTTGGCGATTCCGTTCATCATGTACATTCAACACGCCCCCTTATTTGGGGGATTCATCATATCTCTAGAACACGCACCCTGATTGGCGAAACGGTTCATCATATAACTTAAGCACGCCCCACTGACTTGGCGAATCCGGTTCATCATATATCTTAAACATGCTTCCTCATTTGGCGATTCTGGTTCCTCATATATCTACAACACGCCTTCTCATTTGTCGTCTCCTGTTCATAATATATCCTAAACACTCCCCTTCATTTGGCAATTCCGGCTCCTCATATAGCTTAAACACGCTCCCTCGTTTGGCGATTCCGGCTCAACCTATATCTTAAACACGCCCCCTCTTAGGCGTTTTCAGTCCATCATGTATCTTAAGCACGCCCCCTCATTTGGCGACTCCGGTTCATNCGCCAAACACGCCCGCTCATTTGGCGATTCCGGTTCATCACATATCTTAAACACGCCCCTTACTTGGCGAATCCGGTTCATCATATATCTTAAACATGCTCCCTCATTTGACGAATCCGGTTCCTCATATATCTACAGCACGCCTTCTCATTTGTCGTCTCCGGTTCATAATATATCTTAAACACTCCCCTTCATGTGGCAATTCCGGCTCCTCACATATCTTAAACACGCCCCCTCCTTTGGCCAATCCGGCTCAACCTATATCTTAAACACGCTCTCTCATAGGCGTTTTCAGTCCATCATATATCTTAAGCACACCCCCTCATTTGGCGACTCCGGTTCATCATGTCTTTTTTCTTCCTGCGTTCCTTCCTTCCTTCCTTCCTTCCTTCCGTGCTTTCTTACTTCCTTTCTTCCTTCCGTGCTTTGTCCCTTCCTTCCTTTCTTCCTTCCTTCCTTCCTTCCTGCGTTCCTTCCTTCCTTTCTTTCTTCCTTCCTTCCCGCGTTCCTGGCTTCTTTCTTTCCTTCCTGCCTTCCTTTCTTCCTAACTTCCCTCCTCCCTCCCTTNCTTCCTTCCTTCCCGCGTTCCTGGCTTCTTTCTTTCCTTCCTGCCTTCCTTTCTTCCTAACTTCCCTCCTCCCTCCCTTCCTTCATTCCTTTCTTTCTTCCTTCCTTCCCTCTTCTTGCTGTATTTCATTTTTTGTCCGAATTGAATTATTTGTTGATCCAAATTTAATTTTTCTTGATCCTAATTTAATTTTTTGTTGTTTACCCTTGCTTCCTTCCTGCGTTGTTCTTCCTTCCGGCCTTCCTTTCTTCCGCGCTTTATCCTGCCTTCCTTCCTTCCTTCCTTGCTTTTTTGTCTTCCTGCGTTCCTTGCTCTTCCTGCCTTCCTTCCTTCCGTGCTTTCTTACTTGCTTTCTTCCTTCTGTGCCTTCTGCCTTCCTTCCTTTCTTTCTTCCTTCCCGCGTTCCTTCCTTCCATTCTTTCTTCCCTGCCGCGTTCCTGGCTTCTCCCAATCCTTCCTGCCTTCCTTTCTTCCTCACTTCCTTCCCCCCTCCCTTCCTTCATGTCTTTCTTTCTTTCTTTGTTCCTTCCTGCCCTGTTCCTGCTGTGATTCTTTCCTTACTTCTTTCTTTCATTATTGCTGTCTTGTCGTTGTGCTTTCTTTCTGTCGTTCTTTCTTTCTTTCGTTCTTTCTGTCTTTCTTTCTCTCGCTCTTTCGTTCTTTCTTTCTTTCTTTCTTTCTTTCTCTCTCTCTCGCTCTCTCCCTAGGCGTAGGGTGGATCAGCGCTCTTTTTCCTTCCTTCCTTCCTCAATTTCTTGCTGTTTGCTAGTTTAATTTTTTTGATCCTAATTTTAGTTTTTTTGATCCTAATTTAATTTTTTGGATCCCTATCCCATTCAACACAGTTTTCTCTAAGACAGGCCGGCAAAAACCTCGCAGACGCCACAATTTCTTAGGCTTCTAAAAGAAGAGGCTCTTTTCGTCGTTTCAAGATCAGGCGATCACTCTAAATCGTGGAGAATGCATTTAGGATCACTGGGACAAAGGCCCCGAGTAGACCATTGCCCTCCACCACCTCGCCAGTAACAGCATCAAACGACGAAGGCTAAACTCTGTGCGAAGGCAGGTAGCCCAACCCCGAATGCCTCGACAATAACCTCAACACCGTCCAGAACTTCATGTTTGCCATATCACAATTTCCACCCGTTCAGAGCAAGTTCATAGTTTCCATCTGCAGTTTTGACAGAACTTGACAGGCGCTCCGGCTTCGTCTATCGCAGGCCGGCTGCTGGGAGACTGTGCAAGCTTTGCGTCGCGGGGGAACAACTGCCACATTGTCTTCGGGAATCCATGTGGAACTGAATTTCGTCAATGCAACTTAATTCGCCAAGTTCGGTCGATCATGGGCCCCTGTTCTTGCATGAGCCTCGCTGGGCGATGTGCGCCGTGCAGCCAACGAACACATGCTAAATCATGCTAATGATTGCTTATGCAAAGACCTTCGCTGAGACTGGGAACAGACCATAAACGGCAGGGCCACCCCAGGAAAACTTGAAGCTGGCGTACACCACTCAAGGACCCAAGGACACCGAGCCGAGCTCCTCGTCTTTGAGAGACCGGTCATCGATTTTTACCGACGACACAGTCTCTGCGAGGACGGCTTGCAGCACCTGCGACACGGCCCACTCTTGCAACTTTCTGGACATGCTCTAGTACTAGCCGGCACGCCGTCCAGAATCAGAATCAGGAATGAAAGCTCTGCCTGGACGCCTGCGATCCACCCCATTGACCAGCCAGGCCTTGCGTGCTTCCTCTCTGGCAGCCTTGGACTTATAGTACCTGAGAAGCGCACCCGACTTGGAAAGCCACTCAGGACCCACTGAGATTCGCGTCCGAAGCAAGACTTGTTAGAGGCCTTTTCATGTTCTTCAAAGCAGGAGGTGTGAGTGAAGGAACACAGTCGGGGCACACGACCACCCGCGAATCTGCTGGCGACTCCTCAATGACCTGTTTGTGCTCGTTCTCACTGATCCTTGGAGCTCGCTTGTCCTCTCTGAAAACTTGCGACGGTGGCACGCAGCGATGTGGCCGAGAAGCTGCACAAAAGGAACAAAGCCAGAAAGAACGCCTTTCTTCGCAGATTTTCCTTTCACCTAGCAACTTCACAATGATGGATTCACATGTCGAGCAACGAACCACTCAACAGTCTGCATGCCTCCCTTGCTACGGCTCACCACAAGCCAAGAGGCGTTCAAGCCCTTCCCGACTGCCGAGCCGGACAGCATCTTTGCAATGGCGTCCTGAAATTCACGGGAGGCGAGAGGTACGTACTTCGGAACAAGTTCAAGAGACATATCCTGGATGCGGAGAAGAAATTACGGCAACTTGAAGACCAAGCTGGCAAGACATCTGAAGCCCTCTTGCAATGCTCTCACGTCACACGTCCTTGCTCGTTGGCCTATACACCGCGAACCAGGAGGTTTGTTCACCTGAAGTGTCACAGCATTCTTCTCGCACCGGAACGCAAATCTCCGCACTGTGCGCTGCTGGATGGTGAATCCTTAGTTGAATTCCCACCTGCCGAGTTTTTTCTCTCTTGCTCGCCATGGTACCGACTGTTCCCTCCAGCTTGTGCGCGTCCAGCGAACCTCTGGGTCCGCGGCTGTCGCCAGCCTCGCAACGGGCTTCTTCAAGCTTGCTGCCCGAAACAACGCGTCCGAGCCCCTTTGCGGATGAGAGGTTCTCCCGGCACCCAGTTCTGCAACATCTCGTGGAAGAAGACAAGCAGGTGGTGCAGCAGTGGCAACAGACAACCCAGGCAGGTTTCAGAACCCAGACAGATGGAACAGTCCAGTTGGCTGGACGTTATGTTTTCAAGTTGGAAATACCCTTCGCCCCACGTCACAGTCGTTCTGCGAGGCAGCGAACCAAAAAGCAGGAGAGAGCACCGCAGGGAAGACTTTCAAGTGCCGTCAGGCTTGGTCAACTTCCATCGCAAGGAAATGCTTGATTGGCGTGAATCATGAGATTCCAGGCTTCGCAAGGTGGCTAGAACAGAAGAAAGACACACCGTCCTCCTTTCTGCAAAACCTTTTGACGTCACCGCGGCCTGGTAGAAGTCGGCGATGAGTTTTCGAGGATCTGTGAGATACTGTTGCCTTGCAACTCTGCTCCTCTACACCTCTACGTCTCAAACTCGGGGCCAGATTCCACCATGCTACAACCTACAGCCTTCTCGGCCCTCTTCGAGACAGTTCATTCGATGTCATGTGATGAGAGCTGGCCCAAGCTGCTGTTGCAGGTCGTTCATGGAACCCAACAGCCGCTCGAACTTGCCCCGGCTGAGCACGAGGACTTCGACCTGTTTCGAAATTGCACAGCACAGTACGGATCAGTCAGGCTGGAAGTTGATCATCGAGACAGGCGAGGTTCAAGACGACGGTCAGCTAAGCGAAAAATGAATCAGGCTGTCAAATGGGTCACACGATAAGCCGCACGCACTTAGCAACAAGTATGGAATGCCACAACCGCAAGTCCCAATTGAAGGCACCAAGACCGCACAAAGCGAAAGGACAAACTCATGTCATCCCCGGACACCGGAGCAACGCTTCAATGCGACGCGATGCACAGGCACCTCGGTCACGCATGTCACGGATGCTGCTCGCGGCTCGTTCTTGAGAAGAGAGCGTTCTCCGAAGAGGTTCCCCGCGTGTAGCCTGACCTGGGGTTTGTCTTGCAAGCTCTACGCAGCAGGAGTCCAAAAGTTTTGGCATTAGACGTTGCGGGATGTCGGGTGTGACCCATGTGGAAACGAGAGCTTCGCGTGGAAGGTGACTAGCCGCTTCGCTTAAAATGCTTAAAACTCAATCGGCCTTTCATCTGAAGCCGCTTCAGGGCTACAGCAAAAGCTCTTGAAACGAGACCAGAATAAGGACTGCATTGCGGGTTGAAACTCTTGAGCGGGCTTGGGCTTTGGTTGGCGGAGAGCCGCTAGACAAATCTGCAGCCCTTCGCACATAGACAACCATTCTTAGGAGAGCATGCATGTGCAGCCTCGGCTGTCCCAGCCCACCATCTTTTCATCGTAACCAATCGTGAGGCTCGGACATACTCTTGCTCATCATCGCCATTCTTCACCCAGACTCGCACTGTCCCCATCGAAATCAAGAAGAACTCGGAGCCTTCAGGGTAATCTCACCAGCTGAGAACAGTGTGCGTACAACGTGCGGAACTCAAGGGTCGGAGTCTGTCAAACAAGCTCAGGTTCCCATCAAGTCCTTGTTCTCCCTGTGTGACGATGTTTTCACCAGGCTCAAACCTGCACGAGATCATGCGGTTCGTCGGCCAATGCTTTCATGGCTCCCCGCCGGGCCTACGAAGGTGGAAGGCATCGCAAAGCTTCTCGAGAGCCTGACACCGTCGGTGATCACCATCACGCCGCATTCGTGTTCGTGTGGGAGACAAACACACTTGTGCAGAATTCTGGATACTGATCGACAAGCATCACAAGCTTGCCACCCATGCCTTGGCCTTCCTTGAGAACAGCCACAATAGCAAATAAGGTTGGAGGTAAACTGTGCTGGCAGAACCCATGCGGTTTCGAAACGCATCCAGAATAGGAATAGGTTGCTGCACAAGGTCCACCAGACCGCCTGACTACCAACAAAGTCGGCACGCGAGCCTCATCTTCCATCATTTCAAGCCTCGAACACGTCGCACCACAACCAAGCAAGAAACTCGAAATCGAAGCAAACTTGCAGATAGCACTGCACAGGCCGGCGGGCCACATTATGTATGTCTGCCTACATGAATAGACAGCACGAGAAAGAGAGAGAGAGAGAGAGAGATGAGAGAGAGAGAGAGACACACACACACATGCACACACATGCACAAGCGGTTATGCCTACAAGTGATTTGCAGACATACATGCACAAGCGGGCATGCATATGTGCATGCATACATACGTGCATGCATACAGACATCCTTACTTACCTAAGTACATGCTTACATTACCATTCATACTTACGTACTTATATGCAAAGCATACCTATATGCAGAGATGTACACCCATACATACATACGTAGGTACAGACAGACAGACAGACAGACAGAGAGACAGACAGAGAGACAGACAGAGAGACAGACAGACAGACAGACACACAGACACACAGACACACAGACACACAGACACACAGACACACAAAGCATAGAGATTGCAATTTACACAAACGAATACGTGTACACACACATAGCTATTGCACATGTGTAATGTGTATATATATATATATATATACTTATATACATACATACACATAAACATATGCTGTACATATATGTATCTTGACATATAGTTATCTATGCATGTGTGTGCGTGTATCTGAATCTATATCCTTGCATACTTTTGCATAGACATGCATATCATGTGTGTGTGTGTGCGCGCGTCTGTGTGGTTGCTCTTTGTGGGAGTGTAGGTCAAAGCACGCATGCAAACACGTCCACGCGCGCGCAAACACACACAAACGCACAAGCAGACAGACAGACGATCAGACAATCAAACAGAGCAAAAAAGACTCGGAGACGGAAGCTTGTGAAAGTATCACACGGCGTCACGGCATCCCATGCTCAATGGAAGTGTATATGACACGACGCGACGTACACTCGGGAGTCTTGGCAATAAGCTTCTTCTCTGACCTGTGTCTGCACGCAACGAAAGGGGCTTCGCCGACTGGTGGCCGCAAGGCCACAGCAAGCCAAATGAATTCAAGAGGCATCTTTGAGCTCTTCAGCATGTGCTTGTACCTCATCGCAACATAAACTGGGGTCTTTCAGAACGTTGTTCCGTGCTCCAGTTGGGCTTGCTCGGGAGGCGTGGTGCTAGGAGCGGAGTGGCATGCGACAATCATCTGTCTGGTCTTTGTTGGACCAAGCTTCCGAGAGCGCTGTCGGAAGGACATCCGTGTGCAGAGGGTGACCTGCAACGTACATCAACAACATGCGGTGCTTCCGCTCACGACACAGCAGCTTTCTGAACCCCCTTACTGGTATGGCAAACCTCCGCATCTCTGAACTGGTGTCGACGATTCAGCCAAGGCACATATTCGCTGTGGGTAAGCTTTGCCACGATCGTCTCCCCCTCCGCCTGCACTGTGAATTCATCCAGGAAGTGATTGCTTGAACAAGCGCAGCCCTCATGCCAAATTGCGACTTCAACAGATATCTCTCCGCAACAGAATGATGACCTGCTCTCTTTGGTTTCTTCGGGCCTAATGTAGCCCTGCTGCAATCCGAGCATGTGCCTTCAACGAGTATCTGCGCGGGTACGCGAACAGGACAGCCACCTCGCGCACCAAGAAATGCTTGTGGGCACTGCTTTGAAAAAGGATGACTACAAACGGCAATCAGTTGAATGGCCTGGTCGACTAGATCGCCCTGCTTCTTTTTCAAAACAGGCTCTGCCATACCGCCTCGGCACACTCAAAACGGCCGGCATTAAAACATGTAGGGCAACTCACAGCCGACCCTGTGAATGCTGTTGCTCGTATAACCTTGCAGCACTCCGTTGAAATTGCATGGCTGTCTGAAATCCTCAACTCACACGCGCACGAAATCGCCCTTGAACATGTGCAGGTCTGAGCTCTATGCTTTGGTAACAGGCAAGAGTTCCCTCGAACACAACCTCAAGCAGCGAGCTGAGATGTGGCATGTGTTAGTGTTAGTGTGAGCGAGAGAGAGAGAGAGAGAGAGAGAGAGCAAAGAAAAAACAAGCCAAATCCGTCGCTCAGCTTGACAGCATCCCATGCTGGCAGTTGTACGTAGGTCTTGAGCAAAAACCCCTACATTCTGATTCATGCAAGATTCGAAAAGGCTGTCTGCCCGTTCACCCTCCTCTGCGAAGAGCTCCCCGTCATACCGCAGATGAGTTTCCTTCAAAGCTGACACAAATCAAACGGCATGCGTTCTCTCTTTCTGCCGGCTTGTGATCACGCCTTCACAATAAGCCTCTTCCTCTCCCTCTCCGAGAGGGAGAGGGAGAGGGAGAGGGAGAGTCTCTCTCTCTCTCTTGCTTGCTTGCTTGCTTGCTTGGGGGTTTGGGCCCCCGAAGGAACCCCGGCCCGAAGGCCTACCCCCGCAACGGTCCGCAAGTCTCGCAGTTCGTGAGGCCCCTTTCGGGGTTGAGTGAAAGGCTCGTTCCCCGACCTGAGCTTATTCACCCCGTCCCCCCCAACACACCCCGGCTAAGACCACGACCGGAGGAAACCAGTAAGCTCAAGGTGGGTCATCCGGGGTCTCTCCAGGCCCGGCTACGCGAAAGTTGCTCGGGACTCAACAACATGCCAAAACAACATACTAGAAAACAGCACTAGTTACTCGGCCACTTCCCCTCGTCAGTGGAACTCTCCGCCCTGAACCTTGGCATTCGTGACACGGGGGCAGTCTGTATGCCCGTTTCCTTCCCCCTCGGCTCCCGACCAAACTAGTCTGCCCAACCATCTGAGCTTACATGCCGGTCAGCAAACACTACAACATCGACACTGCAGCCTTAGCCCCGACTAGTCATCTTGGTCTAAGGAGCTGGTGGTCGTGAAACTGCGCCTACGGTTTGGTTCAGGCGCGTCAGGTGTGCTTGCGGCGGATCGTGTGGTTGCCGCCGGAGTACTCCGCTGTTCCTGTCCCCCTCCGTCCTGGGTTCGCCACACTGTGGTCGTAGCCGAAGGAGCCGTGGTGGATCATGTTCATGGGCTCCAGGTCCTCTTCCCCCACTCCACGTCGTCCTTCCAGTGTTGGGTTGTCCACCCCACCAGGGCTTGCAGTGCCTTCATGACCTCCGCCAGTACGTCCCCCACCACAGGAAGGGCACCAGGCGTCGCAGAGACACTACTCACTCGAACTCCAAGCCATTGCCCGGGAAGACATCCCGCCCCTACCACCACCGAGCGACAGACACATCCATTCAAGCACCGGGCCAAGGGGGACCAGCGGGCCAGGCAAGAAGAGTAGGACCCGCAACGGGAGGCAGCGCAGCCACCACACCCACAGCAGGACCCAACACCACACAGCCCTCCGCACCACGGCCAGGAAGCCTTTTCCTTCTATTCCCAACCAGCCAGAACACAGTTCTTCCGGCCAGCCCAGGGAGACAGCGCAGTTGGCAGTGAAGACGAACCCACCCCAAAAGCCAGGCCCCCACAGCCTCCCAGCACCAGCTCCGAAAGTGGATGGCCGAGTGAAGACGAGGCACCACCAGAGGGAGACCCCAGCAGCTTCGTGCAAACGCAAAGGCAAGCAGGGGCAGGGGACCCCCCGACACCACAAGCACACCACAGCAGCCGCAGCCCGGAAGAGGGGATGAAGCAGGACAACTGCCTCCTCTCTGAGCTTGGCCCCCCCGTCTTCTGTAACCTGTCGTATCCCCCAATTGTTGGAGCTCTGTTGCCAGCTGAGGACGTAGTAACTCAGGGCCAGTGTGGTGGCATCGAGCTCCCCCTCTCCTTGCTTGGGCCCTTTTCTCGCACGCATCAGCCACTGCATCGGCTCGCCATTGTGGAGATTTCCGAGCCCCCCAGCGGTACAAACTCGAAGGCCACCCTGCTGAGATCCTAGCAAAGCCGTAGCGCGGTCCGGTGTCTGCGCGAACAACACCTCCCGCACCCAAGCGCCGAAGGCCAAGCAGCGCAGGTGTAGGTATGTTTTCCCGGAGAGTGGTAGTTGTGGGGGCCAAGTCCAAAGAAGGAGTTCCGTCTCCCTCGCCCATCCAGAGGGAAGCTCGTGTCTTGTGGGGACCCCCCTCCTGCTGCTGGCCATGCCTGCGGGGATGTGTTGGTCTGGCGGCTTGGCCTGCTTGGTGGGCCTCCCCCCTCCCACCGCTGTGTGCCGAATGGGTCCGTCGGCTTTGGCCAGGTTTGTGAAATGCTCCCTGCTGGATGTGGGGTCCAGGTCCGGTGCTGTGGCCCCCCTGTCCAGGTGGGTGTCGCTGTTGTTGGACGGTGCGGCTGTGTCTCTTTGGGTAGGGCTGTATCCCCACCCACGTGCGCCACGTCATTCCAGGACATGCCGTCCGGTTTGTGCATGCCCCTTGCTCTGAATGCTGCACTGATCTCTGCTTTGGTTGCCTTGTTCCCCCTGCGCTGGTCTCCTGGTGAGGGCTCTGTGGTGGCCGATTGTGCGCTGAGCTGTTGCTGCTGCTGGTACGTGCTGCTGGTGGTAGGGTCTGCGAGTCGGCGTGGAGGCCCAGAGTACGGGTGCCCCGCGGAATTCGTGGTGACGTAGTGGTCACTGCTGCGTGTGCTGGCCGCGCCTGGTGTGAGGTGCCAGCCGGGTACCAGCACGGTCGCTTGAGGGGTTATACATATATCCCACTTATAAGTAACTTTAGGTGGACTTAGCAGGTGTGTTTACAAGTGAGTTATAACTTATAACTCACTTATAAGTTCAACTTAACTTCTATATCGTGGTCCAAAAACTAAGAAAATTGTGAGTGAAGCTGAATTGCAAAAGACACTGATTTTTCGTCACTTATGCAAAACGAGCAGCCTATTTTCACCGTTTTAGCACGCAGGTCCGTGCAGTCAGAGTAGACATTGCAGGGTCTGACCGTTCAGGATGGCAAGGTAAGCCTGTGAGAAGAGTCTACTCGGAAGACCTTTGTCTCATGCGTGAGAAGGAAGGCACCTCCCCAAGGTCTCGTGTTTACCCGTCGGAGCAGGGACACGCGCAAGATGAAAATGCGGTTAAACCGAAGCTTCGGCCACGGCGCCAGGCGCAGCAAAGGCACTAATTAGCGAGGCACTGGAAGGGAGCAGTACCAGGTTGACTAGAAAAGCCAACAGGAGGGAACTTGAAAACGGGCAGTCCAAAACCTTCAAATGTAAGCTTTTATTTTGAGACCCCGCGGACACTTCGCGGACACCCTCCTGGCCCGCGGACACCATCCCGGATGCCATGGCGGCCGGAAGTCTATTATTGCT
>BGNK01000197.1:132811-153661 GCA_003297005.1 Symbiodinium sp. clade A Y106
TCGCGGACACCCTCCTGGCCCGCGGACACCATCCCGGATGCCATGGCGGCCGGAAGTCTATTATTGCTTTAGTGGCCGCGGACACCCGCGGACAAAGCATGTATACTCCAGGCTGCTCTTTGCGGACATCCTGCCCGCGGACATGCGCGGACACCTCGCGGACACATGCTTTCTGCTCCCATATAGCATTGCTTTGCCTGGGGCTGTGTCCAGCTGAAAGGTTTTTTCTAGCTCCTGGANTAGCGGACTGCAGGTCCTGCTGTGTCTGCAGTTCTTGCACACGAGTCTGCAAGGCTGCGATGCGACCTGGCTCTCCAGATCCCGGACCTTTCCATTTCGGAGGTGCTCCGGCTGCTGGCCTTGTAAACAGAGCTGAGGCGGGAGGAGGGCTGCGAGTTTGCCCCGTCCATCCGAAGCATGACAACAGCTCCGAGGGTGCTCTCGAGCAAAACGGACTGCAGGTCTTGGATTTCATTATTTNATTATTTGCATGGATTCGCAGGCAAAACTCAAAAACAAAACATAAGATATATAAGGGAAAATAAGTTCAAAATAAGTTCAACATAAGTTCGCTATAACTTGTCAGGCCCCAACTTATAATGAGGCAGAAGTCCCACATAAGTCCATAAAGATCCACTAACTTATAACTCAGTTCTAACTGACATATCTCATTTATGACTCAGGTGTAACCTATTAACAAACCACATTAACTCAAGCGANCCACATAAGTCCATAAAGATCCACTAACTTATAACTCAGTTCTAACTGACATATCTCATTTATGACTCAGGTGTAACCTATTAACAAACCACATTAACTCAAGCGACCGTGCTGGTAAGGTTCGCAAGCTTGAGCATGTAGGGAAAATTCTAAAAAGCGTTAATGCTATGCACGTCCTGTAAACTGTAAACCTCGTATAAAACACATACACACCGTCGAATCCCTCTAGAATCTCTAGAAAGGCGCATCATACCGTCGAGGTCCCAAACTGGGGAGGCTTGAATATCAAACATTAAGTTTAGGGTAAGGCAGGGGATCTGTCAGGGTTTTACCGGGCGTTTATATGGTTTTACAAACCCTAAACCTTCCAGGAACATTATTATTGGGTCCTTAAGGGGTCTAGGGCCCTGACCACAAGGTCCTTGGAAGCATGGGGAAAGCCGTGGTATATGGGTTGAAGCGGCCACGGGGCCTAGTGCTTAGGTATTCGGGCTCAAGATGCTAAATAGTACGGTTGATGATATAAATCCTGCATTACCTATTTTAGAGCATCAATAGTAGTATCGGGAGGGGCACATGCTTGTTAGCTACTTGGACCCAGACCCTAAACGCCTTACGCCCTTAAAAACCTAAAACACCCTAAAACAGCAACAACAACAACAACAAGAAGAACAAGAACAAGAACAAGAACAACAACAACTTCTTTGGTACAACTTGTCGGGCAGTCCTCCGGTCACGGCTTGCACGGCTGCCGCCGCCCCTGCAAAACTGCTGAGACTAGGGCTAGGGTTGAATAGAGGGGGCCTTAATAATTAGAATAGGGTTTTGGGGCCATTATACACTTATAGTAAGGAACCCCCAAAATAGTATATGCAATTATTAAGGCCCATATAGTAGGATTTCAGAAACGTTCCCGTTACCTGCTCCTGGAGCTTTCAGCTTGAGGTCTAGGGTTTAGGGTTTAGGGGTTTCAGAGTGGGAGTGCAGAGTTCATTGCATCAGGGGTTGATGTGTTGCGGCTACGGCAGGGCCCGTAATAGTTAGAATTAGGGTTTGGAGTATGGACGATGTGGGGAGGCTACTTTAACTCTTCCTAAACCACAAACTCTTGCAAAACCCGACACATTTTTTTCAGGCCTGCATACCAGGCTGTCCATCGGAGTTTCAAATCCGATGGACCCACGGTTCGTCCCTCAACAACAGGATCCTTTCTCATCTAGCGCTTTAGGGTGTAGGGTTTGAGGGTTTAGGGAACATGATGCCGGGATCCCTACATATGCAGGCTTAGAGTGTAGGGCTTATCCCATATGTCTAGGAAGCCCCAAATGAATCAGGGTTTCATGGCTGGCCTGCCTATGGTTAAATCCAAGAAGTAAGCGCATCAGAATCAGAATTCATACGAAGCCCCATATACTCGCACCAAGCGCATATAAGCCAGAAACACTACCTCTTACGACGTCGGGGGATGGAGACCAGATCCCAAGGGTCCAAGTAATAGTGTAGTATATACATTTGGGGCCCAAAAATATCTACTAATAAGCTCTAAACAAAGCAATTACCTACTACATTGGTACTCGGGCGCTTTGGGGATGGGACTTGATAGTTCATCGACGTGTGCGGGTCTGAAGCATAAGGCTTATGGTTTAGGGATCGAAGGCGTTTGAGGCTTAATACTCCCAAGAGGCCCGAAACATGTAGCTACTACTCAGATCTAGAGACTCTCAACGCCAAAATGCCAAAGCGTCCAAGTAGCAATGAAACATGGTGCGTACTTTTTACATATATCATATATTGCTGCCCCAAAAGTATGCACTATAATTGCTTTACTTGGACTCTTTTACGAACAGGCGTTGCTTCAAAGACCCTAAACACTGAACCTCTTTACGGCACGTCCCCTACAAACCCTAAACCCTACCTAAACCCGCAACCCTGAACCCTAAACCAAACACGAAAAGCAAGTAACGGCGTCGCGACGACGATGATACCATGAAGCCATGATAGTACCAACCACCACAACGACAAACACCATGATCGCAACGATCGTCCGGACGACCGGTCCACAACATAAAGAAAGGACAGCGTAAGAAAGCCCCAACAGTAGATAAACAAAAACAAGCCGCCTTCGCAGCGAGTTTGCTGCGCCTCCGTGTCAGGTTCGTTTTGTCTGATGCACGTGTAGTTCCCCCAATCACCTTCTGTTGTCGAGGTTACCCCGCCCTAAACCGTAAACCCTACAACCGTCACAGTGTCTTGGTACGGGATCATTGTCGGGATCGGAGGGTTGAGGATGTCCGGTCTGTAAGCCGAGAGCCCGTAACCATCCTAAACCCTGAAGGCTTCGGGCCTTGCTGGCTGCTCTGGGGACAACCCGACTGCCTCTCAAAAACATGTTCCCGGAATCCTTAGACGATCACCGACTTTGCAGATGGCCCGTACTTCCCCCCTCCAGAGAGTGACGGGTCGTTGTGCCCGAACTTCGGCGGCACATGGGTCCTCGAGGCGCCGTGGATGCCATCCAGGCCGCGGTGGAGTTTCCCCAGCTCTTGCGCAGCGAAGACGCGCAAGCAGTCCTCGGGCAGCTGCACGTCGCTGTATCTGGACTGCAGCGTCGACTTGTCTTCCGCCGACAGTCCCATCAACTGCTTCATGAAATCGGCGCCGCCGCCTTGGCTGCCTGTGGGCTTCTCCAGGATCTGCGGGTGGTCCAGCACGATCCGGCGCTTGTTCTCGAGGAGGCGGTGTTGCACGGCCTTCCTGAGGGAGTCGGCCGTGGAGGTGTAGATCATGTGCTCCAGGCCGTCGGAGCCGTCTCGCGATCGCCTTTGCCAGCGGGCTCTAGGCCTAAGGGCCCAAGTATCTATTCATCATAGACTTCCCCGGGCACTAACGTCACTAGTAAGTGAAGCCCGAATACCTAGTTATAGGGTCTTCGGGACCATGAGGGTGACAGTCCGCTATGTGAGAGAAACGAACATGGTTCTGCAGTCTTTGCACCTGCAGAAGCCCTAAACCTTAAACCCCGAAGCTCAAAACCCTGAAGCTCAACTCTGACACCAGACGTATTCATACTCAGAACATGGTTCTGGGGTGGTACGTCGTACGTAATTATTATAAACGCAACAGCCACACGAAGGAGCCCATAAGGACGAGTAGGAGTGGTCGTTCCTCAGGACCCATAGACAGCCATCATTCCAGAACCTTGATCGTCTCAGCATCAAGGACCATAAGGGCTCTATGGGAGGGTCCTTCGGGGTCCTTGCAGCTCTCCCTACACCTTAAGCCCTAACCCTAAACTCAGCAAACTCCCTAAACCCCAGCCCCCCTCCCCAGGATTCTACCTGTAGTCTACATTGTAGTTCTTGTTGTTAGTTTAGCCAATATTGTATTCAGGATCCTATAAGGTAACACCAAAAAGGAACTACAAGGGCGACAACAGGCAAATGATGTCTAATACTTAGCTAACGCTTCCAGAGTAATGACAGCTATAGATTCTATATTATATGCTGCACTTGGTGGTATGGTGTGTTGGGGCGGCTTGGTGGTACATATGGGGCGGCTTGGTGGTATATGTGGAAAATGTTTGTAATCACGTTCCTAACACGTATTATCAAGTAACTACTAAATTGGTACTTGGACCCTTTGATTTGGGCCCGGCTCTCTCCAGGATATCCTAAACCCTAAACCCAAAGCCCCATATACACCCTAATAATAGGCCCTTATAAGTATAATACACCCAAATAAACCTCAAACCCTAAACCCCTTATGAACCCTAAACCCCTAAACGATAAACCCGACACACACCCTAATACACCCAAATAAACCCTCAACCCTAAACCCCTAAACTTGAAGCCTAAACTCCCCCAAATAAACCCTCAATCCTAAACCCCTGAACTTAAAGCCTAACCTCCCCCAAAAAAACCCTCAACCCTAAACCCCTAAACTTAAAGCCTAAACTCCCCCAAAAAAACCCTCAACCCTAAACCCCTAAACTTAAAGCCTAAACTCCCCCAAATAAACCCTCAACTCTAAACCCCTAAACTTAAAGCCTAAACTCCCCCAAATAAACCCTAAACCCCTAAAGACTTCGAACCCTGAGGCCGAAGCCCTGCTGTGGATTCTCTGCCCAGGCGTCAGCCCTGTGAGTCGCTAATAGGGGTTGTTTAGGGTTTAGGGTTCAGGGTTTAGGGTTGTTGAGGCTTCATAAGGCTAGGACCCAGAGTAGGCCCTTATTCCCTTCTTAGGGTTTAGGTTCCCTTACAATCCCCTTTAAACCAAAAAGGGCACCCTTTTTACTCCTAGGTTACTCTTACGTCTAGAAGGGGCTTAGGCTTCAGGGTGTATTCGGTGTTTAGGGTTTAGGGTTCAGGGTGGTGATGGGGTTTGTGATTTAGGGATTTGGGGTTTTGGCTTTCGGGGTTTAGGAGTTGCAGGTTTCAGGGTTTGGGGTGTAGGGGTTTAGGTTGGGGGTTGGGGGTTATGAGCGTTTGGAGTTTTAAAGTATATACTTGGCCCAAAGTACCTATATAGGGACTACTTTAAGGCCAACGTATATACTATATGAGTACATGGACCCTTAGGGCCTTAGGGTTAGGGATCCTACCATAATTTAGGGTACGATCCGTAAGGTCCTTGACTGAGGGATAGTGGAAGGTCCGGGGAATTCAATGTCACCTCAATAGGTTTCAAAGTCTTCACGTTGGGCCTTGGTGAGCTGTTGGCAGAAACGATGAAACTGTTGGCCCGATAGGGTGTTCCTGAATCATGACTTGAGCGCAAGTTGCTATTTCGGCAGAAGTACGTGCCATCATCGTAGCAGTCGTAGGCAAAGGACCAAAACCAATACCACGCAAAAGCACACAAGCATGTATCCAAACCCTGATTTTGACAAGGACGTCCAGTTGAGGTTCCAGGAAACCAGTCTCCCATCATGGGGACACTGAAGAATGGTACAGAGGCCTCAGATTTTCAGGTATTTGGACATAAGAAAGACATAATTTCAGGTTTATCGACATAACACCAACTTTCCCGTCCGTAGACACCAAACCACCTTTGAGGCCTTCCGTGACCCCCGAAAGCCCCTCAAAGCCCCAAAAACCCCCCCCAAAGTCCCAGCCACCCCCCTCCCCTTTAAAGCCCCACACTATGAACCCCACACCAGACGACCCGAAAGACACTGAACTTCTTAGGAGAAGAAGAACCTGATAAGAGAATCTTCATAGTTTCCATGGAGTCGTGGGGCTATACCCATTATAGCCGAAGAGGGAATATCAAGGGATATGATACCTAAGCATCCAAACCGCAACGTTCGAATGCTGAGCTGCGCCTCAAACCCTACATCCTCTAGATGAAAACCCTAAATGCCTACAATGGATCCCAATCCATAAAAAAACTCTCTGTATTGGAACCCTAAGCTGGGGCCTATACACTGTAACTGTGGATAAAACCTTAAGTTGGATCTTAAACCTTGAACCCGATCTCTCTCACTCTCTCTCTCTCTGTCCAAATATGTATTCGTATATATGTGTGTATGTACTATATATATGTATATGTGTATATATATATATATACATATATATATATTATGTATATAGAAACCCTTAGCTGGATCCCGGCAGCTTCTTTACGAGTCTCCGGCGCCTTTGATATGACCTCGATGGCTCCCACTGAGCCCAACCTCAGGGATTGGGGTTTAAACCTCCCTGGTGCTTAGCAGGGAATGGGGAATGGACTATGGGGACATTATTGGGGATTATATAGGGGATTCTACAGGGGCTGCTCTAGGGATCCTTTCCCCCATTCCCTACCAAGAACCAGACAGTCAGGGATTGGGGTTTAGAATTAGGGTTAGCCGTGGTTTAAGGTTTAGGGGTTTAGAATTAGGGTTAGCCGTGGTTTAAGGGTTTCAGGTTTGGGGATTAGGGTTTTCCGGGGTTTAATGGTTTTTGTTTAGGGTGTAGGGTCTTGGCATGTAGCCTTTGAGGTCTCTTTGTTGATTCAGGGCTTAGGTGTAGGGTTTTGTGTGAGTTTAGGCAACGGCGCTCTTCATAAAGTGTAACCAGGGGTTGGTGGGGTCTTTGAAGGGCTTGTTATTGTGGCTGAAGGGCTTGATTTCCATGGAGGTTGCGATGGTGCACATAGTCTTTCTCGAAAAACCTGCCCAACCCAACGCCCCAAATCCTCAACCCTAAACCCGTAATCCCTGAACCCCTAACCCCGATCCTCTCACCCTTGCAACCTCATAACTGAAAAACCAACTAACCGATCCTAGCTTGAACATCAAGCCCCAGTATCCAATTTTAGAAACCCCGAACTATATACATCAAGTTAGATACCAGATTCTCTCAGGCCCTTGACATGAAAGAACCCCAGGAGAAGCCAACAAGATGTCTTAAGCGACACTTCAAGCATCCCTTAACGGAACCCTCAGGTACCTTGTCTTCAGCAATCGGTATTTCATATAAGTATGGGGCTACAATGCAGGATCGTTGGATGCTCTAGGCAAAACTCTAGCCTAACCCACACCCGGAACAATGAACGCAACACCCTAAAGCCCTAAAGTTTAAAACCCAAAATCAAAACCCTGAGCCGCATACTGTCGTAACCACCGTCGTCAGCAGATCGCTGGTGAAAGTTGGACTGCGGAGCCTGCGGTTTAGGGGCGCGGTCTGACACAAGGTTGTCTATTTCTGGTCGGGTTGTTTAAGAGCTCAAACAGTGGTGGTGAAGGGAAGTTAAGGGTTGAGTCTACTGTTTAAGCTTTAGGATGGAGCGTTTAGGCTTCAGAGCTTGACAAAGCGGTTCTCATTATAGGGTTTTTATGGGCTTTGGCGTTTTGGGGATTTATGAGAAAGCACTCAGTAAGTATATAACGTGTTGTTTCTGGGATGGGGGTCTTAATTACATTTCCTACTTCTTACAACCCTAAACCCTGGCTCTTACACTCTTTGCAACTTGCTGTTCTGCCTGGTCCGAAACTCTGCCGGCAATCTGCTTCAAGGCTGCACCTACCACACAGGATGGCTCCCATTTCTATTGTCAGCCAAGAGGATACTGCTCTTGAGTTTCCGGTTAAATCTGGGTGGGCTTTGAACATGCTGAAGATGTGCTGATATACCCTTCGGCCCAGGTCATTCAGACGCCGTGCTGCGCAATGCTTGATGAAGCGAGTCCTCTGCTTGCCCATTCCTGCAGATGTGACCCCATGTCGAAAAAAAACGAACTCCCCGAACTTCATCCGAGATTCAGGCTCCAGGTGACTCAATTGGCGCAGTAGTATTACCAAGAGGGGTTGGATCTTCAGTTGCAGCACCTCTTCAGGGCTCCGTGTCTTGTCGAGCGTACACAGCTTGCAGACCTTGGCACGTCTTCAGGGCTCCGTGTCTTGTCGAGCGTACACAGCTTGCAGACCTTGGCACGTCTTCAGAGCTCCGTGTCTTGTCGAGCGTACACAGCTTGCAGACCTTGGCTCCTCCTGTGTCATGAAGGATCCAGCTGGAAGCTCCCGCGTCCTTCAACTGATTCTTCACTCTGACGTCTGTTGAAGATCGGCTGGGACCGCTTTCATAGGGCCTCGGGGTTTTGGGTGTGTACTTAGTCCTGAACTGGCCTTAGCCGCCCTTAGAACCAGAATAAAAACGACAGTCTCATTAATTCCCTTAAAGCGCTTAAGTCATATAATAAGAAAAGTAAAATATAGTTCCTAAGAGCGGTAAAGTAGCCCGCTGAAACCCAAAGGAGTATAGGCCCTGGTTTTCGGATTTGACACGGCTTCCAGCAGCAAGGAGCCGGTTCGCTGGAGTGCATAATTATAGCACAACCTCAGACGGTCCAAGTCATAGTAGAGTATAGTGTCGTTTAGTTTAGTATAGTTTAGGATCTACTTTTAGGGCCCACATATCTGCTAAGCACCTACTATATGTTTGTACTTGGCCCCTCTAAGAATGGTGTAGCGGTGTAGGGTTTGTGGTGTACGGTTTAGGGCTTAGGTTTAAGGGCTTTAGGGTTTCGTGCTCAAGGCTTCAGGGTTTCATGGTCTGAGGCTTGGGTTGTGGGTGTTTTTTTTTAGGGCCCCTTTTCGATCTGCAGAGTTTAGGGTTTGGGGTTTAGGGTCGCTTGTCTCGAGTCTCGGGATGCTGGGTCAAGAGTGACGAAAGATGAGTGGCGAAGGCTAAGAAGAAGAATTTAAAGTCACTATATACTCCACAGCTTTATCAAATCCTTGCAACCTTATAGATCCTTAGACCCTCGACCCTTAGACTACAGCCTGTTAGCATGAAGTTTCAGGAATCTTTGGGCCGACAAACTCGAACTGAGCCCTAAGTTGCCTCGCGATCGCCTGCTTTTGAGGACCTCTGGGGAGGGCTCTGGGTTCATGTTTGGGTCCAGGGACAGGGACTGGTAACCTACCCGAAACCTTAGGGGACTTGCAGGCTTGCCTTTTTAGTGGAGGAACAGAAGTAGAGTTGCCATAAAGAGAAAACCATATAAGCTCTTGTAGATCCCTATTATGCTAGCGAGAATTACGTTCTTCAACAAGAACTCCAGGTTAGGTTTCAGTGATTTTTTCCGTGTGTCTTTCAAGGCTATGTTGTGGAGAACAAGGCAATAATCGTATCAACATAATATTCAATGCCGGTTAGTGTCAATAATAGAGTAGTGGTCACACTAGTGCTCATAGCATTCCTCAGATCAATAATAAGAAGAAGAGCAAGCAGAACTTCTGAAGACGGCCTGGAAGCTTCGGTAAACATGTGAACAGACAGACAGGTCTCGATAGCACGGACTCAAAGACCTATGCCACAAACTTGTTGTGCGCCTGTCTGAGTCTTCGAGTTCTCCTAATTAAAGCCTATATAAACCTTACACCCCTAAATCCATAATTAGACTAGCCCCGACTGCATGTACCTCGGAGACCTGAGAGGTAGCACATCTCGTGGACAGCTCATGCTATCCTCAGGGCCTTGTAACAAAAAAAGCTGGCCTGCATTCGAGTGCCTACTCTTTCTGAGCAGCGAATCCGGTCGGTGCAGGTGGATCCTGTGGCTAAAGCCCGGCACCCAGAACCCTAAATCCTACGCCCTGAATACAGACATACTTCCTAGACCCACTGACGCCGAAGAAATCGAACCCGAAACGTTTGAATCGATTCCTTGTCCTTCAGAAACCAATATCAGGGCCCGCAACTACTACAACAGGGTTTCAGGGTAAGCCGTGTAGTATCACTATGTCGGACCTACAAAGGCGAAACCCTGGGGACCAAAATAGCCCAAAAGCCTCAAAAAGTATCGTCTTTGGCCCCAAAAGCCTTAATATATGAGTCCTTAGATCGCTAGGGCATTGTTGTGGACTAAATGCAAGGGGCAATGTCTTAATTGCTGACGATGCTGACCTTTCCACTCCGGCAAGTTCTAAGCTGTTGGACATTTCTGAGCCTGCCAGGTCCTGCATACCCAAACCCCAAAGGGCCCTCAGACCTTTCAATATCCCATAACTTTCGGAATCTACCGTAAATTACATTCCGGAGTCGGAATCCCTAGTGTGATTTAAGGAATTGGAAATTCTGGGCACATGGTATTTTGACACTCAAGCTCTTGCAGGAGCTCGCGGGCCTTAGTGCATAGTATATAGGCACATCGACCCTTATGGAAGTCCTAAGCACCCAGCAGACTCACCCCATACTCGAAACCGAGAAAATTCTGTCAGGGACCACTGCAAGACCTAAGTTCAGGGTTTATGTAGGGGTTATGGTAATATATATATATATACATATACATATATATGTATATATATATATAGGGTTTATATGGTTTAGGATTTCGGGAATTTCCAGCAACCAAGCCCCGGGCCACTTCGCGTGAGTGCCTCGGCGTTGTTGTTCGGACAGATAACCCAAAGGGTCCATGTACCCAAATAGGACATACTTTGGCCCCAAAGTACCTATATGGGGACTACTGTAAGGCCAATGTATATACTATTTAGGTACATGGACCCTTAGGGTAAACCCAAAGGGTCCAAGTACCAATATAGTAGGTACTTAGTAGGTATTTGGGCCCCAAAAGGATATCCCATACTATTACTTGGACCCTTTGGGAAAGTGTTTCGAGTTGAGGTCTTAGGGATCAATACTTACGGAGTTTGAAGCAGTATGCCTGCCCTGATTCGGGGTTCGCAGACCTTCCAATATCCCTTAATCAAGGGAACATACCTTAAATCATATTAGGGATCCCTGATAATATATGTATATATATATATATATATGTATATGTATATGTATATGTATATAAATATAAATATAAATATAAACATATATATATATATACATATCCCTCAATTCAAAACAGAATCATGGAAGATCTAGGAACCTCCGGTTATACGGAAAGGAGTGCAGACTGCACCCATGATGAGAGCCCAAGAGCCCCAGCAATCTTTCAGATTTGGCTAATATAGGAACCTTAATAATTAGAACAGAGGCCTTTGTAAGTAGAATAGGGTTCCTTTAAAGGGTTCCTTAAAGGGATGCTATAAGGGATCTATACTAGGGTTCTATTATATCGGGGCCTTAATAATTAGAATAGGGTTTGGAGGCCCATTATGCTATAATTACAATAAGGAGCCTCCAAACTAGTATAGGTAATTCTTAAGGCCCCTATAGTAATGATCCTTTGTCGCCGTAAACGCAAACCGACGCAGATGGGTAGATAGGCTGGTCGGTAGGTCACTGGGTCGGTCGGCAGTCAGTGCGGAGACGAACCGCGCAGGTAAGTGCTGCCAATCGATGGACACGGCCTCAAGCAGCTGCTAAACGCCCAGATCCTTGACCATATGGACAACCGGAAACCATATCAACAGGCTTCACACAATGAGCTCTGAATGTTTAGTCTGAAGCCCTAGCATTAAACTCTGCAGCTGCATCCTGAAGCAACTTCAAGGCCATAAATCCTGAGGTGGTTTCGGGTTTAGGGTTTGGGGGTTTAGGGTTTCGGGTTTAGGGGTTTAGGGTTTAGGGGTTTAGCGTTCAGGGTTTAAGTCTAATCTTCGAAAACCCAAACTTGATCCCTGGAAGAATGCGAGAGGGCTTGGGGCCCCGCGACTCCAGGTGCCATGTGAAGTTTCAGCCTCAGTCGAAAGCTCTAGGTGATGTAGGTTTCTCACAATGAGAATAAGGAAATGTAGGGTTCTACGAAGGCTTTACATACGAACTGAGGGCGCCGAAATAGCAAGACATATACTGCGTTGAAATAGACAGGGACGTTATATCTCCAAGCTTGGTTGCCTTTGCCAAAGCATCGCGTTCTTCTGAGGAATCACAGCTTGCTCCAAAATAGTACGGGGTTTAGGCAGGCAGTGAGTACAGGGCATGACTGCTATGTAATGGCTAGGTAAACAGAGTGACAGGCCCTCAACATCACACCTACGAGAAACAACCTAGTGAGAAAACTTGCTGAAACAGTACAGGTGCTCTAGCGTGACCGACACTGTCTCGAAGAAAACATCTCCTCACATACTTTACAGTATGTTATAGTGTGTTAAGAAACCCCAAATCTTATACCCAAAACCCTAGGCCCTCGGGCTTAGGATTCAGGGTTTCTAAAATCCTAAACCCTCGGCGTCCCTTTTTGTTCCTCTCGCTTCGGATGGTTCCAGAGGTTCCTCGGCCCTGGCAGCCGCGCCCAGGCCAGGCGCCGGCGTTCGAGGCTTCGAAGGAGGCCGTAGTAGGGGGAACCTCAGTTTCAGAGTTTAGGGTTTAGGGTGTAGTCCTTTAAGGGTTTAAGCTTTAGCTTTAGGGAAACCTCAGTTTCAGGGTTTTGGGTTCTCTTAGCCATATTCCGGTTTAGGGTATTGGGTGTAGTACTTCGAGGATTCAGAGTTTAGGGTTCTCTTAGTCATGTTTCGGGTTTTGGGTATAGGGTATAGTCCTTTAAGGGTTTAGGAGTTAGTTAGGGTTGCCAGAGTCATGTTTACGTTGGGTGTAGTCCTTTAAAGGCTTTGGGCTTAGCTTTAGGGTAGGGGGAACCTAAGTCTAAGGGATTCCTCAATTCGTAAGGGTCCATGTACCGATTAATATATGGGAGTTTCCGAAAATCGGTGACCCTAATATGGTACCCTAAATAGTCGGATCCCCAAAATAAGGTACACCTTATTTTCGGAAACTCCCATATGCTTCACGCCCAAAGAAAGGCTCGTGGGCTAAGGGTTCGAAGGTCTTCGGGGTTTAGGGCCTAGGGCCAGGGCTTGGGCTTTCAGGCTTTGGGGGCTTATAGGGGTTATAGAGTTTAAGTTTAAGGGCCACAAAGCTCAGAGGTTTCAGCGTTGCGGGCTGAGGGCTTCAAACTTCAAGCTTACGGTTTTGGGGGTTCATGTTTACCGTACTTGCAGGAATCCATGGCACCTGGCAGCATGTACTCTAGCCTGAAAGGGGCTCTGTAGCACTCGAATCAGGAACCGAACGCAAGAAGGGTCTAGGTAGGGCGGAGGGTGCAACAGCGGAGCATCAGGATTGTCATCTTACCCTATATTCCTCCTATGCTAGGGGGCTTCATCACTCAAAAGAAGGTTGTATAGTACTGCGGGATTAGGGGTTCCGAACAAAAAAAGCCTTGTTATGGAGGGGCCACCCACAGTAAGGATCCTCCTGAAACTCCTGTTTGGGGCTTTGGGACTGAGTGTTTAGGGCTTAGGATTCAGGATTCATGCAACGAAGTGAAGTTGCAAGGGCTCAAAATTTAGAGTTAGGAGTTGAGCTTGCTGAGCTTTGGCGGTCCCTCCAGCGGCTTATCTCAGGTATCTGCAAAATAGAACCCACAATCTACCGTCACCGAAAGTCTAGAAAACCTATATACACCCTCACCAAATCTTAAAAGAAAACCATGGCTGCAGCGAAAGCGGCACTTCTGACCTTCTTTCTCCTTGGCTTCGATCGCTTACAGGGTTTAGGGCTTACCCCTAGTGGCCCACAGGATCTAGAAGGCGCAAAGGTTAGACTGTATAAAGTTTGCACTGTAGCGACTTGGCCTGCGGGTTGCAGACTCAATTACCCTTAGTCGTGCAGGATCACACCCTTTAGTTCCAAATTCAACTTCGTGCTTTGAGATCACTGCAAAGCTCAATGTACAGTGCTTGCTTTCGACCCCTGAATACTCGGATTACAATGAGGATCACAAGGTTAGGGCGTTTTTCCAATCAGGGTGTTAGGTGAGTTGTCAGTTCAGTAGATTTTGGACTGGACCTTGCGGGCCAGTAGTTATTAAGGCCCCTATATTAAATCCTTGTCTAATCGCCCTTATAGTAGCCCTCAAAGACCCCTGTAAAGGAACCCTGACCAGATTCTTTGAGTAAACCTTGAACCTTAAACCCTAAAGGGAAGCCCATGAAACAGGTGCCAGAAACCCTCTTTCACCCCTTCTTCGCATCAGAACGCTGCGCAACATCACCTCTATCTTCTGCATAACAAGCAGAGCCATCGGGTGGCTTTCATGCCCTGCTTCTGCTACGCTGCTTTTGGGCTTTCTAGGTCTCAGATTCAGAATTACTTATGTAAGGGCATGGGGCGGGGTTTTCCTCTGGGCTTTAGGGTGAGAGCTGCAAAATAGCCACGTGCTTCAGCGCGACAGAAGCTGAGACAGGTCTTAGAGTTTCTGGGTTCCCCAGTGTCCCGCCAATAACGAGGAACCCTACAATGAAAATGGCAAAAGGTACTACTGGGAACCGAGGTTCTAGATTGATGAGCCAAGTGCTGAAGGTTGTTGTTTGGGATTTGGGGCCGTCGAACTCGATGCTTTGGATGTATACGTCCAAGGATCCAAATGCCACATGATCACATATCCCTCAAACAAAAAGCACTGACCCCAAAGCAAGCACTGAGTTATTGGGTCCTATGGTTTAAGATCACTTGATCAGAGGCACGAGGACCTGATGGTAGTCGAACCAACAGGCGTGTGCATCCACTGCTGCCTTCATCCTCGCACACTTGTCAATTCGTGTCATAGTGTCATTCTCGCTATGCTTGTAGTTGTAGTTGAGGCGCTCTTCTTCAACAACCGGGCCCCAACAAGTTCAAACTTTAGAAGATAGAGCTAATGTATAAGACCAAAAAGTTCACTCTTTTACTATTTAAGGAGGTTTCCTGTTTCAGAGGACGTTTGACCCGAAGCTCTACACTTGATTCCGGCTATTGAATTGGTTGCAAGTCTCTTCACAAAGGATGCGCATTTCTGAGAGGCATACAGGCGACAGGATAGCTTGCGCTTGTGGACCTACAAAGCCCTAAGTTTAAACTCCATAAATAATAATGAGCACCCAAACCTCAAGCCCAGACTCTAAACCCTGAAGTGGATTGCGCTTCACCCCCCGCCCCCCCGCCCAATGTCACGAATGAATAGATACCTCTGAGAGTACATCCACGGAAGTCAAACATAGTCTCCAAGTGCCAACCCAGTCTGTCCTATGTAGGCCTTGAGTGTAATTTAATCCCTAAGCCCTATGCCGGAGGCAAAAATCCTTACATCCCGTGCTATGGGCCGCAAAACGAAACGAAGCCAAGCGGACAAATCCTCGAACACACCATAAAACCCAAAGCCCTAAACCCTACCCTGAACCGATACAGCCCTAACCATACAGCCCTAAACTCTAAACCACTACCAGCGCCCCCCAACTATCCTCTATTATGCCCTAAATACCCACTATTAAGGACCATAAGGGTGCTATTAAAGGCTACTTGCGGGGTGCTGGTGAAGCCCTAAGCTCCTATAACCATCTTGAGGTTTAGGGTTTAGGGTTTAGGTGTTAGGGACCGAGGTTCAAAATCTCCAGCCCTCCTCTGTCCCCACTCAGACGCTGCTGCCAAGTCGTTGGTCGGGCCGCCCCGTGGAAAGCAACAGGTGCAGCTAATATAGGGGTCCTTAAACCCTAAGCCTAGCCATTCGATACATGTTGCACTTCTCGCCTGAAAGGTCGAGGAGTACCTCAGTTGGCCTTTCGATTATGTTTATAGTTCCGGGCTGACTAAACCCCAAACCCCTAAACCCTAAACCCTAAAACCCCAAATCCCTAAATCCCCAAACCCCTAAACCCTAAACCTTAACCCCCAAATCCCTAAATCCCCAAACCCCTAAACCCTAAACCTTAAACCCCAGACCCTGAACCAAAAGGCTTACCCAGAGGAGCAGACCGGCGAAGCGTGCCGCTGGGAATTGAGAGCAGGTGGTAGTACCTGAGCGCTAAGCACCTTAAAGACGAAATGAACCCTAAAAGGGTTTAAGGTTCATAGACCATATAGGGATTTATAGTATAAGGGTATAGGGCCATTTCTTTTAAGGGTCTTTTCGTCCTTAAGGCAGGTTTAGGGCTTAGGGCTTAGAGGTTTAGGGGGTTCAGGGTGTAGGGCTTAGGGGTTTAGGGTGTAGGGCTTAGAGCTTTCAGGTTTTAGGGGTTTAAGGTTTGGGGGGTCAGGGTTTNAGGTTTAGGGCTTAGGGCTTAGAGGTTTAGGGGGTTCAGGGTGTAGGGCTTAGGGGTTTAGGGTGTAGGGCTTAGAGCTTTCAGGTTTTAGGGGTTTAAGGTTTGGGGGGTCAGGGTTTAGGAGGGTTTAGATTCCTTAAAGTGTAGTTTTGCTGGTTTAGGGCTTTGGGGGTTCAGGGTTTAGGGCTGGTTGCCCAGCACCTATTTGCTTTAGGGCACCGGAAGGCCTGGGGTCGTGATGGGTTGCAGTTCGAGCTTTGATTCGACATTGCGGCCCATAACCTAGAGCTCTATCTAAACTCGAAACCCATACATTTCCTGTAGCCGTAGCCCCTTATTGACCCCTATGAGCGCTGGAGCCTCCCTCAAGATCTTGCTACCACTGAAGACGGTGAGCAGAAGAACTGCTCCTGAACGCCCGGAAACAGTGCTCGACCCGAACCCGGATTTCAAAAACGCCCTACGTTTGGGTTTACGGCTCAACGGCTTAAGTTCTTCAGGATCTAGAGCCTGATCGTTGCCTATATCTCTACAAAGAGGCCATGGCCACTAGTTCGTACGGGTTTCGAGTGTAGGCCCTAACCCCGTAAAGCCTTCAAACAATATGCAACCGCATATTACNTCTAGAGCCTGATCGTTGCCTATATCTCTACAAAGAGGCCATGGCCACTAGTTCGTACGGGTTTCGAGTGTAGGCCCTAACCCCGTAAAGCCTTCAAACAATATGCAACCGCATATTACGTGGAAGACCCCAGAAGGGAACCTTAAAGGAACATGGAAGGAACCCTATAGTACCCTTATTGGAGTAACCCTCTAAAGGAATTATAGTACTTACCCGTATAGTAACCCTTTAAAGGATCCCTTTAAAGGTACCCTTTAAAGGAACATGACCCTATAAACCCTAAACCCTAAACCGACTTGTGCAGGGCAGGAGCAGGTCCATATCTGCGTCGGCCATGGGCCACCTGCAAGACTTGGCGTTGAAGGCGCTCATGCAAGGTTTTGGTTCAGGGTTTACGATTTAGGGTGACCTAAGTGTCTGAAAGTACTGTATAACCATGTTTCCCAACATACTAACCTACTACCCAGAGGCTCGGTTATTGAAAAATATCAATGAACAAAGTCAACATCAACATAAGATTGAAAAAGCGCTTCATGTCAATATATTGTTTTCAGGCCTCGAGGGCTGATATCAATATAAGTGCTCTCCAAAATTCAATACGGAGGCACACAAGAANAGCGCTTCATGTCAATATATTGTTTTCAGGCCTCGAGGGCTGATATCAATATAAGTGCTCTCCAAAATTCAATACGGAGGCACACAAGAATCAATATGAAAATCGATCCATGCATAGCCGAAACCCTAAATCCGTACATCCTAAACCCTAAATCCGCAGCAGAACCCTGGGCCCATAGGTTCGGCCCCATGCCTCGTCCCTTAAGGGCCGATACANACATCCTAAACCCTAAATCCGCAGCAGAACCCTGGGCCCATAGGTTCGGCCCCATGCCTCGTCCCTTAAGGGCCGATACATGGGTTCGAACCCGGGCCTGGGTTGCGACATACAGCATCGGCAACTTTTTTATGCCTTGCCACTCAGAGGGCTTTGAACTGAAGATGCTTGGCGACTCTGTACTTCGTACAGACAAGTGCTGGCACCTTGTGCGGGGGATTGCTAGACAAGCACGACTGAGCAAGAGACGTCACACTGCCCACCATACTCTCACCGGAATAGCACCATTGAGCCTTGGGGCTGAGAAATCGTGCTTCCTCAGCAATGTGCTCTGAGTAGTGCAGTTTGGTTCGTNACTGAGCAAGAGACGTCACACTGCCCACCATACTCTCACCGGAATAGCACCATTGAGCCTTGGGGCTGAGAAATCGTGCTTCCTCAGCAATGTGCTCTGAGTAGTGCAGTTTGGTTCGTATGGGCCACTTATTCTCGTCTTTGTCGGAGCAGAAGTGTGACAGAGCAGCAAAATGAACTGCAAACTGGTGGCTTTGCTGTTTGTACAGCCGGGCTTCGGAGGTAGGCAGGAACAAATCGTTCCGATCCACGATCTTGTACATGCTGTCGAGGGCCTCAAGGCACTTCAATCTCAGCTTTCTGTATTTGTCACGGCCTGTATAGCGACGACACAGTTCAGCTGCCACAGGGACCAGATACCGAACCTGCCTGGCTTTCACAGCTGCATGCGAAAGGTCTGGAAAGATTTTGTGTGGAGCATTGTCTGCACAAAAATGGGTATACTCCAGGTGGGTGATCCGGTTCTGCTGTATGTTGAGCAGGTCATAGATTTCGCGAATTTCTTCTGACAACTTGTTCAACTTCTGAGGCTTTGTTCCAGACAGCTCGTTATAGCACATGTCAAAGAAAACCGTCGCAACTGCTGTGCCTGCAGGGCCTAACTCTAGGCAATGCATCGGATCAAAAACGAAAGTGAAAGGATTGGTCCCGAGCACAGTGCTGACCCAATGGTTCGTAAGCACAGTGTCGGGTGTGTAGCAAAGTTCTCTCCACTTGGCATTCGTTGACAAATCTCTCCAGGGAGCATCAGTTTGGTTCGCCCTGCACCTCATACAGGGCTCGGTAGCTGCATGGTGCGGCAAGCCATACTTCAGACTCAGGTGCTCACAGTCCGCCAGGGCCAGCCACAGCACCCCTCGCCTTTTTCTCACGGGGTCCAGCAGGGAGCCTGCCAGACCTTCACGGCGGGAACCTGCAGGAAAAGGCTTACCAAAAGGATCCCTTTCGGGGTGTCTTCCTTCGAAGACGGCATTCCAGGACCAGGCCCACCACTTTCCCAACTCGTCCTTGGTATCTCCCAGAAATGGAACATCCAAGGTCTTGCAGGTTTTTGTCGAGCTGGTGCAAGCAGTTGGGATGGCTCCCAAAAGTAAGACAGAAGTGTTCACACTGAGATCTGTCAAGGCAGACTTGAAACTCAAAACATCCATTGAATCGTGCTTCTGATGAGGCCCTGCATCTCCGTGCAGCACAAAAGGATAAACCAATTCTCGCCACTTCTTCTGGGATTTCAGGGGATTGTCTTGAAGCCTGGGATCGTCGGCTTTCACTCGGCTCCAAAATTCTCGTATCTCGGACTCTGTGCCGAAGACAGCATCCAACATGCCATCCGCCTGGGCCAAGGAAGAGAACCAGTCGTGCGGCAGAAAGATGGACAAAGGTGCTCGAGTGCTGCTCCTGCCAGCCGTCCCTTTCCGGAGCACAGCACAGTCCACTTCCACAGGCTCTGGAATCCAGTCAATACCTCGGAACAACTGCTGCAAATCCCTGTTGCAGTTTTGCTCGGAGTGGCCATGGGCCCCTAGGCGAGACAAACTCGAAACATCGCTCGCCGAATCGCCAAAGGTTTCCACCATGGACTTGGCGAACTCCTGCACCGAGCCAGCTGAGATCTCGCCCCAAGCCCAGGAGGACACGAGCTTGTGGNACTCGAAACATCGCTCGCCGAATCGCCAAAGGTTTCCACCATGGACTTGGCGAACTCCTGCACCGAGCCAGCTGAGATCTCGCCCCAAGCCCAGGAGGACACGAGCTTGTGGCCAGCAGAGCTTGACGGGAAATCGACATCTGCTGCAGGGGCATCCACATCACCGACAGCTCTTCGTTTTCGTCTCTGCTGGTGCCCCCCCCTGCCATCAGCGACCCTTTTGGCCATGGCAGCTACGTGGCTGCGAGCCCACAGCTTTGGCCGAATATCATGTATCTTGAAGCTGGTATGTCCTCAACACAACAAAAGCGCCGAAGGCAAGACCCTGAGCTGCAAGACTGCATTGCCCTGACGATGTCTTTGTGAGGCTCACTGCTGCAGTAGGCTCCGCACGAGCGACTCTTCGTCGACNCCTGACGATGTCTTTGTGAGGCTCACTGCTGCAGTAGGCTCCGCACGAGCGACTCTTCGTCGACAGCAGTGTGGCAGGTCTAGTTTTGGATGAGATCTACGATCAAATCGGATCTGGAGGCCAGAATCTCAAAACGGGATCACTCGAGCGGTGCTTCACCCTGGCGGCTTAGAAGTTTTAACGTGAAAAAGCTGCAAGCAAAAACCAAGTCCCTAGAAACAGCCTCCTCTAGACTCTAGAAAAGCTCTCAGCAGTCGTCCTCCAGGGACAAGACCTCGGAGCAGGCCTTTGCTACCTTTGCCGACCGGCGGACCAGAGCGACCTGCTGCTTCTGGTTCATGTTCTTGGCTTTGAAAAGCTTGAGCACAGAGATCAAGTCTTGGATCTTGCCTTGGATCTGCTTCTTCTCTTTGCCATCGGCATCCAGCAGCTTTTCCTCCAAAAGCGACTGGACTTCACCGCAAGCACCTTTGGCACGAACAACAGCAAGCNTCAAGTCTTGGATCTTGCCTTGGATCTGCTTCTTCTCTTTGCCATCGGCATCCAGCAGCTTTTCCTCCAAAAGCGACTGGACTTCACCGCAAGCACCTTTGGCACGAACAACAGCAAGCTGCAGCTTGTCCTTGGACACCGTCTTGCCTGCCACGAGGCTCTCGCAGTTCTCCAGTGCTCTCAAAGCTTTGCTGTCATCTGTGCAGGCTTGCGAAGCTGCCGAACCCGAAGCCGTTGCTTTGCCAAAGCCCCAGTCGTCGAAGTCGTGGCCCTTCTTCTTGTTGCCGATCAGATGCTGAAGGTGGTCCTCAGCCTCC
>BGNK01000197.1:158964-191131 GCA_003297005.1 Symbiodinium sp. clade A Y106
TGCTGCCCCGACGTCCTCCACATGCTTCTTCAAGGCATCACCAAGCCGTTCTGTCTCCACCCGAGCTTTGGGTGAGTTGCGAGCACCACCCCTGTTGGGAACAGCTGCCTTCTTCACCATGTTTCTGCACCTACAAAAAGACGTGGGCACCTACAGGCTGCTGAAAACTACTGCGAGAAAAAATTTTAACCAGCATGCAAAGCTCATGCAGAAAGCGTCACTTGCACTCGATCGGCCTGTGCAGGCCGACAGTTCTTTTTTCTCTTGCTTGCCCACTGCCTCATTGGTTGGAAGACTCAGCTACAGTCGCCGCGATCGGCCAGCCTAAGCCTGCTGGAGCTGTACAGACTTAATTACTCTTGCCACTCTAGCCTGTTCAGCAAACGTCGGTCGTCGATCTCTCTGTAGTGATCAATTGCACAAGCTTCGCACCAGTGGTTTTCATGCGAGATGGCCAGCCGCATGCATGGTCGNTACTCTTGCCACTCTAGCCTGTTCAGCAAACGTCGGTCGTCGATCTCTCTGTAGTGATCAATTGCACAAGCTTCGCACCAGTGGTTTTCATGCGAGATGGCCAGCCGCATGCATGGTCGCGAGTGCTTAATGCACAAACAAGTGCATCGCTCATAGACGGCTTCGTGGCTCGAGGGACTTTCCATATCATCCCAGTGCACTTCACCTTCATCACTGCGAGGAGACGACTCCGGGTTCGAAGCACAGCAGCCAAGCACCGAGCCCATGTTGGACAAAGGAAGGCGGCAGAAAGGAAGGCGGCAGTGGCGAGACGTGCTCTACAAGCTCAGCTTAACAGTTGCGGCAAGAATCAAGACACATTCGAGGCACACTCTGCGGGACTTGCAGCAGTAAGCTTGCCCTCGGCCCCTGCAAGGCCGCAATGAATGGTCCGAGCAGGGTCCGAGGGCATCGGTTCTCAATATAAAATCATGATCTATTTCAATAAAGACAAGAATATATATCATTATGTTAAATGTTAAATTTTCAATGCAAGATTGGTATGATTTAAGCCCTATTATTGATTCTTGCGCAATATCAATATAGGAGATTGATTTTGCGCTAAAACCAATACGGCGATTGACTTTTTTCAATAACCGAGCCTCTGGGAAAGGCCCCTATATTACTCATGCTTTCGCTGTAAAGTCCCGCATCTCACAGTCTGGCAACAAGGGTAGCGGTCGCATTGTAGGAACAGCCAGTGGTCGTATTGCAGTTTAGGGTTTAGGGTACAGTAGTTGTCGTAGATTTGTTGGGCACGGTTGTTGGCTGCTGCTGCAATTCGTTTGGAACCACCAAAGATGAAGCCAATCGAGTCACCTTGGCAAGGGAGCCATTTCTTCTGCACGGCACAATTCGACGATCACTCCTCATATAGCAGGTCTTCTTGAAGCAGACCTTTGGCCATAGCCCAACTAGGCCTAAGACATATATTCGGGTATTAATTATGACTCAATCTGCGACTTGGTTATGAGGCCTACCCCTTGAAGCAGTAGGCCTTGGGGTCAAGACTGTGTGTTTCCAGTTGTGTACGGCTTGCTGAAGGAGGGTTGAAACCTTGCGGATCGAAACTGCAAAACCCGCTAATCAGGGTTTCGAGGGTTTCAGGATGTTTCAGGTTTAACCACAGTCCTCACATTCAATTAAGCTCCTGCTTTTGGGTCGAGGAACGCTTAGGGGTTGGCCATTCCTTGCATGAAAAGCTTTCCACCTTCTGGGGCCCATCGCACCTGCCCATTCCAAAAGCTAAGCCAAGCCCTTGAAGCAGAAACTGAATGCACATCTCAGAAATAAGCCCCGGAAGCACAAAATGAAGGCACGGGCTCAGAACCTTTCATCAAAAACATAAGGTCTGGCGGCAATGACAAGAGCTGCAACAGTCGGTGTCTCAGCTCCGCATCCTGCCAAGGTCTTGAGAAGTCCCGAGTCTCAGGGTTCTTTTTTGCTGGGTTCTGTTACGAAACCTATACTAAGGAAAGCCTATTATTTCTTAATTATACATATATCCCTACGATGGAAACTTACATAAACTAAATTCCTTAACGAGAACCCTCTTTAATGATCTTGGGCCTCGGATGCTTATGGGCTTTAGGAGTGGTTGGACTTTGAAGCAGAGTGTAAGGCTTCTGCTTGCACGAGCTTCGGGCCCAGAAAGACTTGAAGCATGAGCCCCGAGCTGTTCATAAGTCTCTGTTGATCGCGTCGCAGGCTGTTGTCAGCATAATCGTTTCAGGTTGCGTCACATCCTTCTGTCTACAGATTAGCGCCTAGGGTCACGGTTGTGTCACGGTTACTCAATCAACTAACTTGCTCTGAACACTCTTGTCATTCTAAGCCTTCAGATCGGAACCCCTCAAGAACGCTTGACATCTGGATCTGAACCCCTTTTAAACTGGACGCTATGCTCGAAACCCTCGAACCTGAGCCCCCCCCCCCCCCATTAAACACTGAACCCTCATTCTGAGAAGCTCCATGGCTCCTCAAGCGGATAGGGCCCATCCCCACCAGCGACGAGAACCTTAAGCTGCATTGGGGTGATTTCTTATTTATTGGAGGGGGAGTTCATGAACCCGTATGAAGGATCCGAGTATTTATGGGGTCTATGGGTGGAGAGCAGCAGCGTCCCCAGTTTACATTTTCTGCAACCCTAAAACATGAGACCCGTAAGCCCAAGACCATCCCTGCCATGGAGGCCGTCCCGCCTGCAAGAAGCTGAACCTGCAGGGTGACTGCTGTCCAACTGCCTCGGGAGCGGCCATTTTGGGGGTGCTTAGGGTTCAGGGTTTAGGGTTTATTGGTTTAGGGTTCAGGATTTAACCCTAAACCCTTAATCGTAGTTATGTATGGTGGAGTTCAGGGACTGTGGGTTTAGGGTTGGGAGCACGGTGGCTAGTGTAGCTTGCTCTTCCAGCGGTTTCGCTGCTGTGTTGTTTCTGTCTGTCGTGTTGTATTTCTCTTGTAGTCTGCTTTGGAACTAGCTTACACGGACAGCTGCTGAGATACATCCTTCCCGTGTTTATCTGACGAACTGGTAAGTGACATACCTGCATCCTTGAGCAAGCAATCAAGAGATGAGCTTCGGGCACCGGATGTTGTATCATACGTCTGTATGGGTTTATGGGGTTCTGCAGGTCCTGCTGGAGGGTGGTTTGATGGCATATAAGGTTTTAAGGCACGAAGCCCTAAACTAAACCCTATAAGCTCTGATCCCTGAGCATGATGTGTCAGCGAGTTATCAGTTATCTGCGAATTGCTCGGGGCCCTCCGGGCCCACGCATTTGGGGCAGGGGTCGATCTGCAGTTCTTTGTTTGATTGTTCTCGCGGGGTGTTCGAAGATTTGGGGAAGCAGCAAATCCTAAAGCCCTAGAGCCCTAAAGCTCTAACGCCCTAAAACCCTGACGTACTGTACCAAACCTACAAACCTTGAAGCCCTAAATCCTGCAACCCCCAGCCCCAAGCCTTCCATTCAGGAGCTATGCTGGGCTGTTGCCGGGGCCTTGCGGCGATGCTTGGGTTCAGCGGTGTTTCCACGGGTTAGAGTTAGGAGTTTGGGGTTGGGTTTGCGGTTCAGGATGAAGGGTTTAGGGCTAAGGGGTGATGCGCTTCAAGTTCTAGTGGACTGGCATGCTATAGAAGCTTGAATATATATTTTTTTCCAGAATGCTTGCGGTACTAATTTAAATGCCCATGGAGCCAAGAGAAAGCCTTCTGTAGCACCCAACCGAGTATAAGCCCTTCTGAAACTCCCAAGAGTCCTCCATGCTAGCAGCTTCAGAGCATAGCTAGAAAACTCAGGGATCAGGGTTGTCTTGGGAGATGTGTATGTTTGCATATTATCTATATATATATACACACACATATATACATATGTAAATATATGTATGTCTCTCTCCTCCCTCTTCAGGTTTCTAGTCTATCTGCAATACTGTAAAGTACATGGCATATGGGTGATGTGCCGTCGCTGAGGTTAGCTGTGAGTTTTCGGTCGGCAAGTCCCTGAGGGTCCGATAGAACTTCGCCTTCTATGGGAGCGTCAGTAGCGAGCAGTCTTAGTACCAGAAAGTCCATTCCTGGAAGTTAACATGAACAAGGATTTATTGGACCCTTAGGGGGAGAAGCAGTTGCCTCCATAGATCTGTGCTTTCAAATGAAGCCGGGCACATAAACCTACACGGTCTGTAGTCCGAGACCCCATAGTTTCAGCGAAGTCTCAAACCCTCAACGCGGATGTCTACCTGTAGACCCTAAACCCCAGCAGAATTTTCGAAGAAGACCCTATATTGGGACCTATATTGAAGTTTCAGAAAACATAGGGACCCTAGCATAGCTCCCCCATTAGCAGCATCTACCCCCAGACCAGGTACCCCTGTTTTGAGACACCCCATACCGTCTTAGATCCGAAAAGGCCTTGCACCCCCACTCTTATGGACCCTAAAACCTAAACCGCCCAGAAGGCCCAACCCGTAAACCTAGAACCCCGCGGCCCACCGGACCAGAAGAGTTCAGTCTTTCCGCTTCAGTGGTGTTTGTGCCTAAGTTCGACCACCTGACGACAGATGCCCATAGTCGCGTTTAGGGTTTAGGGTTAGTCACATTCTGAGATGTCGGGCGTAGTCGAAGATCAGCATACCACATATGTGGATGTCAGACAATGAAGGCTGCACAACTTGGGGCGTCGCACCTTAGCAACAAGTCGCCCCCACGAGACACTGAAGCCGGACCTTCAACCTCCGACACCTGAACCTTCCCTGCGTGGTGATGCTCTGTAGCAGCAGAAGTCATCGCGACGGCGGGTGATGGGTCGTGGTAGCGTCGCATCGATATCGCCCTGACGAAAACCTTGAAGAACTCCTATTAAAACTCTATAGGCGGGAGACATGAAGCCTGCCGATGCCTGCAGATGCCGGGCACGGCACGCACGAGATTTGTGTACCCGGCTCTACATAGTAGGGGCCCTCAAAGCTCGCCGTCTTCCCAGAGGGTCTACAGTCGTAGGTACCCTTGTTACTTAGTAGCTGAGTGGATACACTTTATACTTTTTGGGATAATCTTACCCACTATATAGAACTGAAAGTGTACACTTTTGGGGGCTTATGAACCCAGCAACTAAGGTTATCATAGTTCTAACGATCACTGTAACAACTCAGATCAACATAGAGTGGGCCTTACACTCCCCGTAACCATTGTTGAACGGGTTCCTGGAACATTGTAAACTAGTTACTGTCCATGCAAGACGAATTGTGGTTCCAAGTTTGATTACTACACGGCTCTGGGGTATTATTCTTATTGCTCGTATGAGTTGTGGACATGTTGTAGAGATCCAAAACATCTTGTTGCCTGCCCGTCTACAGGCAGAAGCGTCTAGGGTAAACCCTAAACCCTAAACCCTACCCCGGTAGAAGGCAGCAAGTCCGGAGCCTTGAAGCTCTGAACTTGTAGTCTGGTTCTATCACCAGAAAAAATGTCGCAAAACCCGGTTTGGGGTTTAGGGGTTTGGGGTTCTCAGGAAATATCCAGAAAGGCAGTCTAGTCCCTCAACCCTGGGCCTTAGCCCTACCTTCGCGGGGTGCAGCTGGTGCGAGGGGCGGGCCTTCGTGTGTGGCTTTCGGCAGGAAAGACAAAGCCAGCGTTCCATTGCTTGATATGGGGGTGTCAACAGTTGGAATAGGGTTTGGGAGGCTGTGGTAGGTATTATGTCTATATATAGAGCCTATGAGCCCACGTCAATAAACCCTAAACCCGAGGCTACCAAGCACTATCATATTTCAGACGTTATTTCACCGGTTTTTGGGGTCGACGCTCCACGGTGCAGGAGCTTGGGTTACGATCGGTTCGGTTGTCGTTGGGTGAATCGGGTTTCGGGTTCGAGGTTTAGGAGCGTTGCAAGACTTAGGGCTCAGGGTATCAATGCTGGCAGTCGACCTTCCGTCCGGATGCAGCTACAGTAGGACCTCCTAGCGTCTCGCAGAGGCAAGTGTGAGACTGGCAGGGTAAAGGGTTCAGGCTTCAGTGTTGGGTTTTAGGGTTTAGGTTTACGGGTAGGCATGGTCATTCGATGGAAGACCTCTCGCAGAGGGTCGAGCATCTGATCCAAAACGGTGAGTCTGCAGCTGTCATGCTCTGCAAGATTAAGCCTCTGCACTTATGCCATTTGGGCCATGGGTGGGCAGCAATAAACAGAAAGCGTATCGTCTCCCCTCGTCGATGTTCTGTTTCCTGTTTCCTGAGCGACCATTTACATGTTCTGAACATGTTGCAGGTATACAGCTTTCCTATCGGTGGTCCTTCAACTAAGAATCTGGCCGTCTTCGCTGTAGTCCTTCAGTGAAGGGTTTATGGTTTAGGGAGGTGCCTGGCCCTCTCCCTTCAATGGCGGGCCTAGGGCTTAAGGCGGTGTATGGCCCTCTTCTGCAGTTTCAATCAGGGAAGAAGATACAGCACATTGGCCTCCTGTCTGTAGTCGTTCATTTGAAGGTGGAAATACAGGATACGGCCCTTTTTGTCCGTTCATTCAGCAAGCCTCCAGGCTGTAGCCCTTCAACTAAGACGACCGTAAAGTACATGGCCCTCCAGTCTGTAGCCATTCGTTATCCAAGCCTTCCTAAACCCTTAACCCTAAAACCTAAACCCTAAACTCCCTAAACCCTTAACCCGAAACCCTAAACTCCCGAAACCCTTAACCCTAAACCCTAAACTCCCTAAACCCTAAACCCTAAACCTCAAGCCCAAGTTAGGAGGTCTCAGTGTTTAGAAACAGCACTCCCTTACAGTCCTCATATCATGCCCCAATGCTGAATGTCCCTATACTGTATACACTGAGGCCTTAGGGTACCTATGTAGGAGCCCCTTTTACGACCTAAGTATGTACTGTGTATATATATATACACACATTATTGCAATTGCTCCTACTATTACGATTATGTTTCTTGTTATTTTTGTTGTTAGTATATATATATATGTATATGTACATATATATATATATATAGAGGTACATGGAGCCTTCGGGATGGCAACATATTGAAGGCGGTTCTGAAAACAACGAAGCCTTCTTGAGTGCCACAATCGTCGAACCTAAACCCAAAGCCCCTAAACCCTAAACGCTAAATCCGAAGCCAGATACCCTAAACCCTAAGCCGCAAAGCCCTAAACCTAAACCCTAAACCCTAAACCCTAAACCCCAACCAAAACTCCTAAACCCCGAACCCCCTGAACCTTTAAACCCTAAGCCCTAAGGCATCCACCCTAAGCCACAAAGCCTAAACCCTAAACCCCTAAACCGGAAACCTCTAAACCCTAAGCCCCCATCCCCCAAACCCCAAACCCTTCCACTGGCCTTCCACAAACCCTAAACCCAGAGACTCCATTGTCCCTTAATTAAGGAATATACCCTTAAATTATAATCGGGGTCTTTTTTGATTTAAGGTATATTCCTTAATTAAAGGATATTGGAGTCTCTGGGAACCCTAAACCCAACCCTCTGCACCCTAACCCTGGTCGCAGGACGTCCTTGACTTAAGGGCTTCTGGCTGGCTTGACAACAAGGTAGCCCGCTGCTCAGTGACCTAAGGGCCAAGCCTTTTAAAAGGGTTTAGGGTATAGGGTGTAGGGTATAGGGTTTAGGGTTTAGGGTATAGGGTGTAGGGTATGGGGTGTTTCTACTATACCTTAAGACCCCACGATTAAGGACCATAAGGGTTCTATTAACGGGTACTTGGGGGGTTCTGGTAGGGTATAGGGTTGAGGGCTTAGGGAGTTCTATAGGAGTGCTACTATGAGGGTACCACAAGGGTTAGGGTATACAGTGTGTAGACCTTTGGGTTTCTAGGGTGCTATAACCTCAAGGGTCCATGTACGCAAATGGTATACGCCTTTTCCCCATATTATCATATTGTAGCTATGTAAGGGCTATTTTCAGGCCAAGGTATACTTTGTAGCCACGTGGGCCCTTAGGGAGACTTTCACGGTTGAAGGGTTTTGGGGTTTAGGGTTCAGGGGTTGTGTACGGGTGTTGAGGCTTTAGGGGTTGGAGTTTCAGTGTTTAGGGTCTTTGTGATTTTCATATATATATATATAGATAGATAGATAGATAGATAGATAGATACACACACACTCACACTCACACCCACACACACACACACGCACATATGAGACAGAAAGACAGATGCTCGGCTTGGGGCTTGGGCCTTGGGTAGAGAACAGTGTCCCTACATGACTATGCCCTCAAAACCCTGAACCCGGCACATCAAAACTCTTCGCTTGTCCAGCATCCTACACTCCTACACCTCCTTGCTCCACGCAACTCATATTCAGATGATGGTGACACTGCGGTGCTGTGCTATGATGCTTGAGCTGCTTGCTGTGCCTGTGCCGTTGGTGCTGGTGAGAAGAAGAAACAGAAGAAGCAGCGCTAGTAGTATTAGTAGTCGTCGTCGTAGTCGTCGTCACGAAAATTAATGAGGTGGCCGCCCCGTCCTCGGCCATCGTCGTGCAGAAAGGAAGGGTTTGGGGTTTAGCGCCTCGACCCCAAACTCTTGTTTTGGGTTTAGAGGTTTAGGGTTTTGGGGTTTCGGGCTTGGGGTTAAGAGAAAGGATAGAAGCAGCAATGGCATTGACATCCAGTTGTCCATGCCAATGGAGCGAACGAAATTCCTACGGCTCCATTTGTATACTTAGGATTTAGGCCTTACCTATATTCCCCTTCAAGGTCTAAGTATATACTACATGAGTACGTGGAATTTTCGGGAATGCGATTGCAAGAGCAACCAGAACGTCTTCTGGAATTTCAACAGATCAAGAGACTTCTTCACTGCTGTCTAGACTCACTAGACGTAGACTTACCTGAACCCCATAAAGCCCCAACTTCTTTTAGCGTTTCTCATGATGACTTCTTGATGGAAGTCGTTGATTATGTGGTGTTGGGGGCTGGACCCTAAACCCTAAATCCTAAACCCTAAACCCGAAATCCATATCCGTGGATCCTTGCATAATGCGAAGCATCCTGCAGACTTCAGTCGACGTCCTGGTAGCAAGCTTCTTTTGGCGCCATAGTAACCCTTCAGCCCTAAACCCAGCAATAGCCCTAGACCTACGCCCCAAGCCCTGAACCTCGGTAACAAGCCCTAGATACACTTCAAACCTAGACTGTAAGCCTTGGAAAATCCCTGCAGTACAAATTCGTTTATATAAGCCTTATATACAGTAAACCCCAAAAAGTTGGAAACCGGATTAAGGCCAAATAGTGCTGGAATTCCCTAGGCACTACTCTTAAGGATTGAGGCTATGGGGTTTCCAACTTTTGGGCTTCTACTGTAAACCCTAAACCTTGTAAAGTAAACTCCAAGCCCAAGCTCTCAGGCCTAAACCCTGAACCCTAAAGGCCCATCAGCCCTAGAAGCCCCCCTCAACTTTAACCCCTTAAGCCCTGCCTATAGGATCATACCCTACCCCTTTTTTAAGGTACCTACTTTTCTATATAGGAGATCCTAACCATAAAACTAGGTAACCTAAAAAAGGGGTAGGGTATGACCCTCTAGGTGTGCCCTAAACCCCCATGCAAACCCTAAAAAGGCTACGAAGAAGCTCGAAGCTCCACGGAAGCTTGGCGACTTCGGCGACGGGAAGAAAGAGGCACCCTCGGGTTTAGGGTTACCCGAAGGGTCCAAGTGCTTGTATAGTAGAATGTAGGGTTTCTATATTCCGGATTACTATTATGATTTGGGGAAGTATTCCCAATACCCAAACCCTAAACCCTAAACCCTAAAGCCCTAAATAACAATCCCTAGGGCCCCTTGGGTTGGAGTCCCAGGACAGAGTAATGAAGAAGGTCGGAATAACGGGTAACACTATTCGTATAAGGGCTCCTCATTTTATGTATCGTTTTGGTATATGGGCGTTTCACCGAAAATTAGGGGGTACCTTACTTTGGGGTCCTTATAATAAGGATCCTACTATATTAGGGTCCCCTATTTTCGGAAACTCCCATATAGAGGTCGGACAAGTTACCGGTCTGGAGTTTTGATCCTTCAGAAAAAGACTTAAAGCCAAGCAGGAGACGCGGCGCGCATGTATGAATGTATGTATGTATGAATGTAGGTGAAATTCCTGCCTGCTTGCCTGCCTGACGGTGGCATGCATACATAGGTACATGCATACATACATAGCCACAACGTTCATGCTCACAGCCTTGCCTGAAGCACGCCAGTGACTATAACACCAGCTCTGTGGCCAACCTATCGCCGAAGCCTATTCGCCGTTTTACCTCCGAAGCCCTGAACACTGAATCTGTTCACACAGCCCGCAGAGCCCGACACCTCAAAAGCATAGAAACAACCAGGACCCCCCAATGGCCCTTGTATAGAGTTTCTATGGCCCTTAATCGTGGGAATTTGTGTTATAGTAGAGGGTAGTTGGGGGTCCAGGAAGCAGCCAACCTAAACTGTGCCTGAAGCCAGTTGCAGGCCAAATGATTTGTCGGCCTGTTTTTTGCGCACCGTGAGACCATGGGAAGCCAGTGCGGTGTAGGGGACAGGGGTCAAGGCACTACTCTATCCATATAGGTCTAGGCCGAAGATGTCCTGTTTGAGCCTTATCCCACCACAAAACCCCTCGACCCTACATCCCTCCCATGTGGGCGTCTGAAGAGTCTGCGACCATTTTCCTCCTCGAAACAGTTTGTTGCATGAGTTCGAAAGTGCACGGAAGATCGCTTTCATGTCAAAGTCTTGGCCTACGTCGTGCGATTGAGATGCAGAGTTCTAAAGCCGCAAACCGGCCGAAAGAGAGCTACAGAAAAGGCACTCGGAGGTTCACATCTCAACTGCACGCCCACTCGCCTTTCTGCCCGATGCTGCAGGCATCAACTGGGCTGTCTTGTTCTTGGGGCCAAAAAGCCACTCGCAGACAATCGCTTCAAGCCTCCCCCTCGTAGAGAGAATCCTAGACCCCTGAACCCTAAACCTGAAACTCTAGGTGCTTTTTTGGCTCCTATTGCTGTACAGATTCGAATTGGACTCGTGGTCAATATCTCCGCACAGGGCACCTCGAAGTTTCGGGGACCTGGGCTTTAGATGGCCGCACTCCAACGCAAGAGTCGTGCGAATCCCAATCTCGACGCTGTCTGGACCAGTTTCGCGTGATCAGTGTTGAACCCTCTTTTGGCAGGAAATACACATCACTGTGTCATGATCCTTTCACTTGTGTTTGCTGTGCTTCTACTGAAGTGTAAGCCGCAGGAAGTGCAGGCTACAGGACACTTTGCTTGACCGACCCGTGACACGCCGTGGACCTTTGGACGAAAGAGCTGTCATCGTTTGGCCTTGCATTGATGGTCTTGTCGCCTGAGCGTCCAACATTGCTTCCTGTACCGGATTTGGGACAATCAGCGTACTCAAGCAGGACATCCGAATAGAAGGGATAGGGCTGGGGTCGAACAGGCTCATTGCAGTTTCTCGTCTTCGTCGTCGTGTCGAAGTTGTCGTCGTGTTCCAGTCGCATTTGTACTCGGAGTAGCAGATAAAGCCCTAAACCCTTAACCATAAACTCTTAACCCCAAGCCCTAAACCCGCACATAGCCACATAGCCCAATTTCGTTGCCAGGGCTCAAGCAGAACACCTGCAGCACAACGGCTGTAACGTGAAAGCTCCCGCCAAGCTCAAGGTTAAGTAGTTTAGGGTATGCCTTAAGCTATCACACCCTACCGTTTCTGTAGGTAGAGGTTATCGGGACCCTGCACGAAATTAGGTCTTGGTAGATCAAGGTAGGGTTACGCCCAACTTCTTCAAGCTTCGGAAGAGCCATGCTTACTGCAGAAGCATGAGCCATGACGAGGACTGCTGCTCATGAGCTTGCCTGCCTGCCTCCGTACCACCACCAGCAGCACCACCACCACGACGAGCACCACCACCAAAACCATCATCATCACCCAAGCCCAATTCCCGAAACCCGAAACCCTCAACCTCAATTCCGAAACCGTCAGCTCCGAACCCCCAGTCTAGGGATTTTGTGGGTCGAGTTTCGGGTCTGGGACATTGGGTTTCAAGTTTATGTTGTGAACGACTCTGTAATGACACGGGTTTTCTTACAAGTTTGTTTGTTGCCTTGAGACTGACTTTTTAAGACCACGCAGGGCGAAATAGAGGGGCGAACGACGTAACGAGTGTGCATCCAAGCGTGGATCCGAGCCTCAGTCATCTGCAACATGTATACAGCTTAGTGACCCCACCAAATTGGGTGTATGCTTTTAGGGGCTGATGGATTTGACCTGCAACCTCTCCAGGCCTTGGGCTCTGCCCGAGTATGTTCTGACGAAACAGTTCCCAAGATCCTATCACCCTAGACTCTACACCCTAAAACCTGGACCCTAAAACCTAAACCTCAAACCCAAGTCACCAAAGATGCAGTTCCAACAACGGACCAAGAGCAGCTCGGACCCATCAAAGTCTCTATCTAAGTGTACGTCTCACTGCAACATAACATAGCCCAAAGCCTTGCTAAGACGGTTATTTGAGTAAGGTACCCTAAACCCTAAACCCTAAACCTTAAACCCTAAACCCTAAACCGTCGTAAGTCGTCAAATCTGAATGCAAGGAGTTCCCTCCTGGCACACGCGTGATGCGCCAAGATTTCTTGGGATAACTTTGGAATGTCCTATAGGGGCCTTTATTGGGGGCATAGTATACCATACCTACCAGGATGTAAGCGGGCCACTTAGCGTTTGAGGTTGTGGAGTGTCGGGCTAGCAGGGCTTATCCGGCTTAGGCCCTGTAAACCCTAAACCCAAACGCTATCAACCCTTCTAAGCCCTAAACGGCCCTAAACCTTGTAAACCCTTCAGATTGCCTAAATGGCCCTAAACCCCAAACCCATTTAGGCCCTAAACCCTAGCTGATTCGGATTGCCTGCCTCTAAGCTTGGGGTCGTGCTATCATGGTCTGCGCTGTCGAATCTCTGGAGTACGGTGTGCTTTGAAACATCCCTTCCTGAAGCCCAGAAACCCGTCCAAACCCGTGTTCATAGTATCCCCCATACCCTACTATTCCGATTTTTAAGGTTCATAGGCTAAAGGGTTTAGGGTTTGTAGCTATCACTCGCAGTCAGCATCCGCATTACTGCCATGTCTGTTTCTGGTTGTCATATCAGCCGGTACTTCGAGCAGGTCTGCTTTGGCTCTTACCTCGGCAACAGTAGAGGTTCGAAGCGACGCAAGATTCAACCCCTCAACAAAGCCTATGGGCGCCACTTTACCGGTGGGAGGGGGTAGGCTTTATGGTTTAGGAAGTCGGGCCTAGGATGCCCGCAAGTCATACTCTTAGTAGCTGAGACACTTTACACTTTTTGGGATAATATTACCCTCTATAAAACTGAAAGTGTACACTTTTTGGGCTTATGAACTCAGCAACTAAGTACTACTAGACTATGCTATGCCCCCAAACCCTATTCCAACTAGTAAAGCCCCCATAGTACCTGGAGGATCCTATCTTGGCTGGGGCTGTAGACTTCGGGCCTTTTACTTGGAACAAGAAGAGATAACCCTAAACCCTAAACCGGATAGACTGCCCCCGGTGACTGTACCGAAGTCGTCGGCTTCTCTCGCCTGGTTTTCGTTTTCAGGTTCCTGGGAGAGACAGATAATATGGTAACCTGATTAAGAAACCTTGGGCCCTTATTCGGTTTTTTGTTTGAATCCTACTATTTTGGGTTTATAGGGCCAGGATTTCTTAATCAGGTTCCTACATTAACCCAAGCTCCAAACCGACGGCTTCACTGCAATCAGGGACTGCTCTTCAAATGCCTGCAGAGTTTACTCGAGACGCTGTGTGCTGTCCCTGACCCTGAAGCCTACGTGACAGACGAGCTGTGATGGTTCTCAGCTCTCGGTCGCACAATGTTTTTCTTGTGACATACATCCGAAACCTAGCTGTGTTGTGAAGGCCTTTCTATCATCGGGCCGATCGCACCGTCCAAAGTAAAGCCTTGCAGACCTTGTACTTGGAGGTTCATGGGTAGTTATAAGTGGGATTATAAGTAGGATAGGCTAGTAGGCCATCTTAGGGCACATTATAGCCCTACACATAGCAACCCTAAGCCCTAAGCCACCCGAAACCTTAAGCCCTGAACCCTTATGTATAGAACCCGTAGATAAAAAATCATACCCATAGCCCCACTCACAACCCCACACATAGCTACCCGTGAGTCTTCAAGTCTCCCACCGAATGGCGGAATGCGTCAGGTGGAGTACTACAGCCAGACTGCCTCGAGGTCCGACATGCAGACTGAACTAGACTGTAACTTTTTGGCTGTAAACTCAACTTTTCAACTTTTGGCGTTCTTATAAGGTAGTCGATTCTGACAGTTTCAACTTTTATTTCCTTGGGTTTTGGGCCGGCGAGGTTATAGCCATCATAGTAGTAGGTATGTATGTATATGTAAAATTTAAATATACCTACGTATATACATACACATGCACATAATACATGTATATATATATATATGTATGTATGTGTATGTATATATATATATATGTACACATGTTGATAAGTTTGTACATGCATGTTCACACAAGGCTCACTTTACACCTAGCTCGACTTGCTAAGTCAGCACCCATCCTGCAAAGAAGCTTTACAAGCCCTCGATCGAAAATCCCATTTGAAAGGCATTGACACCTGGCGCAGCGATGTCGTCCCAACCCTGAATCGCAACTGCGCAGTCGTCCGCGCAGTCGTTTATGATGGACCTCGACGGCCTAAACCCCAAAACAAATGCTTACCCGAACCCCAGAGCTCTAATACCACCAGAAGCCTTAAAAACTAAACAATCTTCCAATTTTAAGCGTCGTAGCCCCAAACTCTTAGACCCTCAAAGCCCTATAACAGGAACCCCCAAACAAAACACAACCCCAACAAGCCTTACCCTGCAGCCAAAACGCTCTCAACAGCCGCAAGACCCTACACTTTAACCTTAAACCCTAAACCCCAGTCCTGAAACCCTAAACCCTAATCCTTAAACCCTAAAGCTTGACCCCAAAACCGACAGCCTCGGCTTCTTTGCCAGGTGGGTCCCGGCTGTTGTCCTCGGCTTCCGTGCAGGCATCGAGTGGGGTCTAAGACGGGTTTATACATGGGTGGTTGTCAAAATTAGGGTCCCTTTTTGGGTCCATATTATAATACGGCACCTAATATTTGGGGTACCCAAAAAGGGACCATAATTTTGACAACTGCCCACATATTTGCAGGTTTTACCCAGAGGCCCCAAAGTAGTTCCTTTTGGGGATTACCTTATAGGATTCTATATATGAACCCCAAAACGGAACTACTATGGGGCCTCTGGGTAGGGATGGGCGGGGGTTTGGGTTTCTCGAGTGGGGTTCCTAGGGATTCTTCGTGGTTCGAGGGCTTTGGGATTGGGGTCCCAAAGGGTCCAAAGTACCTATAAAGTAGAATGTAGGGTTTCTAAAATTAGTAAATACTATTATGATTTGGGGAAGTATTCCCCATAACAGTACCTAGGACCCTTTGGGGGTTTTCGGGCTTACGTATTGGAGCTGTTAGGGCCGAAGTCTTCTTCAGGGTTTGTGTTTTGTGGTTTGGCTGTTTTAGCTATCGAAGCTAGCGGTTTTCAGTGTTTGGTGCTGATTAGCTGAGATTCAGTTCCCTGTGGGAGAAGGAGATTTGCAAGTAAGGTGCTCTTCAGGGAGTTCGAGATCTCGCATATCAAGCAGACACAGGCATGCTGTTGTAAGCCTCACCGCACTTGGTCTAGGGTTTCTTGGATAGGTCTTAATGCCTTTTGCTTTGTCCTGCCACACTTCTCTTCTCTGTTTTTCGGTGCTGTCTCTCCAGCGGGGCACTTCTGTTTTGGAAGGCATCTGATGCCAATAGCATCGAAAGTTGGGATTTTGCACCCCCAAACCAGGTGTTGAAGGAGTGACGAGCGAAGTTCTTCGTGTTTAGGCGAATTTGGGGGGCAAGTTGGGCCAAGTTATTACCAATACTATCTTGGGGCTCCTTAGACTATAGTACAACTTGCCCCAACGCCCTATTCTAATCATTAATGCCCCTATATAAAGGGGATTTTCGTACAAGCTTCAAAACCTGTCGGCCAGGATCCCGAAGCCAAAAAGTCCAAGTTTCCGACTTGTGCTTAAGTCCTCTCCAGTGAGACATTATAGGTTCAGGGCTTATAGGGTAAACTAACCTGAGGAAACCTGCATAAACTGCACCCCCCAAGCCCTTTCAAACATTGAAATCAGTTCGAGAATATACGGGGGGCGGCCCTTGTCCCGACACCAAGTATTCGTAGTCGGGTTAATACGGTGCAAGTTTTGAAGAGGCTGAACCCTAAACTTCCGCAAGAAGGAGCCTGCATTTCAGAAATTCCAACGCGGGCTATGTGGGCCAGGCACCTACCAGCTCGATATCCATCCTGGGGCCGCTGCCAACAAGGCACAGAGAAACTGCATGCTTTGGGGCATCTTGGGGGGGGTTTCTGTCTGCAGGGACTCAGAGGTACCATTGGTCCCTGGTTTGGCACTTAGATTTGTGTGACTGACGGTTTTGTGGGTTTAGGTTTGGCAGTAGGGTTTCGTCAGAACTGCCTTCTTCTTGGGAGGTTGTACCACAGCCTGTTGGGTACCCATTGTACTAAAAACTCGAGGCACGGCTAGAAGGTGCAATGTCGAAGCTCTTCGCGACCACTTGCTCTGCGCGATCAGGCAGCCCTTATAAACCCTAACCCTAAGGGTCCAAGTACCTCATAATCCTATTCTCTCCCAAATGCTAACTTACATACCTAGACCCCCCAAAGTAGGCAAAATAATGGCCCAAAACCTATAAAAGGCTATTATTCTACATACTTTTGGGGCCCAGGTAACTACTATCCGAAAGCCGAGTACCTAATTATTGGGTCCTTTGGACCCTTAGGGTAAAGCGCGTTTTGGGGGTTCACGCTTTGCACTTTGCACACAGCCAGTTCGGGCGAACGCCTGTTGAGTCCTAAGCAGCTTCAACGCCGCTCCCGCTGGCGATCACGGCAGTCCCTTAAGAAAGGATACATTCCTACAAGGAGGCTATATGTTTGCTACCTTTTGGGGTTTTTGTTTTTGGATTATGGTTCCTTCAAAGGTTATCCAACGAATATGTATTTATGTCTTGACCTCTGAGGGGCGGCGTGGAGATTTATTGATGCCATACTGTCGGAATCTGGTCACTTATAATAGTAGCGGAAGGAGTATACTTTACACTTCTTGGGATAATACGTATCCCCTGCAGAACTGAAAGTACACACTTCTTGGAGCTTAATGTACCTGATGAAAACACTGGGGTGTTGGATGTTTATTAGGGTTATTTGTATGAGCCTTAATTATATATATATATACACTAAACCCTAAACCCTAAATCCTAAACCCTAAACCTTAAACCCTAAACCCCATACATAGCGGGGACAGAGTCAGGGTTTCTGGGTCAGGTTCCCTCATTATGAACTCAGCACCACATGTCAAGAGCCCCACGGCTTCCTGCCGGAAGCTTTGAACTCTTATAGTCTAGGGCTCTAGCTACATAAATAATGGGTTACTGGGTTACAGAATCTATAGCTACGTAGTAGCCTTGAGTAGTTGGACTGGGGGAAAGTCATTAATGTAGATAGAAGTGCGCATTCTTCGGAGTCTTAGGGTCTATAGGTCTCTCAGCCAGAAAATCGTGGTTCTGAAGAAGTTCCATATGGGGGTTTCCGAAAATTAGGGGCACCTTTTTTGGGGGTCCTTATAACAAGGATCCTACTATTTAGGGCACTATATTGGGGTCCCCTATTCTCGGAAACTACCATATCGGTAGAACTAGCAGTCTCCTACAATCTCCGACTTTCGAAGCCTGAAAGCTTAGCAACACTACACGGCTTCAGGGTTTCAAGTAGGGTTTCCAATTAGAACCCATGCTGCAACATGCCCCGAAGCCATATTCTCATTGTTAAGGCCCACGAGCACTTAGATCTTACCAGAAAAAACTTGCCTTCTGGTGGGGTCGCTCTGCAGAGTTTTGAGGTTGATATTGACACCCTGCCAGAGAAATCAGGTCAAGGGTACCTGTGGCCCAAAATTTTTTTCAGACATTATGTATAGAAACCACAACACGGGACCCTGAGAAGGTAGCATTTTTTCGGCTCGAGTACTTCAGATAAGTTGCTTTGGACAACCGTTGTTTCTGAAACGTCCTGGCCAGGTGCGACGTCTGGAGATCGCAGACAGTCCAGGCCCGCATCTGTGGAGCTCAATATGATAAGAAACTACATGAGGTAAGGCAAGGTACGACCACATAACATAAGATGGCAATGAAGCTTTATTTAGCAACAGCTTTATTGTCCAGGGCACTGGGATTGGGATTTCGAGCTGAAGACTTTGCAAAGCTTCCACAGGACTTTGGAAGGTTTCTAGCTCAGGATCTGCTTTCGGTTACCCCCGCTGCCGGAAACCCTAGACCCTAAACCCTAAACCCGAAAAATCCTAAACCCCGAACCGCCCTAAACCCTAAACCCTGAGCCCGAAAAATCCTAAACCCCGAACCGCCAAGCACCCCAACCCTGATTTGGAGCGAATTTGCGAAACCCTTTGCTCCCGAAGCTTGCAATACTTCGTAGAATATGGGTTCCTTTTAAAAGGGGTCCTATAAGGGTTGCTATAAGGGATCTATAGGAGGGTTCTATTATATAAGGCTTAGCAATACCCATAGGCCCCAAAGTAGTTCCTTTTTGGGGATTACCTTAGAGGATTCTGAATATGAACCCCAAAAAGGAACTACTTTGGGGCCTATGGGTACTTAGTAGCTGAGTGGATACACTTTACACTTTTTGGGATAATATTACCCACGATAAAACTGAAAGTGTAGACTTTTTGTGGCTTATGAACTCAGCAACTGAGGCAAGCCCCAAAACAGAAATCCTAAACTGTTCAGTCGAAATCTGGTCTGCGCCGTCCGTGGTCCCAGCTACGTGACAGCACAGGGTTACGATGGCGGCTTCCATAAACGTACAACTACCATATCCCTATGCATTCGTAGCGTCCCTGGCTTGAGGACGAACGGATGTTCACTTCGTGCTCTTGCTTGCACGTCCATTAGGGAAATACACAGGCAAACCGTATCATTGCTTTCCTGATTGTTTCCTTTGCCAACCCTCCCACCTCAAGGCAAAACGGGCTAGTGGAAAATAAAACCTTTACCCCTTGCTGTAAGGGTGGTCGGGGTGTAAGGACTTCTTCATCCGTCCTTCGATTGCGACATAGAATCTTAGAAACTTAGGGCTTAGGGCTTTGAAGCTTTGGAGTTTAGGGTTTAGCAGTTTTGGATCTTGCGTTTTTTTGTTGATTCGGGGTTCATTGTCTGAAGGTGTTTTCGCATCATATCTGATTGAAAGTCCTATCGGGCAGGGAGTCCCTCCCCCAAATGAGGCCCTACACCAAAAGCCCTGAATTAAAGAAATATGGAGTGGAAGATCTACCAATGTTGCTTAGAGTTCCTCTTGCTTACATGTATATAGTATAGTATACCCCCCCCCTACCCAATTCTAATTATTAAGGCCTCGATAGTAGACAGCCATGCGGCCTTGTACATGCAGGGTAGATGTTCCTCAAACCAAGGCTTGCGTAGCTAAGGATCCTATGTTCAGAGTTTTTACTCAAACCCCTAAGGGTCTAAGTGCCTAATTGTCATATGCTCTGAAAGATAGTAACCTACATAACTATTATCCGAAAAGCGAGTACCTAATTATTGGGTCCTTCGGACGCCAGGGGAACTGAGAGTATGGGATCCTATACTACATACCCAGTGTTTGTATTCCCTGCCCATTCTTGAGAGCGCGAGTTCAGGTTTGCGAAGTTTAGGGTTTGGAGAGAGTCCCAGATATAGTCGCTGAGGCACACAATCCCCTCATACCTCTACTATAGGGCCCAAAAATAGAATCCTTATAGGACCCTAAAAGGAACTCTTATAATACTTTTTAAAGGAACCCTATTCTAAATATTATAAGGCCCCTATATTTCGCCTCAACTCGGCTAAGCATGCGAGGACCTGCAGATTTCAATGAGGATCCGGCCGGCCCCCTACGACGGTTTTTGGGTTTGGGGTTCAAGCATAGGGGTTTGTTCGCCCTGGGGGCACTTGTTTTTGGGGCAACTCCGCCATCAAATCTGACCGGCTTAGGGTAAAAGTGGGGCGTTTAAGGGTGGAGGGCATGAGGGTTAGTGAGGGTTTAGGGTTTGGGGTTTAGGGAAACTCGTACTTGGAGGATCATGGGACTTAGTAAGTAGGGTTATAAGTACCCTAGTTGGGGTTATAAGTTTGCCCTCATCGTAACCCCAGTTACTAAGTCCCATGACCCTTTAAGTAACTCCTACCCAAGACCGCCCCGGACCGTGACCACTACAACGTACCTCAAGATTTGCGGCGCTCCCAAAGCTACCGCATGCACGGCCCCTCGCCGAGGACCGGTTGCAAAAGGGTGCTGCAGCTGAGTACTACAGGCAGGTTTCAGGGTGTTCTACGGTTTTTGGTTTAGGGGTTGGGAGTTTAGGGGTTTAGGGTTTAGCAGGGTACTTGCGGCTTTCATAGGCTTTCCGTTGCTTGGCAGGGTTTCGTTTCAGTACATACATGGGCTTAACACATGTTGGACTTAATGCGGGCAGTCTGGGTGGCAATGGTTGTTTACATCCGAAATCCAAGCTCAATCCGGGGCAAAACAGATGTATAGCAGCCTGAATAACTATACTGTATGACCCTATTCCATTTATTCAGGGTCGTATACTAGGTCTAGAACTGAGGCGAGACACCGCAAGGTCAAAATACTATTGTCTCCAGCTTGAGAAAAGGCGATCGGCTTTTTGAAGCGCAGCTCATCCGAGTCAAGCTGGTCAGGGTGGTTGAAAGGCTGCTCAAGTCGAAATTATTCCGGGTCCTAGGTACAGTGAAGAGAACGGTAGTTGACACCTGGTTGGGGTACCTTCGGGGGCGGGGGAGGCTTACAATCATGCTACGTCTGAAGTGCAACATGGAACCGGACGTACTTTTTGCACGACTACCCACAATGTGGAATCCCTATCTCGTGCTCTTGAACCCAAATCAGCCTATACACCGTCGAACCAGGCTCAAGCCTAGACCTTAAACTTCTACCCCGGAGCCAAGGAACCCACCGCCCCAACATTAAAAACAACGACGCCGCCGATGCTCCGGCAGTACCTCCTATGGCACGTGGGTTCCTGCTGAAGTGCTTGGTTGGGATGCGCAGCGCTGCGCCTACATCCTGCCACTTGGCCCCTGTTTTACTTGGTGTCTTAATGAACTCAGTCCAAGTTGCCATGATGGCAAGGACGCCTCGTGATCTGGCGTACATACAGACAGGCAGACAGCCAGGCAGACACACAGACAATGCGCTCATGCATACAAGCGTACATACATGCGTACCTGTGCAGCATGTTGTGGGTGGAAAGGGCGGTTGAGTTTTTCGCATAAGCACAACTTCAAGAGGTTTAGTGTTGGTTGTTTCATATTCAGCGGCCGCTCGTTTGTGTGAGCGTGTGCTTTTTTGTTGTGTTTTTGTCGTTAGGCTTCCTGGCGATGATATTACACCCCCGAAACCCTGTTCTTACTGTTAACTGTTAAGAAGACCCATGTATCAGGTCTTGCACGAGACAAGTTTCATAGAGCTTTGCAAGTTCAGTGTTGGGTCTTTGTAGGCTTGTAGGATCTAGTCTAAAGAAGCTGGGAACGTGATGTGGGTCACGGCTTAATGTAGGGTGTAGGCTTTTTGAATTTGGGGTTTGGCTTCGGGTTTCAGGGTTTGGGACGGTTTTTGGCTTTTCTCCGAATTTTAGGTTGAATCGACTACTAACTAGTGCTTGCCTACAGTGGGCCGGGTTGTCCTTTTCCTTGTCATAACCCAGAGAGACACCAATCCACCTCTGCCTCAATTGGGTAGTTCTCGAATTTAGGGCCCCTTTTTAGATCCCCAAAATAGTATTTGTACGGCAGCTTTATAACAGAACTACGCAAATCCAAATTCGTAGCAGGGAGCCTCGAAGACCTTTACAATACCCAGGGGCCCCATAGTAGTTCCTTTTTGGGGTTCATATATAGAATCCTATAAGGTAATCCCCAAAAGGAACTACTTTGGGGCCTCTGGGTAAGCTATCTTCCTTGCCTGACGGGTATTCCTTCGGGGAGTTCTGAGGTTTAGTGCCGGGACCTGAGCACTGTGTAGCGGAAAGGGTGTGAAGCCTTAAAGTCGCCGCCACTCAGAGCCTCCAAAACCCCTTAATTAAGGACTATACCTTAAATTATGATAGGATCCCTAATATGATTTATAAGGTATATTCCTTAATTAATGGGTAAGGAATATACCTTAAATTATGATAGGATCCCTAATATGATTTATAAGGTATATTTTTTAATTAAAGGGTCCTGGAGGCTCAGGGCAGTAGATTGCAACATGCTGATGGTTCCTGCTTCTCATCCTTGCCCGACTATTTGAAGTGTACGGTAACGGTTCAACGTGGGGGTTCGGAGCACATATATAATAACCACAATCATGATATGATAACAACTATGCTAATAAGAAAGGTAGTGTTAAGAGTAGTAAGAATAACAATAATAATGACAATAAACATCAATACTATAACAGTAGTAACAAGAACTCCTTAGAGTCACTTTTTGTCACTATACTCCGGTATACCCCGAAACCCTGTTCTAGCTAGTGAGGCCCCCTAAACTTGCGCACGTCCCAGGAATATCCAGCCGGTTGCGGCGCCAAGCAAGGCTCAGCGTCCAGCCTAAAGTTCTGGGTTTAGGGTTCAGGGTTTGAGGGCTCTTCTAAGAGTGCTTCTCGGGATTTGTTTATTAGGGCTTGTTCAGGGTTCATTATGATGTCCGTGTGCCTAGATACGTATCTCCTTAGGCCGATTACGACGCCGCCCCCCAACAGATCAACCGAAGAGATAAATACCGAAGTGTTTGAACAAGTCGTTGTCGGATCTCACACGGCATGGCTGCATGACGCCACGATTTTATGCTGACAGGTTGTGCGATGTATGAACGATTCATTCGCCCATGGTGTTTTTGCCAGCCCCCAAATCCTAAACCCTAAAGCCTAAACCCTAAACCCGAAGCCCTGAACCCGTACATGTCGGATTCGGTTTTCCTCGGCAGGTGCGCCGCCCACATGCTCCGGCTCCAACCCAAGTCGGGGTCCCCGAGTCGTCGGAAGTCACGCGGGTTTGGCTTTTGGGGTTTATAAGGCTTATAGGGTTTAGGGGGGTATATAGGGTATATGGAGTATTGGGTTCTTACGGTTTAGTAGGGCGTAGTGCAGGTTTCATGAGTTTTTGTATACAGTGTTTGTTGTTGCTGATGTTTTCAGGTTTTCGGGTGGCGAGATTGTAGCTTTATTTCGGGGCCTCTCTGTAGCTGGCTTCCTTAAACTTCTTTTCTGAGCTTTGGAGTACCATACTTTAATACTTTTTTCCTAAAGGAACCATTATGAAATAAAAGTCTATATGTTTCTCCCTGGTTATTTAAAAGCCCAGTTTTGAAGTTCTTCATGACGCATTCAGAACGTTACCCACAGGCGCAACTAGGCTTCGGCGAAAATGCTTGGAAGCCTGAACCCTAAACCCCAAGCCCAGTGTGTTCCAGCTGCAAGGGACCCAAACACTCCAATATCCCTTAATTAAAGAATATACCTTACATTACAGTAGGAACCCTAACATGATTTAGTGTATACTCCTTACTTACGGGATATTGAAGTCCCCTAAACCCTAAACCCTCTAGATCCCTTTAAGGAACCCTAGGTATTCCTTAATTCAGGAAGTTGGAGTCTCTGGGGAGAACCGGTCTTAGAGGATGTCTTGCATGATAAAGGGGCCTTAATACTCAGATTAGGGTTCCTTTACAGGGTTTCTTGGAGGATCTATGGGATTGCTCGAAGAATAGCGCTATATATCTATATATCTATATATCTATATATGCTATATATATATATATCTATATATATATATATGCCATTATACCTGGAAGAGGGTGTTGTTTTTTCTTGCACGAGGACAAGAAGGAGATACACGTGTGAATTGTTTTTAACCTTGTGTAACGGTTGATCTTAGCATCTCAGGGCGAGGGCAGGGTTGTTTTCGGGCATCATCCAGGTTGGACAAACTGCACCTACTTGAAGGGGCAGGGGACTTAGCAAGTTGGTTATAAGTAGGGTTACAATTAGGGTAACTCCATTTAGGGTACTTATTATACTATAACTCTACTTATAACCTACTTACTAAGTCCCCTGCCCCTTCAAGTAAGCCTATTAACCGGGCGTCAGCGTGCAGGGTGGGGAAAAGCTCACCTTCAAGGTGAGAAAGGCGGCCAGGATGCCATCCGGCAGAAGAAGCTCCTGTCTTCGACTTGTCGCCGCACTCCGTACGACTCTGACTCTGACGCTGGGCTTAGGGTTTAGGGTTCAGGGTTTAGGGTTCAGGGGTTTAGGACCAGAGTGGGATGCCCGCCATTGTATTCGACGAGACGTTCGGTGACGGTGAAGCAGTAGCCCCACGCTGAAATCGGTCAAGACGCATCCCTACGGTTCACTGATCCGCTCACGTCCCTCACGTCCCTTCAAAAGACCAACCCCAAAGAAGCCTAAACTTCCCTAAAAGCCAAACCCGAAACACCCTGATCCTAAACCCTGAACCCGAAGCCCTACCGAGAAGCTGAATGCTAAACCTAAATCCGAAACCCTAAGCGACTCATTTACAAGGTCGCTTCACCAGAGTCGGCTGAGAGCTTCTCCTGGGCTCCTTGTGACCGCTGCGAGGCACAGCGGGACACCGTCAACTAGGGTGAAGGGTTCCGGGCCTAGGGCTGTTTGAAGGCTCCTCCAGGTTTACAAGGCTTCAGAGTCTAGAATTTGGGTTCCTTGAAGGGTACTACAATGACGGGCTTCTATAAGAGTTCAGTTGAAGGTTTCTATAAAGGCTTGTCTCCGTTTCTATACGGGGTCATTGTTCCTATAAGGGTTTCTGTCCGTGTTATGAAGCTACCGAACGTGGGCTCAGGGCTTATTCGATGTTGATGAATGCTTTCCATGTTTTTCGAAGGCGGCGCTTTTGTTTGGTCTGCGTGGTCCTCAAATGAAAAGCTGAAAGCTAAAGTGGGTGGAACTTCAAGCCCCAGTCGTGATCCCAAAACTGCTCAACTTCGTAAGAGCCTTCTAATCTCTCCTTTTAATTAATACGAATCGAAAATCATCGATATCTAGACCCATGCTGTTACTGTCCTCAGGATAAGAGGTGCAAAGACATCATAATGCTGCTCCTGCTATTCTGGCTGTGTGGTTCGAGGGTTTTCAGGGACGGTTCCTGTGAGGCGCTGTGCTCTACAGTGGATTTGGTGTATTTGGGCTGCCACGCCTTCTGCGGTCCAAAGCTCGGCTGTGTTCGGGTTTTCGGGTGTGGATGTTTAACCGAAAGGGTCCGTCTACCCTAATAGCATATATTTTGGCCTTAAAGTACCGCATTCCCTATATGGGTGATTTGGGGCCAAAGCATATTAATATACTATTTGGGTACATGGACCTCTTTGTACCCTAACCCCTGTACCCTAATCCTCAAGCCATGTATGGTATAGGCCTCGGACTGCACTCCTGCACTGTTTGGGGAAGATGCTGGGATAGTCGCATCTTCACGATGCCCACACACCCTATAATGGAGAGTGTTGTTGCTTTTTCGAGCCTTACCGTCAACCCTCACGTTGGGGCTAGGGGATGTCTGGACTAAAGTTTGGTGAATCTGAAGAATCCGAACAACTCATGCAGTATATATCCCTAGCCACGAAACCTCCTTAAACCCTTAACCCCAAACCCTTACCGTGTATTCTCGGCAAGCCCTAAACCGCAGCTCCTCATCGCAAACGCACCTCAACAAGCCTTGAGGCCCTTGCCTCTACAAACACTTCACACGTACGGGCCGGCCGGCTCCTCAGTGGTCCAAGACGTAAGTGATTGAAGTGAGTGTCTAGTTTCTGAGGCGATCAAGGATATTTCTTAAGCTTTGGCTATTGATACAGGGTTGTGGTGCCGCTTAATTATAGGGGGTTTGGGTTAAGAGCTGGGTTTCGGGAGCCTGAACTAAACCTGGAACATCCTTGAGCACCAAAACCCGAAACCTTAAACCTACACCCAAAACCCCAAACCTAACCCTAAACATCCTCGACTCCTCCCTGAAATTAGGAGTTTAGCAGACTCGGGCTTTCAAGGTTCCGGCAATGAGCCTTCACCTGCCCACCCTAGACCCCAAACGCTCAACTGAAAACAGCCCCAGACCCTCGAACCTATTTTGGGCGTCTACAGTTTATTTAAAACGTACCTACTGGGGTGTCTGAAGTCGATAAGTAGTACCTACCTTGTCCAAAGGATATCCTTCCCTTGCAGGTATCATTGCCCCCGCTGCGATGGAAAGCTGCAGCCAGACCAGGTGTTGGTGTATGTCGGGTGCAGATGGGTGCCCAATCTTCCCTCAACCTCCGAGGGCTTCTTCGAAACGTGTTACGTGTTGAAATGTATTGGACAGGTGTATATATATATATATGTAATATATATATATGTATATATACACACACTTTTATATATACATATATATATATATATGTATACGCATACATATCTATATACAATAGAAATAAGCATACGTGCATGCATACACATCCGAACATGTAGTTCGGCCCGAGAAGACTATCTTGAATCCGCAGCACCAAGCCCAACGGTAGACATGCAAACTCCTGACCATGGACACTTGCACTAGTTGGGGAGTGTTTTATGCTTGGAGCATGGGGGGTTAGGGTTTGGGCATTAGGTTTTCGGTTTCAGGGTTTTTGAGGGAGTCCGAGTCCTGACGTATGCGCCCCTCTACACACGCCCCTCTCCAACTAAGCTTTGCTTGCCGATCGCACCTCCGACTGAGGATTGAACCGCAAGCCTTTTGGACTTTGAGACCGTTTCTGTACCTGACTCTAGGACTCGCAAGAGGTAGCTCTGTATCTAGTTGAAAAGATCATGAGGTTTTCGGGCCGAATTTGGCTAGTCTGTACCATCAAACCCGAAGCTCTGAACCTAAACCCAGAAAATGGTGGAGAGGAAGTCCTTTGGGTGCAATGACCTTAGGCTCTGAAGCCTTAATGTAGGAACCTGATTAAGAAACCCTGGGTTCGTATTAGGGTTCCTGAATATTGGGGGTTATAGGGCCAGGGGCTTTAAAAAAAAAAACTGAGCAACTCGAGCTCCACAGAGTATGGGCTCAAGCTCGTCCTACTGGCCCCCTTTTCCGCTGACTTGCGGGGCAGACAGGACTGATCTGGCCATGGGGCTTGGGGATTGGGTAAAAGCCTAAGGGTCGTATATACTTTGACCCCAAAGTACCTACATAGCAACCACTTTTAAGGCCGAAGTCTCCTTCATGCTCTCAACCCAAGACCCTGTAACTGTACGCAATGCCATTAACTAGGTTCCTGAGTAGTGCCCTTTTGCCCTTTTTAGTTTTGGGCCCCCTTACTAAAACCAAAGAGTAGGAAAAAGGATACCCTGATTATAAAGTGGCTACTCAGGAACCTAGACCCTACTATAGATCATATAGACCCCTTTAATAGGAATCCCTATCCTAATTATTCAGGCCCCTATATTACTCGTATTAAGACCTTTAGCCTGAACCCCAAACCCCCAAAGCCGTCAATGCCAGAACCCACTGCCGCCCTAGGTGCTCCTTTCTATTGCCCTAGATCCTAAGCTCTAAACCCTTAGCCTTAACCTTAAGCCGTAAACCAACTCTAAAGCCCCAACTGCTTTCAGCTTGAAAACTCACTACGACTTGCCCGAACCCAAGTGCTACGCTGCCTAAGCTTTAAGATCCCCACCCAACTCTCCAACCGGGCTTTGGAGTACCATACTTTAATACTTTTTTTGGGACCTGGTACTTAAAGGGAACCATTATGAAATTCACGTCTATACTTTTTCTCCCGGGTTACTTCAAAGCCCGGCCAACATGAAACCCTAAACCCTTAACCCCTAAACCCTAAACCACTCAACACTGAGGCTTCACGCTTCCTGCTGACGAACAACAACCCTAAACCCTAAACCGTGAAAAGCCCTGCAAAACTTAGTGCTGATGGAATGTTACCTGGAGGTTGATGGGCAGTTATAAGTGAGGTTATAAGTAGGATAACTATAGTTATATACCATATTTGGGGACTCATATCTCATAGCCCTACTTATAACTACCCATGAACCTCCAAGTAAGGCTTGAAAGGGATGTTTTACACTTTTATACCCGTGCTCCGCTATGCTACTCGCTTGGAGGCCGGCGAAGGGGCAGCACCGGATCGGTAGGGGTCCCCGTACCCAACAGTATGTACATTGGCCTTAAATATAGTCCCGATATAGGTACTTTGAGGTCAATGTATATAGGTACATGGACCCTTAGCGGATTGTATGGTTTCGGGTCAAGTATAAGTAGGAATTCTACGGACCAGAACCCCTAAGCCACAGTTACATCTTAAAACTCGAAGAAATAAACTTCAATTTTTAGGGGTTGGTTTAGGCCAAGTTTAGGCGGAGACATACGGTTTTCGCGGTTGAGATCAGTGGCCAGGCTGCTGTCACTCCTGATTTGTAGATCCCATCCTTACACTTTAAACTACCATTACCTGCTTTGTTGTAGGTTCTCTTCCTGAAAAACTTATATTGGCTGTAAACTCAACTTTTCAACTTTTGGGGTTCTGATAAGGTAGTCGATTCTGAAAGTTTCAACTTTTATTTCCTTGGGTTTTGGGCCAGTGAGAAAATAACATACATTTTGCAGGTTCTTTTCCTGAAATTAAAACCAAGAATTCGTGCAGGGTTTGGTAGCTCAAGGTAGGCTCTTGTGGCGAGGAGGGGCCCACACCCCTCATGCCGGAATCTGCGCCGCCGCGGGAGTTTGGGCCTCAAGCGAGAGTTGCCTCTAAGATTGATGTGTCACAAGGCGTAAGGCTTTCCTGTGGATCCGAAACCTTACTGTTTTAAGGGGTTCGAGGGCTCGACCCTATACTTAAGGGGGTCGTAACCTGCCGTTTTCTAGAGTTAGCGGGCTACAGGTCGAATGGCTTTCGGTTATTCAGGGCTAAACCCTCAACCTTAACCCTTAAACCCTACCTTAAGGCTCCTAAGAGGGTCTTGGGCCTTCTGGGGGAGGGTTTCGGCTTTGGGGGGTAGGGTTTGGGATCTCACTACAAGGGTCCAGGAAGCTTAGGGTAGAGCCTTTTGTTCGAAGTTACCGTCTCCTACTTTTGGTTGCAGGGTGTTGCTTCGTGAGGGCAGCTCTTCGAACTGGGGTTCCTTTTAGGCTGACATGTCCTTCGGGGTACACTCCAAGTACGAGCCCTCCAAACCCGATAGGCCCCAAATATAAGCCCGACAGACCCTAAACTAAATCTAGAACTCCTAAACCCCCAAACCCTAAACTTTCTCAGAGAGTCTCCTATCTTCGGGTTCATGGGTCCGTCCCGTGGGCTTCCCCGGGGTTCTTCCAGGATGCGGACAGGACAGGTTTATGAGTTTGGGGTGTTTAGGGTTCAGGGTGTTTAGGGGGTGCCCAGAGGCTCATACCCTACCCCTTTTTTTGGATACCTAGTTTTATGGTTAGGATCTGTTATATAGAAAAGTTGATAACCTAAAACAGGGGTAGGGTATGAGCCTACAGGTAGGAGAGCTTGAGGGGTTTAGGGGAGAGAGCTTGCTTGACTCTTGCATTACATTAGCAATATTATTTGTTACTTGGGGTTCTGAAAGTTTTAGGAGAAAGGCGTGTGTTTCAGGGAATAGTGGTGAGAATTAGGTGGTTGATGGACCCCAAAACCCAAGTGACAAATCATAAGCTTTTTTCTCATCTTGTCTTGTATTACCAACCCTAAACCCTGAACCCTAAACTCTACCCCCTTCGGATTGCGGCTTCTATGGAACACCAAGCCCGCAGCTGTGCCCAGAAGCAAGGAGGATTTGCCGTCCCGGAAAGCCGAATTTACGGGCTTAAGCTCCTAGATACAGGAACTCCGCAGAGAGTCCAGTACCCGCCAGTACCATTTAATGGGCGGAATAGACCTTACATTTCAGAATGGCTTCGTACTATGATGTCAGGCATGCTCCTTAATTCAGGGCAGGTCTCTGGTTCAACATGCAGGGATGCCCCGAAAGCCTCTATACGTCCTTACACATTGACTCTCCACTGCACAACGCCTGAGACTTTAAAACCTGAAATCGTTTCTAGACAGCAGCTCACGCCGGAAGGTTTGATGGTGTCGAGGAAGAGCGGGGATCGAGGACCCCGTTGTATCAGCTTGGGCTCTGTAGAGTCCTATAGGGTCTGGTGTTGAAACAACACAAAAACTAGCGAATCCCGAAACCCTGGGACCACTTGGGGCGGCGGTGGCTGACTAATTACATGGAGCACCAAAATGAACTAGCATCTGGTAGTGTCAGCTACATCGAGGTGCCTGACAGCAATGTCGCGAGTGACATAGCAGCCCTGCGACTGCCGCTGTCAGCGCAACCACCAATGCGAGTGGTTAATGGTGGTGCTACCACGGACTCAATCCCGATTCCGCCAATGGTGCAGTCCCTGCGTGTTGGTCGGATAATTGGTATGCTGGTGAAGTTCCCGTTCCCGGGGGTGCTTACGAGATGTTGGGCACCCGCCTGGTGGGTCAGGATGCCCGTGGGGCGGAATGGGATTTCCTGCCCCGGTTGCTCAGGGAAATTACGTGCTCAGCAAGATAACCTCGTCCGAGGACTCAATAAATTTGCTAGCGCAAGTATGTCCTAAACCCTAAACCCTAAACCCTGACCGAGACGGTTGCGAGAGCAGCTACTTAATTGCTCAGTCACGTTTAGCGCACTCTCTACATTACCTATAGGATCATACCCTACCCCTTTTTTAAGGTACCTACTTTTCTATATAGGAGATCCTAACCATAAAACTAGGTAACCTAAAAAAGGGGTAGGGTATGACCCTCTAGGTACTTAGCCTAGACCCTGGCCCTAAACCCCAAGCGAACATTGAAATAGCGAACCCTGAATCCTAAACTTCAGGGTTCAGGGTGATGCCATCTGATCCGCTTGACCTAAAGCCTCTCAGAGACCAAGTGCAAAAACCCGCAATCCCCAGACCGTAAGATAAGACCAAAAGCCTGGAACACTTTAGAAAGTTCGTTATTTCAGTCGAGTCGAGGGTTATGGTCTAGGTTGCCGTAAGGGTTATGGTCTAGAGTTGTTAGAAGGGTTGTTATCCAGGGTATCAGGTGTTTTGCGAAAAGGGCTCGGTGCAGGGTTTGGTGGTTGTGCGCTTTAGGCTTGGTGTTCAAGGGTTCGGGCTTAACTTTGCTTTTGTCTTCTGTTTGCTCTTCTGGGCGTAAGTCATGTCAAGCTGAGGATGGGGGCGGCAAACTTACTACACATCCACCTAAAGGGTCATACCCTGCCCCCATGTTGGGGTACCTAGTTCTCTACACAACAGATCCTAACAATAAAGCAATCTACCTCAAAAGAGTGGGTCTTGATGTTGAGCTTCACCTTCGTCGAGCCTGATTGCACCCCCCCCCCAGCTGACCGAGCGCAACACCTAAACGGTTAAGGGGTTTAGGGGTTATCGGTTATCTTTAGGGGTTTCGCGATTATCTCCAGGGATTTCGGGATTGTCTTTAGGGGTTTAGGGATTATCTTGAGGGGTTTAGGGTTTGTCTTTCGGGGTTTAGGGATTATTATTCCTTAAACCGTAAATCCAGCTCAAGGAGCACTCAGACACTTCGATAAAGCTCCTCAGACTAAGGAGCTGTGCTCCGATACCGTGAATAACACTAAGGATCCATGTACCTGTATAGTAGTACCCTATGGGTCCATGGGTTCTTTAAGGGTACTACTATAAGGGTACCATAAGGGTTTGGGCTTATAGGGTTTAGGGTATAAGGCTCTAGGTATACTTAGTCCCTAAAGTACGGTCGATCAGTTTAATAAGAAACGGGTGCTCCTTCCCCAGACTCTGGATATTTCTTATTCGGGTGTGCATGGCAATAAGAAATTTCCCACTGTCGAGGGTCCGGAAGTTGTACGAT